>CM022491.1:6235774-6378274 GCA_011952105.1 Coreoperca whiteheadi | reverse complement strand
TCTCAGCGTATTTAGGTGTATGTCAGCGTGTATGTATATTTGCGTGCATGTGTGCATCGCACTAGGGCGGCTATTTGTCTATTTCATTTTGATATCTTGTCTATTTAAAGGGATGAAATCTTATTTAGTCACAACATCCTGGAGGAATGAAATATTTAGAAAAACTTGCAACTTCTTCTGCTCTGGTCTGATCTGGACATCACTCAGGCCACCCCTTTAACGTTAAATGCTACAAATCGTTTCACGTTTTCTCTCTTTGCATCTGGTATCTTTCTCAGTTTCTCCACGAGTCTCTTCAGACGGAGATGCAGAAAACAAAACAGATTTGTACACTGAACATCTAAGACAAAGGCATGATATGATGGATTTTTGCTATTTTTCAGGAAAACCCATAACTAGAAACGAATGAAAGAAAAAAAGAAAAAGCTACATCGAGCAGTTTGAGAGGTGTTATGCTTAATGATTTACTTCTGGACGATGGCAACCTAAAGGTTAATTTGTGACCTTAACGGGAAGAGGTAAGCAGTGAGAGGGGAGGAAAAATAAATGAGGTGAGAAGAGACAGAGGACAGGAAGAAACAGAGAGAGGTAAAGGGAGAAGGTGAGGGAGATGTACAGGGCAGGTTGAAAGATTTAACTCCCGCTACGTTTGTCAAACAAATTAAACGCTGTCGAGGTTCCTCACCTGTGCACGCACACACACACAAACACACACACATAAACTGCCCGTGTGGCATGCATAAGGCTCACCCGGCCCAAATAAGGAAATATGCATACATTACCATAACTAATGTAGGAACCACTCCATTTAATATGCTAATTCACTGAAATATTACTGAGCCCCGTCTGTTGTAAATGAATAAATTTGAATTGCAATTAGAATAATCCTTTATAATTAATGAAAACTGTCAATTTTGGTTCAGAAGTAATTTGATTAACGGGTTGATGGGGCACCAATTAAGTGGAGGATGAGGAGGGTTGAGAGAGGAGGATGAAGTGAAGAGAGAAGAAAGATGACAAGCTCTTCAGATAAGATGTTCCTTTTCATGCGTAATGATAGATTAAGCAAAAATGATGTAATGTTACTTTAAAGACATAAAATGCAAAACAAAAAACACACTTTTCCTACCTTTTGTGGACGACATCAGGAGAGCAGGAGCAAGCATAAAAAAGAGGAGAAAGAGAGTACAGATGATTAGATAGTGGATATAACTCAAACATATCCACAATATTACTTATGATAAATGTTCATTTACCAAGACAGACTTCAAACATTATACAACATTGCTAATACACCTACTTTCTGATTTTAAAAAACATCATTTTGTTGATGTATTTTCACAGAGCATTGGTTATTTGTTATTACTGCCGCAGGTCCAGTAATGGTGTCATTGGCTTTCTAACTCACAGGCACCTCCTACCACTAATTAACCACATCCATGTTACTGTTATTAGCTAATTACGAGACCGGATGCATGCCCGGCTAATTAAAGCTATTAAATGTGCGTGTTTGTGCATGTGCGTGTGTAGGAGAGGGTGTATATTAAGGCATTTCAGGAGTTAATGTTTTGATGACAGAATATAACTGAGACCTGCATTGCAACAGAGCCTGTAATACACCCCCCACTCTTCCAGTACAAAAACACTACCGCTCCCTCTATTCCCAAATCAATAGCCAAGGTCATTATGTGCAGCTGAATCATATGTTTCACTAAAGTTGCTGCGTGTTAATAATATTTCAACAGAGTTGCAGGAAAAAGCTTCTAATTTAGCTCGTTTAGCCAACACTGTCATCCATCATGGTGAAAACACAAAAGACCCCCCCGACTCTGCTGTTTTCCTTTTGCTTTTCTCTCCTCATCGTCGCTTTTGCTCATCTCATTTTCTCTCCCTCACAGCACCTTCTCCCCTTCTTATTAATTTTTACAAATTTTCTCTCCCCTCCTCTCCACACCCTGTCTTCTTCTCTTTTGCTTTTGTCCTCCTCTACAGTATGCTCTTCTCCTCTTGAGAAGAATGACTTCTTCTCCAACACCTATTGCATTTCTCGTTTCCTTTCCTTTCCTTTTCCTTCCATCCTTTCCTTTCCACCCTCTTCTCCTTTCCTTTTCTCTCATTAGAAGAGCATGTTTTTCTTCATTTGTGCTCTCTAATCCTCTCTTTATACATCTGAATATTCAAGAACCATTTAACAAGCTGATTATGAATAATTAATGCTTATTATTTTCTCCCTTTAAATTTTTTAATAATTAAAATCTATAAATCTGAAAACAAAGCGGCTCATTTTTTCCCACTAACTTACAGTTCAAGTGTATGTGGTAGTTTGTGTTGTGTCATGCTGACACATTATTTAACAACAGCTCAGGAACTCTCTCTTTCAACTGCCAACAGTCTATCCTCCTGCCACCCAACCAAGGTGTGTGTCTGTGGGTGTGTTCACTCATGAATAAATGAACTTGTTAAAGAGAGATGAAGGGGAAAGAGGAGACAGGTTCTGGTGTCCTGTTCAAAACTACCTGATCAGGCACACCGCTTAGCATGCAGGAACACACACCCTCACACACACACACCAACATGTTCACATACATAACATTGAAGACTGAATCAGTGAGCTGCATCACCAACACTAGGCAAATTAACTTGACAATAAGATGAGTATTTAAAACGAGAGAAAGTAAGAGCAAGGAGAAAAAGAAAGAGAGAAATAAAGAAAACGAGGTGGGGAGAAAGTGAGAGAGAGAGAGAGAGATGTCCCCTTTTAGTCTTATGAATACATCTGCCTTCATGATAGGCATCATTCCTTTTAATCAGTGTAGCTGCTGTGATCAAAGAAATACTACCTCCACAGAAAGAGACAGCAAAAGACAGAGTACAATAGGGAGACTCCTCACTGTGTGTGAGAGAGAGAAAGAGAGAGAGAGTGACAGCAATGTTGACTAGTACCTGAACGACAGCAAAGCCGTCATGTCTACATGCTGTCACATAAGTGAGGTCTTGCAATACGATCAGACTTACACCACCTTCCCTATGCTTTCTTTCTGTCTCACTCACATACGCACACACGCACACACACACACACACACACACACACACAGTGCTGACAACTGTCAAACACTCACCTCCCAACTGGGGTGTAGGTAATTAACCAGACAAAACAACTCACAAAACCTCATGGATCAAGAACACAGAAGAAGAAGTACAAGGAAGACACACGACAAAAACATAACAAAAAAAAGAAACAAGAAGAAAAGAGATGCTCTGACTATAAAACAAGCCAGAACTCCTAAACAAGGAGCTCCACTCAGGAGGAGTACAGAGGACTGGATAATGATGAAAATAGAAACAAATCTGCACTCCTTCACTTATGTCTCTGTCATCACTTTGTGTTAATTTGTCTTTACATCTAAAGTAACAGACAAGTTTTTACAACAACGCCACCATTATCCACCATTTAAATGTGCCACATCATCACCTACAAGTCATATTTATTCTAATTTTCAATGCTACTATCATGATCTCACACTGCTAGTATGACTGGCAGCTTCCATGGTGTATTCAGATTTAGATTAGATTCATAACAAACTACTTTCAATGTTTCACAGCACACAGCAGAGATGGTGCTTCTACCACAATCAGAGCTCAAATTCCCACAGTTTCTTTTGGTGGAAGAAGTGAAAAATGACTAGGAAAATAGAGAGATAACAAACAACATATTTATCCTAAGACAGACAACAAAATGTTTGAGGTAGTAATGTCCTGTTTTTGACATGTAGCAATAACAATACAGCTGGTGTGAGTTATTTTGTCCATGGCTGTTCAACAAATGCAGGATTTTCACCCAGGAGACCGTGGTTCGTGTAAGACCAGAAGTGAACGTTGAGTTATTTAAAGTTTTAAGTTAAAAGTCACATGACTTCCCACTACCTACATTTAGTCATTTAGCAGACACTTTTATCCAAAGCGACTTACATATGAGAACATTCACAAACCGAAGGCGCAGCTTCGGGAGCATTTTGGGGTTCAGTATCTTGCTCAATGATACGTCGACGCATGGCTGGGGGATCGAACCGCCGACCTTCTGATTGGCAGGCGATCGGCGATCACTCTGCCACAAGCCACAGCAAGCCCGTACCTAACAAAGTAGTTTCTGAAGACTTCTCCTACAGATGCTAAAGGGTACCATGTGCATCTGTATACTAGGCACAGGACGTGAAAAAACGTTATATGACGCCCTGGAATGAGAACAGGTTGTTCCTCCTTAATACCGTTACCCAACCCCCACCTTTCCTCCCGTCATATTTACTATGGCCACTAGAGGGTTGGTCACTTAAACATTTTGTTTTTGGGAACCTGCTAAAACAACTGATGCAGTTGTTTCTCTTGGGATGACAGTCAGGACAGGGAGGACAGACATTTTATGCATGGTGCCATTTGTTTACACCAAATACAAGGGGCGTCTTGAGAAACTTTACTATGATATATAAATGGTCCAATTTAAAAATAAGGGCCTCTAATACTAAGTTACTTTCGTCTAAATTTCTAAGTAATGATTTTAAAGAATTGTACTGTAGTACTGCAGGAGCTAACCAACAGTAATAGGCTACACATACAACAGACCCTGTATTCCTGGATGTATCAATCAATCACTTTAGTTTTGGTGGTCTTGTTTGGCATATGAACAACAGCAGAACCATTAAGTTATTTCATGTCATCAAATGACAATGCAATAAGTCAGTAATCTGCCTTTTTAAAGCAGACATTATGAATTGTCATAATAGGAAAGGTGTTAATAATAACATTAACGATGGATCATATTTAAGTGTCCCAGTAAGCCATGACAGTGTGACAGTGAGCCAGCACGCACAATACCAGGACCCTGAAACTGAGGCAGCCAAATGGAATCCAGGCATCATTCATTTTATTATTTACACCTGTGCTTTTCCTACTGTGACATGTCAAAATGTCTTCTGTGAAAAAGCCACTGGTTGTTGAAAAGATTCAACAGCAATTACCTTTGTTTGAGTGCTTTCTTTCTTTCTCAATCAATTAAACAAAGAAAAGCAATTAATAATTTAAACACATGACCCAATTTAATTAGAGCCTTCGCTCAATTAACAGTTTCACCCCCTTTGTTCTCTGTCATGGGTGGATGTTATCATGATGACAAATATAACTGTAGATATACGTGTGTGTGTGTGTGTGTGTGTGTGTGTGTGTGTGTGTGTCAAATTACGTGCATACGTCTGACTCCCTGAGTATTGCCGGTGCTACTTCCTGTTATGCCAAGTCTCCCAGTGTAAAAGAATGGCAGAGCGTAAAGCACTAATTAGCTCCCACTCAGACAAACTAAGATTGTACAAGCTGTGTGCATACAGTGTTTTTTATCTTTCACTGTTTAATCTCCCTGTTGTTTCCTATTTGTTCAGCTCATTATGTGATCAAAGCCATTAACATGTTTATAGCGGCTCTTTCATGTTGCAATAAAACACACTGAAACAACTCATAGAGAGTCATAAGGCGATGAAATATGAATGTAGAGAAGTCCCAAAGACAGGGAGAAAGTGTGTGTTTGTGTACATATTTGTGTATGTGTGAACATGAATGTGAATACAATACGTTTCAATCTGACGAAACTCTAAGCAAACAAATAGGATGAGGAGAACAGGGGGCATTTGAGTCTTTGAGCTTTTTCCATACACACACGCACACGCACACATGCATGCACACATACACTTATGGAGATACATACACAGAGGCAGTAACTGTTAAATAATTCAGCATACACAAACACACACTTGAGGCAAGGTGAGGGTAAAAGCACAGCTAAGCTAACAGGCGTCCTGATTGGCCCGCAGTGTCAACAACCAATCAGGATGGAGCACGGTGGCCAGAGAGAGAGAAGTGACCCCTGGTGACCCCACACTCTAATGATTTATAAACATGACTGAGAAGTGTGTGTATATGTGTGTGTGTGTGTGTGTCCCAGAAACCCTGAAGCTATTTAAATGTGGAGATGAATTCTTATTTATTCACATAGAAAAAGAGCGAATGTGAAGACCCCAAGGGTGAGGTTCAAAACAATACAGAGAGAGGGAGGGAGAGAGAGAGAGACAAATATAGACACAGGAAAGAATGAGAAAAATAAAGATTAGAAAAGACATAAAAAGAGGAAAAAGTGATGGAAATGTAAGAAAGAGGCAAGTTTAAAGAGGTAAAACTGCACACAGATCAAGTACAGAGAGGAGGTTAGAGGGACGTAAAAGGCCCTCTTTTACCACCCTAAGGAAGGCACACACACATACACACACACACATATTCCTTCCCCCTGCCCCCACATCTGTATGTGTGTGTGTCCTCATGCAATATTAAATAGGCAGTATGTGTGGGCATAAAGAGTGGTGGGGCAGGGATGCAGTGAATTATGTATCACTATTGATTTGCACACACACACAAACACACATGCACAAACACACACACTTCATTAGATTAAAGCTCACAGCTAAGATACAGACAATAGCAGATTCTAACAACAGATGTAGGGAGAAAGACAGAAAGAGACTGGGACACACACAACAACAACAAAATAAAAACTACATGCACAAAGAAGAAATGTAATCAAAGTACTGCAGAGGTGCAGCTTTTTACTACAAGCTCAGGAGATGAATCTTTAGCCAGATGTGTGTAAACACTGAAGGACCAGCTGTTTCTGGCAGGAAAGCAGACATGTGGATGTTCATTTCTACTCTATAGAACTTCCTTAAAGCTCCATGAATCAAAAATTTAAATTAATACTGAATCAAATGGCTACATGTAACGTGAAAGGTGTTGCTCATATGAACCCACAGAGAATTAATCGTACAAAGCCTTTTAGCCTTATGTAGCTCACTGTTTTGACTTTTTACAAAATAAAGTTCTGATAAACCAACCGTAAGCTTTGCCAAAACATCTGGCAACTTTTTAGGCCCCATTTTACTTTTTTTTTTCTATGGCATCTTTAGTCATAGATGGTTTCTGACTGGTCATTTTCATGTTTGCATTGCACTCCCCTAATGAAGACAGTGTTACTATTTCTACTAGTTCTATTTCTTAAAATGTTTGTTGATTAAGATTTGTAGACAGCCCTCTTTATTTTTGAGGCATTTGTGGTTACTGCTCTAGCCATTTTTCTTCTATTTATTCCAAATAAATCCCAGGTGATACTATTAAAAACATAAAACACATCACTTTATGTGTGACATGAGAAAGACTTGGAAAGACACCAGGTGTTTATAAGAGCAGATGTCAAAGTTTTTTTAAACTGTGTCTAACTCACTATCAGGGATTATTTCAGTTGATTATTGACCACTGTTCAGAGCAGGGCTCATTTATAGTTGGTCTGAAGGTGGTGTGTTAAGGTGTGTGCATATTGTGACCTGTGGTATTAGTTTATACAATGTAATCTCCATTGGTGATGTAATGCAGGCATCTGAGGCGTCACACTTCCTCTCAGGCAACATTAACAGAATTAGTGGTGAAAGACTGATGGAAAGAGAGGGAGGGTGAGGGAGAGGTGGCCTGGGTGGCTATTGATGCCTGGACTATTTGAAAGGAAAGGAATCTATCCTTTCTTTTCCTCTTTACTCTGCCTGGTTTTAGTTGAGTTTCAGTATATTTTATTTGTTTGCACAAATAAACGATCATGGTAGAAGACATACAGTCCAATAATAAAATCAAATGGATGTGTGCAAAGGAGGGAGGATAAGGTTTATACAGAGTCTTTCCAAGTACAAAAAAGTGACAGTGTAATAATAAACACCTGACAAAACAACTGTAACAAGAGCAGTTGAAGAAATGTAAAAAAGGGAACACAATCAAAAACAAAAGAAAGGACAAGGGAAGAAATGTAGAGAGTGACAGCAAAATAAACTTGACTTTGTTAAGCTCATGGGTCGTGGTAGTTGGTCGAGCGTTAAGACAATTAGGATATCATTTGGCAAAAACTTGCATTTTGTGTTATTTATTCATTTCTCCCTCATCCTCCACATCCACATTTTACATGGTGGATGATGGAGGTATCCTCCTCAGCTCCACAGTCATACCAGGGTTGCTAAATCATGCCCCCATTTGAGCAATCAAAACGATTTGATCAAATTTCTCTTAAACATATTCCGCTTCTGCATGTTCGCATTGCCATATATGCTCCCATAAATGTGGAATAGAGTGAATAAGCATACAAGGATCGAGTCAGTTACTATGATACAGTCACTCATACATCATTCTCCTTCCACTTTCTCTCTTCCATGCACTCCTCTCACCCTCACCCTCACCCACCTTCCCTCTCTGTCCCCACTATCTAGCATTTTAATGCATCTATAGTCATGCTAATGGTCCTCAGAATTCAAAATAATTTCTTCTTTGTCCCGCTCTGCCACTCAGCACTGATAGAGGAGTGGTATCTCTCTCTCTTCCTTCTTTCTCCCTACACATTGACAGAATGTGATTTTGACAGAGTCCTGTCAGTCTTTCGGTCTGTCTTTCTATTACGCTTATTCTGTGTGTCAGATTAAGGAAGGTAAGGAATGGAGAGTGCTGACAGGGCATGTAGAGAGGAGAGGAGAGGAGAGGATGGTGGTTCCAACCTTTCTATTCATGCTGGTTGACCTTTCCATAAGTAGGTAATAGAGAGGAGAATGTTCCTTACTATAAAGGCTGGATGTTAAGTCACGCTCCTCGCTCCCCCAAAGAGAGAGGAGAGCACCTAGTGTCACCCCAACACAGCCTGGGGTGAGCGGAGAGGAGGCTGGGGAGGTGAATGGGAGCACTGTGTGTGTGTGTGACGGTGGTTGGGGTGAGGGGCATATGGTGTACAGATATTACAGAGGGGGGTAGTCATAGTAGTGGAAATGTATGTATGGGTATGTGTGTGTGTGTGGGTTGGGGGGGGGGTGGGGGATGCGAGCTGGATATAGGAGGGGAACAATATTGGTCTGCTTGTGCAGGTCATTGTAGAGAAAACATAAAACATAATCATCCATTAAAATGCAGCTTCACACCCTCCATCACGTCCACGATGGAGCTGCTGACATAAATGCTGTGTGTGTGTGTGTGTGTGTGTGTATAGACTCACACATTCAAACGTGCATCACTAAGCTATGATAGATCTAGATCTAAAAAGCCTAGAGAGTGACAGAAGATGTGTTTCTGGGGGTTTGTGGTAGGTCAGTGTCGATATATTTATATATGTGAGTGTGCATGTGTAAATTTTAAGAGCAGCCTCAGAGTGTCCTATACACTTTTGGGATTATGTCATATTTTGCATCAAAATTATATTTGAACATCCAAAATTAGTGTGTGGCAATGAAACGTGAGATGTGATGTAATCAATAATACATAATATTTGCTCTGGACTAAACTGTAGGCATGACATTACCCATTTTGTCAAGAATTCCTGACAAAAGGAAAATCTGAAAAAAATAGCTTCATAATAAAGATTCTTAATTTTAAAAAAAATCTTTCTCCCCCATTATTTACAGTGGAGCTGAAGACAGATGGGAAAGGGGAAGACAGAGAGGGTATGACGTGCAGAAAACCTAAACCAAATTATTTCGTTTTAATTTCCAATTCTCATACGGTAAGTTTCAAAATTTTGCTCAGTTCTGGTGCTTTACTGGTCAATATTACATTAACACCATATAAAAGATGACCAAAAGGCTCAGTCCATGATCCAAACGTAAACACAAGGCCAAATCTAAGTTATTCAGAATGTCTTGTGTTATTATAGACACAATTTTTGGTAGTGTTTGTAATAATATCAGTAAAACAGGGCTATGATTTCAACTATAATCAGTTAACAAGCAAACACAAGGCCTATGTTCTACCATTATGTCAAATTCTTCAATTAAATATGAATATACTTTTAATTTATTATCGCAACAAATTACAGATTCAACCTTTATGGATAGCATCAGATTGAAGGCACCTTGGAGACATTATGTTGTGTAGGTGTTGAAAACAGACAAGTTGATGCAAAAATCTTTTAGGGAATACGTTTCAAACAATTATAGAATAAAGCTCATTATTAACCTTTAACCCTTAATAATCAAAACAGAAGCTTTTCATAAACACTTACAGATGGCCACTGATATTGAATAGATGGTAATCTAATTATTATGATTGATATTATGGAGTTGTGTCATCCTTAAGAGGTGGGTAAACTGAATGACAGTGGGTTCATGCTGCTGCCTGTCCCTGGAGATGAGAGTGATGAGAGTTACATTCATCTGCAAACCGAGAATCTAAACACAGTCAGTTTGGCACAACAACTTTTAAATGCCAGTCAGTGAGGCCAAGTCTGTATTTCAAACTTTCAGGCTTAATGGTGTCACAAAAAATGCACCAACACACAAAGGGATACCCACACACACCCACACACGTGCACACACAACTCTTGCTGTGACACCATCGTGCACTGTAAATCTCCACTGATTGAGGGTAAGCGGGCTTCAGACGGCTCTGTGTCTAACCAGCTCCAGCCCAGCAGATCAGAATGGCTGGCAGTGAGCTTACATGTTTGTCATCTAAAAACTATTCACCCTCCACTTAGCCAAGAACACAACCCAAACAATAGACAGCCCGTTAACAATGTACCATTATCCAGAGCATGATGGGAGGAGGGGTGTGTGTGTGTGTGTGTGTGGAGGGGGGAGAACCAGAAGGAGAGAGCAAGAAAAAGAGCGACAGAAAAAAAGAGAGAATAAAGGCAGAGAGATGAGAGGGAAGATTGCAGAGAGACCAAACTGTTATTTAAACCAGGCGGCCACAAAAACATCACAATAAATAACTCGGCTGTTTAGTCTCCACCTCAGACGCTGGGGGAGCGACAGAGCGCAACACGCGCCGGAGAGGGAGGGCGTTGAGAGAGATGAGAATTAAAGGGTTTTGGGAGGGATGGAGTGGTGGGAGGAGGAAAGGATGGATGGAAAAAGATAAAACACATTACAAGATCGCTCTGTGTTGTCAGACTCAAAGGAGTATCCACGATCGTCTCTCCTCTTGACTAATGAAAGGAGCAGCTTCACAGTCAAGTACTAGGACGCATGCCTGCGTGCGCACACACTTACACTCTTAGCCTTTAGACAACAACCACACACACGTTTACCTCACATTCACATGACAGCCAAGATTGTTTAGCACCAATGTGTCTGTGCACGTTCAGCTCAAACTCACACACACACACTCACATTGCAAAGACAAACACACAGGCACACACACATGCACAGAAGCCTTTCCTCGTCCAGATAGGACAGCAGAAAAAATGGCACAACGAGGCCCAGCGAGGGCACCTCTGACTGCACAGAGGACCGCCACGCCAGCCAAGGCCGTTGATGAGAGGAAAATAGTGCTAATGCAGCAAGGAAGCTGTTCTTTCCCAATTAAGCCAATAAAACACATGCTCCCCTCCTTCCTGTAACTGCCTAATAAGCCATAAACACAGCTGAACATTTATAATTCTGGCTAGTCCATAAAAAAAGCACTTCCCATGTGTGCAGGGGTGAGGGGTGAGGTGTGTGAAGAGGGTAAAAAGCGCTGGGGAGTACAGCGGCTGCCCTAGCGAGCCACGGAGAGAAATCGCTTTTTCTACTAAAAGAAATATTTAGTACCTCACTGAATTAATGTGAGGGAGAGGGAGGTGGCGGGTGAGAAAGAGAGATGGAGGGAGGAGAAGGAGGCGGAGAGGGAGGGCTCTGAGCTGTCTGGATAGACCAAAGAAAATGCCTCTATCTGCCTCCTCCTCCGCCTCCTCCTCCTCTTCCCTGTTCTTCGTCCTTCTGTGTTCAGGAGAAGCTGAGGATGCTGAATCCCTGTAGAGATGAGATGAGCACCTTTACACACACACACACACACACACACACACACACACACACACACCCACCCACCCACAACCGCCCACACACAAGGACAAGGGCACATGCATGGATACATGCATGTACTGTATGTATACCTGTTTCTGGAAGAATAACAGTATGGAAATGATTGGAGGAGCAGTAATAACAAAGGATACGAGGAGAATGAGCAAAAATTAGGGGTGGAGGAAAAAGAAGGGATGATCAGAGAAAAAAAAAGAGGGAGGGAGAAGCAAACCAAGGGTGAGAAAGAAGGAGAGGAGCTGGAAGACAAATTAAGGAAGAAGGAGAGGAGAGGGAGGGAGTGTTAGCACCAAGGGTAAGAAACAATATGAAATGGGGGGGAGAAGTGGAGGATTGAAGATAAATGGTTGGGATGAGGCAATGATAAAGAGATAGGAGGTAGGAGGCAAGTTGTGGAGTGAGAGGCAGTGAGGATTATAGGAGGGAAGAAAAAGAAAAAGGGTGAGAAGGACGGAAGGTTCAGCTGGTTTCGTGAGTTCAGAAGCTTCCTGGATCGTGTTTGTAGCCTCCTTGCAGGGCCAGCTCGGCCTTTCTCCTCCTGGGCGAGAGGAGTCGTAAACACAGCGTGGGATTGCTGTAAAACAGTTCCTAAAAAACACTTTTGCTGTTTACTGACTGACTTAATGCAGGAGCTCTGCCCAGGATGGGGAGAGAAACTTGAAAGGATGAAGAGAAAAGACGTGATGGAGTAGACAATTTGGCAGATTCTGTACATTTATTATCTGCCTCAGTTAAGTGAATATACTAATGAACTGGTGAACAGGTTCAACACCCGCCTGAAGCCTTTCTGTGCAAGATATCCGTTTACTCTTGTTACTGAAGATATGACGCATAATATATGAAATCAATTACAACATGTTTTATAAAATTCCCATGCTGATAAATCTTCCATACTATATCAATGCATTTATACTGGGTTAGTTTATTCCCCCCTACATACACGTTTGGTTTATTTAAATTTGTATGGTTTTGTATTGAGACATGCCAGTCCATCTGTCTAACTTAGTATCTCAGATACCAGTCATCTGATTTGACAAAACTTGATGATGCACCTTCATAGGATTCTTTAAGTTGTGCTGCTTGGTCTAATGTGGCATTAAAGGTCAGATCTTTTGTAACATAATATGTCTCTGATGAATCCTGAAGGGATGATGTGTCTTGTTAGTATTTTTTGTGAGACAGTCTCGTTTAATTTTTAAAAGGCCTAACATATGTTTAATGTTTCTAACAGTTTTGGTGTCACAAACATTCCCAAATCATATTATTTTGCCTTAATAAAATGTTCTGATTCTTCCTATCCTATAACCTTACATGTTGCCAAGCCATCATACATGCTGAATCTGGGTTGCCCTATAGGATGCTCTATCCTAGTGTACATTCTGTGTTTCTGTTTCTATTCTGTGTTGTGTGTCCTATCACTTTTTGCTGCTGCAGTGACAGAGTTTGTCTACGAGCATCAATAAAATGTCATTTGATCTCAGAAATAGAGATTACAACCTCTTCTGTTCAGCACCCGAAGTTCTTCAGTGAAATGCACAAGGAATCTGCCTCTTTGAAAGTGTTTGTCTCCTCACTGTGGGTAAACTGTACACATAAGAAACACAAGTAAACACCGGCCTATACTGTACTCTCTCTCTCTCTCATACACACACACACACACACACACACAGGGTATAATATGGTGGAATGCAGAGCTGTTTGTGTGTGTGTGTGTATTTGTCTTTCCTGCTATTGTCAGAGGGAGATTGATACCGCCTCTTTTTACTGAGAGACGATTGTCGAAGCTTCCTGAACTAATTATAAAAAGCAACAACAGTAACTTACAAACCCTGTCTGCCCACTTGCCTGTCTGTCTGTTTATCTACAGTAAACCCTTACATATCTGTGGTTTTGTCTATTTCAGTCACATAAGATGTCGATTAAAATCTGGCCCTGCAAGTTCACACTGGACATAACTCACAAACTAAGACTTCTTATGACAAATGGATGAAATATAAAATTGTTTTAAATGCAATACTTTATTTGTGCCTAGATTTCTTTCCACAAACAGCAGAAAATATGTAGAGTAGACAAAACAGAGAGGGGAGAGGAAGAGAAAGGCGAAAGGTGAACAGTAAAAAGGTACCAACATCAGTCTGGACATAACTCCTATTGTCTTAGTGCCTTCAAAGTCAGGAAATGTCATGTTGTATTTACACATACAGAGTAAACACAGACATAAAAGGTGCAAGTGTTAGATATAAATCAACTCTGAAAGAATAAGCCCATCAACCATTTTGCCTCCACAAATGTGTGCATGTGTGTGTGTGTGCGTGTGTGTGATGAAACAATATTCATGGACTGGTTGCACAGGAAGTGGCAGCAATCCACTTCCTGTTCGGATGGAAATCTCATCTGCGGGGCGAGCTGCCCAGGGTGTTACCACACACAAACACACACAAATTCACACAAACTGGAACACAAATATATGGAAAAATAAACACACACACAGCGCAGACCACCACCCAGTCTATTTCAGTTTGTCATGTATTGTCACCTGCACCTACAGTAAATACAAACTCTTTGTTCTCAGCCCAGCTCTGCTTAGGGGGCTTTTTCTTTGTGTGCGTGTGTGTGTGTGTGTGTGTGTGTGTGTGTCTGTGTGTGTGTGTGTGTGTGTGTGTGTGTGCTCTTTCCATAAACCAATAACAACAGTCCTATTAATAAATGCTATTCTCATTCTGTGGTATCAAGTGAAAGGCCTCTGAGTTTAAATCATACACTTGGAAAGTATGTCATACAGTTACTACGTCACTACCCTATCTGTCTGTTTCAGGATCATTAAGAATTGATGGCTTTTTAAGGCCTTATTCCAACCTGGAATTTGATTTACGGGAAAAATGTATTTTGTTTTTGTAAGTTTTGAGCATAATTCCTATCAGTAATCACATTTTACTCATAAACGTCACTGTTGTGATCGGGGGGAGACAGCAACTACGCTGGAGTTCCGTATAGCAACACAAATAATCAGAAAACCAGACAGGCCATAAACAAGATCTCAATCACAATCACTAATTGGAAGTGAAAATGACAGTGAACAGCACTTATCTGTTGCATTGTAAAAACCGTGTGCATGTATTATCATGATTATAGTAGGTCAAAATAAAATCATGTGTGTAAACGTGTACAATACACACTTTTGGTTTTAACTTTGATCTTCAACCTTTATTTTATTTTCTAAATAAAATGTGGACTTAAAATGTGGACCCTGTCTGATTGCTAACGGGGTTACCCATCTTCCCCTGATTTGTTCCCTGAAAGGCTTTCGTAGCTAAAAATAATTTTGCCAAAACTATGAATTTAAGGATCAAGATGAAAAGTTTCTTGAGTTTTCCTTTGAGATTAATTAAAATACTAATTAAAAATATAGACAGACAAAGCTGCCAAAAACAAACCATTTCTAGTTTCCGAGACTAAAAGAGTATCATGAGATGATTACAACAGGAAGTAAAGTTTTAGGGCCATGATGTCCAACATGTTTGAAGTGAGGAGCAGTACAACAGGAAACAAAATTACTGCACTTCTTGCTACACTCTACAATCACTTGAGTAAATTGCACAATGTAAGGCATTTATGTTGGGTGATATTCAAGCTACATCAAAATAAAACTTAAGAAAACATGTTCACATAACTTAAATTTTTGTTAAAATATATTTTAATTGTCTGAAATGTACATAATCCTGACTTTTGAGCCTCTATTACAAAACAAAACAGATAATTTTTCACAGTTAATCCTGTAGTAATGTCTTAAAAATACATGTGTAATGTATTTTATAATATATTTGTAATAGGTTGTAGTGTCTGACAAAATCAGACAGTGTGTGATCCAGAGTCTGCATAATTTAGCCAAGTGTGAACATGCTCAGGACGTAAATGCAAGCAAACCAGCTGTTCTGTCAGGCTTTTATTTACGTATTAAGCGGCCCTAAAACCACATAAAGCAGGTATGTTTAATATTTTTACTGACTCATTTAAGCAGAATTCAAACAGTGCGTAAATAAACAGATACTCCACATGGAATAGATGCTCAAAGACAAGAATTAGCATAAAATAAAACACACAAATGAAACATTTTTACATCATCTCTCTCACCATTCATGTATGGCTGCCCGCGCTGAGGCAAACAAACAGATTTAACTGGTAAATAAAGTCACAACACTCTGGCTGCATCTCCAGAGATTTAACCTTAACCCTGAAGTGTGTTGCATAACAGCAGCAAACTTGACAGATAAAACACGGGCTGTTAGCACACCCGCCCCCCTTCCCCAGTGTTTGACTAGACAGCAGTATCCAAACACAGGGACTCCTCACTACACTGACTTTACATGGACTAATTACCGGCTGGCACTGAGTGCAGACAGATGGCAGAGAGAGAGAGAGGTGGAGAAGGAGCACACAGGGAGGGAACAAAAATATATATGTATATTGCCGTTCAAGTGTATGTGTTGGTTTGTGTACATAAGCTAATTTGCGTCAATAATTACCATCCATCCAGACAAAGGAACTGCCCAAACGTTACAAACTGATGTCTGATGCCAGTTTCGTTTCTCTGCTGACTCTCACAACATGCAGCATTACCCCTTTGTTGTTTTGACTGATACATTGAGCACCATTGGTTGGGGATAAATACAAGAGGAGTTGTCCACAGCTGTCCGAGGACACGGAGCGTGGAAAATATGTCAAAGCCTTTAGTGACTAGCTGGTGAAAATAGTGATGCATTTAGCAGATATTTCCCTCAGAAGATGATGGAAACCATAACAAAGCTAAAAGGAGAGTGAATATTGGCGTACTTACATTCATCAGGTGGCCAGAGACATGACTCAAAATGAATGCTAATGTTGCTGTGTGTCTGCTGGTTTGGAAATAGGCATCTGCTTGCCATAACTACTTTGTAAGGCAATAACTTGTAAGAGTAGGACAAACACAGGTGTGAGTAATAAAATCAATAAATTGCATTAAGCTGCTTCAGTTTCAGGGTCCTGTCACACTGTCACCGCTTACTGGGACACTTGAATAGAACGGAGCCATCGTTAATGTTATTAGTAACACCTGTGCTTTCCTACTATTACAAGTCAAAATGTCTGCTGTGGCAAAGGACGGTTTCAAGGCGGACTGTATGAGCTTGTGGCTGGAAAAAGACCAAGTTGGATTTTCCTGGCTAGATAACGGTTAACAAAATGTCTCTCCTAAAAAATGGGAAAATAAAGTTAGCTTCTAATTGTAGGCTCTGATGCTCTCCTTTAGCCCAAACATCTCCTGTAGTTATCTTTCCTCTCTTTCTCTCCATGCCATCCCTCCACCTCTGCCCCATCACGCTCCTCCTCTCCTCTCCTCCTCCTGGACTCTTTATTGAAGCCTTTTTCAACCCTCCCCTGCTCTTCCGACCTGCCTCCCCCACCCCAACAGCCTTGTTATTCCTCCCTCTCCATCGCTCTCCCCTCACAGCACTCTCGTTAGCAGGGTATAAATCTCCAGAACTAACCCAGTAATTTAACCCATTAGCATCTCAGATATGCGGGTGGCACCTAAATTACGACAATGCAGAATAGTGATGCATGTAGCCCCGGTCGGTGAATTTACAACGTCTCGTTACATATTCAGCCGGCATAAATCAAGCGCTCCCCACTGACACGCGGCCTTATGGGTAGGCACGGGCCGAGGTGGAGGGAACAGTCTCAGAGACGCGAGTTAGTTAATCATGTGGGAATAAGAAGCATAACCTAGATTCTCACACACACACGCACACAAGCACACAAACACACACACAGTGATGAGGAAACACACATATACAGGTGCATGCCGTTGCGTACATGAATAGACTCCGACATGTGCACCCACAATAAACGTGGGAGCTTATTCACACTCATCCATACACACACTCCTGAGTACACATGTGCACACACACACACATAAACAATAAACTATATAAACATGCACAAACAAAATAAAGTTATCACATAATTAAAAACAATGCAACGCTGAATCTAACCAGATGTTTTGTTTGAGGCCCCTCCCCCCCACCTTCCCTCTCTTCCTCACACACACACACACACACACACACACACCCTCCTGCCTAAATGAGTGCTTCCGTGTGTTGATAGGCAAGACAAAGAGCACGAGCAGCAACCACTGTGTGTGCGTGTGTTTGTGAAGGCTTGTACGCCTCTGGTGTTATCTCAGCGCATGGATTCGACAGCAGCACAGGGCATCTAGTCGTCAGAGCAGCAGGGCGACAGCAAGTGAGTGATAACTGTAGTAAAAGTGTAGTAAACAGTCTGAGTGATGGCGGCTGTCTGTGGGGCCAATTGAGCGTGTGACATCAGCCGTGACACATCAGCGGAGAAGCACAACGGTAATGACAGCATCGCCACGCAGCGCGCTCAGGCTATCTGTTACTGCTTAACAGCCGCCACACACACACACTCCCCCCTTCACACACACACACACACACACACACACACACACACAAAATGAACATATAGTCACTGAAGGGGATAAATCTGACTCTCAGCTGCAGTTAGAACCTGCAATTGCTCCACAATCACTCCTAAGTCATGAATGGGAATTTTTCTTTTTCTGTGTGTATGCGTGTATTATGGAGAAAGGCTACTGGTAACTCAAAGCAGGGGAATCTTAGGTATGTTTGTTTGGGTGTACTTAGGAAGGTGAAAGGTCAGAAGCTCGGGTCCCTGGAGAAAGACAACAAACACTACTGCTCCCAAAGGAGGAGACATCATTATAAAACACACACACACACACACACACACACACACACTCTATATACCACAAATCATTATAACATGTAGTCTTATAATGAGGTGGTCACCTTCTAAACCTTCTAAAAACGAATCCCCTGATGTCTCTCTCTCAATCTCACCTACCAGCCTCCCATGAGACCCGCTGACTGTAAGGGACTCATAATTAGACATGGGGACACAGACATGGGAGACAGAGACTCACACAACACATCTGAATGGAGAATATGGTCCATAATTAGACAGTTATTAATGAGACGACAACCCAATGACATCCCCAATGTGTCTCTGTCTGGAAAAAGGTCTAATAAATGCCACTTGAAGGGAAAAAATACTACTTGATATTCATCAGTATTCGAAAACACATAACCAAAATTAACAATGTCTTTAGTGTTAATCTTTATAGAACTTTATCTGCAGACTTTTCTGTTTTGCAACATGCAAGGCAATCCAAATGCTTGATAATGCTAATCATAGATGTTCAGGAGGTAAGAAACTTGTATAGACGACTTGAACCTGTGATTCCTGTGAAAATCTGAGATAACTTTTTTAAGATAAGATAACATAAGATAAGATAGAACTTTAGTCATCCCAAAGGAAATCTTTGTGCCAAAGATGCTCAGTAGACATAGTAAATCATTTTTGGTAGATAGAGTGGTATTTCTAAGGGATTAGTTTACCCAAATGTCCCCAATTTCCATGGTGACTGTTCTTCTGTAGAAAGAAATTCCAGAGAAAACTGATGAAGGTGATGTTTAGGGTTCATACACAGTAACCAGGACATTCATTTGTTTATTTTTTCAAAGGAATGGTTAGACAAGAAATAGTCCAGCACATAACGCCCCATGTAATATGCCAAATTGTCCTTTTTACACTTCAGCTTTTGTAAGGACGAAACAAATGAAATATTAGTGTTAACTGGTGAGCGTTTTCCACTATTTTCAGTCTTTATGCCAAACTAAACTAACTGGATGCTGGCTGTAGCCTTTTATTTAATGGACAGATGAGAGTGTATCAATGTTCTCACAAGGTACGAACTACAGGGGACCCAAGGAGAGCGTGGCTCCACTTAATAAGTCATGAGTTCCCCTGAAAACACCATTTGTGTTTTTTTTTTGTTATCACCATCAAAGTGTGGCAAAACAATATCATAAACTTCACTAACCTGTGTGGTCGCTTCTGTTTTAAGTTACGTGCTAGTCCCAATTCACTGCACTATTCACTGTTAGCACTGTATTGTATGTGATGTTGATGAGAGCTGAATCCCTTGTTGGCAGCCAAGACTATTTTTGTTTGTATTTGCAATGCATATGTGTGTTGTTATAAGCTGGTTTGTTGATACGTGTCTTAATTGTCCCGAGAAATGATTGCGCTGATCTGTATGTGATTGGTAACTTTTACCATTGTTTATAGTACATCACTCTGCAGAGTATACTGTGCCCTGCTATAGTGTTTGATTTTGATACCCATGCGGAGGTTTGATGTGGTTGATTATTATAGATCAGATGACACAAAGCAAGTAGGCCTATATGCTTGCAGCTATGAATGTTTCTTCGCCACAAGAGTCACACCCCATGTGAAAAAAGTGAGCTCCCCAGACAGCTATGGTATTATAGCTCGCACACTGTCTTCTCATCTAACTTTGCACCAAAAAGCGAATAAGCATATTTCCCAAAATCTTAAACTGCTCCATTAAATGTAATTTTCCAGTGCTGTGAGGAACACAAATGGAATTCCATTCACCTCCACTTACTTGAAGTGGAGACTTAATCTTTACGCTAACATTAAAATAATGTCTCTAAGCCTTTTACTGCAATATTTGCACAAATATACAGTAGCTACATGAGAGAAAGATGCAGGTGTAGGGAAAAAGAAATGGCTGGAAACCTTTACAAATACAAATATTATAATAAACTGGAAAAACTGGAAAATAAATGGAATAGTCATATAATACCACCTAAATCTAAACATTTTAATCAGAATAAGAGCTTTCTCTAATTACTGGACATACTCAAATTGTTATGTGCACATAAATATCACTGAGGTGTTTAAATGCTGCTTTTAGACTGAAACTGTTTATCTGTCTGTCTTCCTGTATGTCAGCAAGCAACAAACAACAACACTAAGTTGCCATCACCTTTTGGCTTTCAGGGCAGTTTCTCATAAAAGCGCGCATTTTAAATACTGCAAGAAGACCAGTTAGATTCATGCCAAAGCCACAGGTCACAGAGAAGAAATGCAGATTTACAGAAGCTGTCTTTCATTTTAAATAAACACCCAGATAATAGCGGCGGCTTTGACACTTAAGCTGACTGACACCTACGCAGCTTGACCCGAGCTCAAGTGTTTCTATCTCTCTTTCTCCGCTCGGAGAAAGATACAGAGCGAGAGAATGGGAGGAAGAGGGAGAGAGCCGCGTTTAACCTCAGAGGGTCAGACCACAAATTCAGTTGAAATTCTCTGTGATCAATACGAAATACATGCACCCACGCAGTGCTGTCACAAATACACAAATACACATTCCGAATGGGCACATACAAGCTCAGAGACCTAAACTCTTCAGTGTGAAACACACACACAAACACACAAGATGGAAGTGCTGGCCTCAGCTGTGCTCTCCTCTCGAGCGCAGCACTAACTGACGGCTAATCGATTAGTGCTTGGTGACCTCTGACCCCGCTAGCTTCCTGTCTGACAGATTACACCTCTGCAGTTCCATAGGACTGCATTCAGCTGCCTTTTTTTGTGTACATGTCCAAGTGTGTGTATGTTTGTGTGTGTGTGTGAGTGTGTGTGTGTGTGTGTGTGTGTGTGGCTCTGTTTTTCGCTTTCTAGCTCCACAATAGAACAGAAATAACATATCTCAAAAAACACCACACATATGAACATGCATGCTATATTACTGTGTAATTGTGTGTATGGTGGGATGTTTTTTGTCTGTGGCAGTGCAATACAGTGTTTGTTGTTGTTTGGGCGTGTGCTATTTGTTACCTTGACGACACAGACGGTGTGCGGATCAGGCAGCTGAGTCTGGGAGTGGTGATGCATTTGTGTGTGTGTGTGTGTGTGTGTGTGTGTGTGTGTGTGTGTGTGTCTGTGTGTTAGGAGGTAGATAACAATGCCCCTCTCGGCAGGACACTGGTGCTCTCTTCCTGGCTTGCTTTGCACGGGAAACACCACCCAAGCACACATACTCACACACACACACACACACACACACACACACACACAAACTCGTGTTTCCATCACTTCAGAGGACATTGCATTGACTTACATTCATTTCCTGGAGATATACCCTAACCGTTACCCTAACCACTACTTGCCTAACACTAACCCTAAACCCTAACCTTAACGTGAACCGAACCTAAACCGGGTCTTCACCCTAAAATGTAATGATTTACGTTATGGCGACTTGCGTTTTGTCCGCAAAAGTCCCCACAGTGTGTCCCAATAAACATATTTATGTCCCCACAACATGAGTACTACATGCCTACACACACATATATACATACCAACACAGATTTTTATACCAGTGTTGGATACAATGACTTCAACAGCTCGCCCGGCGCAGCCCTAACAAAGGGAAACAAGACCTGATTATGGACTAGTGCCCCCATCACACACACGCACACACACACGCACGCACAGGAGTGTAGGGCTTGCAGACTCAGCCGTCTGTTAGATCAGACAAGGTTAGCATTTTTACTCCGACATGGCTATTAATAATGAAATGATGCATGGCTGGCACATTTAGACTCTCCTCTCCTCTACTCTCCAAATTCCTTTTTACAGTTGTACAAACTCCCATACAGTAGGTAAACACACTCTTGCTTGGGTTCCCAAAACACCTCAACCACCAGTTCACTTTGTGGTAAAGGGAAAATTCCCCCATCCCATCAGTGTGTCTGTTAACTTGTGTGTGTGTGTAGTCTGCGGGGAGTTTCCAGATCAACTAAATTTGTTTGCTTTTTAATGACAGAGTTTAAGATATTCACACACACATGCGCACACACTACCACCAACCACCTATCGTGAATGACCTGCTCTGTACTTTACCCCTTGATACCATATGTGTGTGTGTGTGTGTGTGTGTGTGTGTGTGTGTGTGTGTGTGTGAGAGAGAGAGACTAATGGCTGTCCAGTAATGGGTGTGTGATGAGAGAGATCTCTGTGTGTAGGTACCCAGAGGCTTCTCACCACGGTCTCATCGGCCACCAGGTGGTTATTCACATATCACACACACACACACACACACACACACACACACTCACACACACACACACACACACGCACACACACACACATGCATGCGCATCAGCTAGTTATGTTTTTTGTTAGATTGCCAGACAGCCAGTGAAGAAGCCATCCAGTCCAAAAGCAGGTTACATAATCACTCACTGAGTCAATCAGTCAGTACATTTGTTGATCAATCAGCCAAGTCATTTAATGTTGACATTGCTGACACACTGCTGACACTCAGGCTTGATTTTTACCCTTCATGATACAATAGCCAGGAAACTGTAATGTCTGTGGCTTGAAATTATTTCTGATAAACTGTGTCATGTCTAAAAAAATCCCTGCAGTACTGCACTGTAGGCTGGTTCCAGACCTCTGAATCACTGCCCACATATCTGATTTTTCAGCAATTCAAATAGGTCTGGTTTTGCGCTCATTGATGGCTGTTTCCCTGGTTGAAAGAACAACTGAGCCAATCAGACATTTGTAGGCAGGATTAAGAATGGGCACGCCATCATTGTGTGCCAGATCCAAAAGCAATGGTGACAAGCGTGAATGAGATTGATGCATCTATCCAAGCTGCTATAATTCTTGAATAGACATGACAAACATTAAGTTAACTTCTCCTCGCAACTATCACTGGAACTTCTGTGTCAATTAGAAATGACAAAGATGGGAAGAATACATCAGTCATTTTTGATTGGTTGGAGCAAAAAAACCCTTCCAAAAGAAAACGGCTAACATGAAGACATGTCACACTGAATAATATGGTGTGAATCAGGTTAGCTATACTATGCTCGTTGTCAAATACCATACTGACACTTTAGGATTGACGAGAAAAGGCTTATCATTGAATTACACATTTACACAGGTATTATTTAGTTTGATCAATTACACTAAAGATCTACAGCCATGTTAGCAGCTCTGTGAAGCTGCACTCACCAGTGTAAATAGGCTTCATCCTCTCAGGACCACGAATGACCACGAATATATGCAAAATCAAGTGAGTGATTCCAGTGGTGATATATTTGATCTCAGTATTTGACATAATAAAAGAAATATAAAAAAGTGAAAGATAAGACAGGCACCCTTTTTATGTATTCTCCCTTTAAAAAGAATGTACTAATAAAAGCGTTCCAATATTTTTCCTATACATTTCATTACAAACACAACACTAGTTGAGTTTCATCTGAAATGTTGTATACTTTCAGTTATTCTGAACAGTAATCCACTGAACCACTCACACTCTGCATTAAAGTAATTGTAGTTTTTGACAACAAGCAGCCTCTTAGAGTAAACGAGGCATCATAACAGCTTCGACTGGAACAGATGGGAAAATGTGTGTGTGTGAGTGTGTGAGGCCATCATGTCTGTGTTTGTAGCTTTTAGGGTAACGTGATCACTGACTGAGGGAGGAAAGGGAGGATGAGGGAGGTGAAAGAGGAGGAAAGGGGGAGGACAGTAAGAGGAAAAGGGTGTGTGTATTAGGAAGGGGGGGGTCAGGCACACACTACACATCTGCGTGGACTCCACTCCAGTTGTAGCCCGTGGCACCTCAGTTTTCTTACTAATATTCACAGCCCCAATCCCCTAACACACAGACGGCAAGATGGATAGAGAAAAAGAAAGCAAAGGAGGATGAAAACCTTTTTCTATCCTCAGCTCTATATCTCCTTCTCTACCAAAAATTACCAAAAACAAACAAACTAAAACATATGTCTGCCTTCTCCTCAGCCTGCAGCAATGGCCCTTAGATGTTTGTTGGGAGATGGAAAGGAAGAGAGAATTAAAGACAAATACTTAGTCTAATAGGCAGAGGCAAAAAGACAGAAAAAGAAGAGAGAAAATTAAATTAAGATAAATAAAATGAGAGAAAATTAGGAAACACTAAAAAATCACCATTGCTCCCAATATTGTCAAGACAACCTCTAGTTCTGACCCTGAAAGAGCCAAGTACAGTTAGTTCGGACACTTAGTCGACAAAATATGGTGTGTGTGTGTGTGTGTGTGTGTCAGTGGGCGTCCATAAAAGCGGTTAGTTAAACTAAATCAGCAAGTAATGTGAATGCCAAGCTTCTAAATGCTTGGACAGGTGCAGGCTGAGAGACTAAATGAGAGAAATGAATAAAACATACTCCTCTCTCTCTTTTTATGTCTCTCACCCACTCATATGCAGACACACACAAGAACAAACACAGTTAGAGAAGTGAACGGTGACATTAAGTCGATGGAATGAATAATTTCCAATAGTCCTCATTTCCAAGCAACTGCTGACCTTTAACACAGGAAGTGATACTGCAAAATGAGAGAGAGCGATGGAGAGAAAGAGAGAGAGAAAGAGAGAGAGAGAGAGAGAGAGAGAGAGAGAGAAAGCTTCTAAAAGTAATTGTGTTGACTGTCTTTAATGAACGCACACCCGAACAAACCCGAACTTGGCTAAAAATAATCAAATCTGAACCAATATTACTATATAGTCATGAGGTGTGTGACGTCTTGACAAACCAAGCGAAATAATATTAACACCCAAATGACACCCTGCAAATTCAAGAAAGTCCTTTTCCACAGAAACACAAACAAACTGATACAGAGGAGAATTAGGCTCTTTTAATGGAGATGGAGAAAAGTCCTCTCAGATGGATGGTCATGAGGCTCAGCTCCTCTAACAGCCCAGCCCTCACACACTCGGGACCAACCAAATTATAGCCAACAAGACTAAGAGGCTAGAGCCATCCTAGCATCTCTGTGAAGCTGCACTTAGACACAGCGGTGCTTTGAGCTAAATGCTAACATCAGCATGCTAACATGCTCACTATGACAATGCTATCATGTTTATGTTTAGCAGGTAGCCTATTATGTTTACCATGCTCACAATCTTCCACTTTAGTGTGTTATTGTGCTAACATTTGCTAATAAGCACTAAACAAAATGGTACAGTTGAGGCTGATGGGAATGTCATTAGTTTAGCAGGTAATTGATTTTAAACAAATTACCTGTTTGTAAACCAATTAACTGCTAGGTAAAAAGTTAAGGGATCACCAAATTCAGTCAGGATTCATCCTCTGGGCATCATGAATGTATGTATAACATTTCATGGAAATCTATCCAGTAGCTATTGAGATATTTCAGTCTAGACAGACAGACTGATCAACAGCATCTTGCTAGCTAACATATGTTGTCTATTGTTTTTTACATACTTACATTGTAAATCGTGCTTATGTTCTTACTCTGAACCTAATTATGGCCATGCCAATTTAGCAAATAAAAATTTGAGAAGATGAGAAGAGCTGAAAGAAAGGAGGGCAAAGAAGGAAAACAGAGCTGAGGACGGGTCAGGAAAGGAGAAGGCATAATAGCTCACTATCTATTTTAGATATGTGAGTGTGTATGTGTGTGCGTCAGACAGTGACAGTTGAGCGAACAGTGACATTCCAGGTTGGCAGAGATATTTTGGTAACTAGGACAAGAGAGAGAGAGAGAGAGAGAGAGAGAGATAGTGAGGAAGACAAAGGCAGGAAAGATGAAGAGATCGTTTAGAAGATCCCCCTCACTCCCATCATCGCCTTTCTTCACCTCCACCCCCTCCTCCTCATCTCCCTCCTCCTCCAGCTGATTGACAGCGCCCCCTCCTCCCCCACCCAGCACTCTTTGATTGACAGGACTCCCCAGACTGAAGCTCTTATCCCCTGAAACAAATCCTGCTCTGCTCCTTCTTCCCTCCTTTCTCTCCTCTGTCTGCCTAGACAAGCCTCCTCCATCTCCCTCTCTCCCTCTTGCATCCCTCTGCTGTTCCTCTTGCTCCTCCTTTCTTCCTTTCACTCCCTGTAAATGCTTTCTTATCATGTTCACCTCCTCCTATCATTTTCCCATTCCTTCCTTCCTCGCTCCTCTCTTTCCCGTCATCTCTTCCTCAAGCTGTGACCCCTCTTAACCCTATAGATTACACACACAGAGACACACACACACACACACACACACACACAGAGACACACACACACACACAGACACACAGACACACAGGGAACCCCTTAAACCCCTCAGGCTTATGTGGGCCCCTTTAGACTTTGAGAGGACACACACTGGTACCCATAACCCCCCTACACACATACACATACACACACACAGTATCACACACTTTCAAATCGCCTTCCTCAAGTCTTGACACTGATCTAAGCCCTGAGCACACACTGCCTGTGACTATAACCCCCTCAAACTACACACACACACACACACACACACATACACACAGCCTGAGCCTATTAAGCCAATCGTTGAAGTCTAAACAGGCAGCAAACTGAGCATTGAGGTAGGTAACCCCTCAGGGCCACAGAGAGCGTAAAACAGAGTCAAAGAAGGAACATGAGAAAAAGAGATAGGGAGCGGGGGGGTGAGAGTGTGAGAGGTGGACCAAGGGAAAGAACGAGAAGGAAAGAGAGGGATGAGGAAGGGGGGAAGTAGAAGTGTGGGAGGAGAAAGACACAAAAAGAGGAGATGAGGATGTTGAGCGATTGAGAAAAGACTGGGAGATACAAGGAGGAAAAACTGAATGGCAGCCGCACACACAATCACACACACAAGAGGAGGAGAGTGGATGTGGCTCTTTAGGAGTCAAGCAGGCGTATGATAGGATATCGTTGCATGTCGTTAACCCTATATTAACCCTGAGAGGCAGAGGGACACCAACTGTGCTACAACATGGATTAACTGGGCCACACACAAACTCTCTCTCTTACACACACACACACACACACACACACACACACACACACACACACACACTGGGCCGATGAGTTGCTGTCAGTCACACACATACACAAACAAATGCACACAAGGACTGATATCCTTACTGACACCATGCAATGACCTGTCAATCACACGCAAACACAAATAAATGCATTAGCCAGTAGCGTGTTTGAATTTGTTATTAAAGCATTATAAACACTGGGAGCATTACATTTTATATAATGTCTCAATAAAATGGTATTTTGAAGTTGTCTTATTTTCTCAATTTTATGTATTTCCTGCTGACGAGAAGGGCAGCATTCTTGACTGTCATGTGTTTCCTCCAATAAACACAAAGTCACAACAGCCACTTCTTTTCACGTGCTAGTGAGGACCTTGGTTGGTGGAACATGTATGAAGGTGCATGCTCTGTCCTCTGTCCAGGCGCTATAAACTGCCAATAGAAGTCATTAGTGCAGTGACAAGAAGTGCAAGAACAAATCAGAATCCCTGCGAGCGCCAGCTCTGAACTGAACCTGAACTTTTCCTCTGCACCACCGAAGCACCTGAGGTTTCAACAGTTTTTTAGCTGCGTCATTATACACAGAGCAACGCAGGAAAACAACACAGCAGGCTATAAACTTCCCAAACGAGTCTTGTCTCAAAATTATTTAACTACAAAAACTAACTGTAATGGAAATAGAGAAGCGTGATGGAGTGCAGAGCAACTTGTTTCTTGTTTGATCTGATGTGCTCAGCTCTGGTGCTGAATGCTAGCTACTTTTAATACCAACTCAGCTACAGCCGTCCAGTGTTATAGGTATTAACAATACGTTTTTAAAATACAACATTATTTAATGACCATAAAAAGGATGACTACATTTCAACTGGAAATATTTGCATGTTTACAAGCAGTGACACACTTTTAGCTATTATTTGACTTTATCTCTCTCTCTCTCTCTCTCTCTCTCTCTCGACATGTTTGGGTCGGAAAGCAGAGTTCCAGATGTTAAACTGAGAGGCTGTGAACCACTGCAAAGTGGAGGGATGGGGGGGCAACAGGAAGTATCCCACGGTATCCACGGTAACCTTGACATTCCATCCTGACCAAGTTCCCTGACATCTCCCACAATTCACTCTGCTCCTCTCCTCAAGCCATAAAACACACACACACACACACACGCACACGCGCACGCACACGCACACGCGCACACGCACACGCACACACACACACACACACACACACACACACACACTAATAGCCACCAAACATCAATGCTCCAAACAGTCTACTAACACACACATTATGATTATATATCTATTATTCTGTCAGTTTGCACTAATATATCACCTATTCTTTCAGTGGCCCAACCCAAGTCACAACCAACCACCCACCAACACACGCACACACACACACACACACACACACACACACACACACACACATACATATACACACCTTCCAGGCGGATATATAATGGGGTGTAAACTGAGATGTCTGAGATAGCCGACAAAAACAGAAGAATGTGTCTGTGGTGTAAAGATACTATAATGTCCTGCACACACACAAACACACACATCTAAATGACACAATTATGTATAGCTGTCAATCATGAAGCCTTTTGCACTTTGTGTCTTACATAGGACACACACACACACACACACAAACTAAGATTTGTGCTCTTTGAAATAGCTCCATCAAAGCTCACTTTGAGACACAAGTGTTTATCCACTTCATAAGATTCCTCCAAACACAAAAATAAGTGGTGGAGGGGAGGGAAAGGAGAGCAGAATCCTTAAAGCTAAACGTAGGTATTAAGGTGTAATACTTGGGAGAGGATAGGCGAATTTAAACTCCTGTTTACATATTGTTCATTCATGACAAAGACAGGAAATTCTCAAGATATAATAGATATCAAAGATATAAAATGATATTTTTTGTGTTAAGAGTGAGTTTAAAATGTTAAAATATATACAAATACACATTGACAGCAAACAATACACCTAGAACAACTAGAATTGCTGTGACGTTTGTCTCGGTAACATTTAATTTGATCCAATTTGATTTGATGTGATAAAAAAGAACAATACATGAAATACATGATCATTCATGCAGAAAGTACAGGACAGTGTCACGTTATCTAAAACATGTGTTTCCTTTGTGGTCCTTGGTGGAAGACAAAACAACAATATCTCTACACGCTTGAATGTCTCAACTGTCAAAACGGTCCTAAGTAATTGCTTTGGGGTAACAACCTTGTACCTCCCGATCAAAATGCCAAGAATCAGAAAGTGCTAAAAGATTTTAAAATCTTGATAACAATGTACTTTGAGTTTGTTAAATGGGTTTTGGAAGAAGTCAGAAAACCCGCTCTAAACATGTAATCATTGAATTGATCTGAAAAGAATGAGTATCCTAAATGAGTTATGATAAGGCTAGCATTGATAGCCATGACAGTCACTCATACCTTAAAAATACAAGGTATAGACAAGTACCTTGTTGCAGCCAGTGATGAAGTAGTGAAGAAAAGGTCTTCACTGTTTTAGGCCCAAAGTGACGTGATTATGTTCTTTATTAAAAAAGGGCACCACATATTTTAACCTAATCATGATTTTTTACCAGGTCATACTATATGATATTTACTATTCCGTTTCCATAAAAATGCATATAAATGCTATATTTTGCACAGTGAGTTATGGTGGGTTACCTTTCGTTGGTTTTACAACAAAAAATGATTACTGAGGTCTCTGATAATGTGGTGAGAGTGACGAGAATCAGCACTCCTTCACTCCAGTCCCTGTGAATTACTCTTCCAAACACACGCAGACGCGCACGCAGAAAAACCTGCTCACAGAGGGTTAAAACAACTGCCAAGAAAAAAATCAGATTAAAATGAGGTTGGATCTCATTTCAGTTTTTCTCTGTCACTTTTTTCTTTGCTCATGACCCATTTTTCTGTGCTGCTGCAGGAGAGACGGGGGGGGGGGGGGTAAGGGAGGGATAACTTCAGTCCTCCACCTCAACAGACAGACAGGAAGAAAGAAAGAAAGAAACAGACAGGGAAAAAAGTGGCAGTAAAAACGACAGACAGCTTCTGCTAGTAAACAGCTCTGTATTTTGCATTACGTAGAGGAAACACACACTCATCTGAGCCCTGTTTGTTCACTCAAGTCTGAAGATGTGCATGAGTGTGTGTGTATGTGTGCGCGTGTGCCTGAATCTGCCAGATATGAGGTAGTAACTGAGCAGCTGATGTGCATTTATGTCCCCTCCGCACAGGTCAATGACTACATTATTGAAGCGCACATGCGTATGCAAATGAAACCTGTGTGTTTAGCTTTAATTCCTGCTACTTTCAGCAATTCAACGCACATTTATGAGTACTGCTGTTTGACTCATAAATGCAAAGCTTCACTCTCAAATGTTTCACTCTGTCTTCCATCAGAAGCCTATCTAAGGAGCATCTATTTCAGGAGTGACAGCAGATCGTCTAAACACACAAACATCCCGTCACAAGCCGCCATTCAAACCGGTCAACACAGTCCCTCATCCAGTGTGTGTGTGTGTGTGTGTGTGTGTGTAGGAGAGAGAAAGATAGAGATGGAGAGAGAGACAGTACCTGTCAATGATAACAGGGTCTGAGGGCGTCTCATTACGGTTTCCACAGCTCTTCTTGTCACAGCACCGACTACAAGAAGAGAAGACAATAGAAGAAGAAGACATTAGAAGTTAGAAAAAGAGTCAGACACAGGGAACAGACAGTACAGTATATGGGAGTTCAAATTTAGAGGTTTAAATGGGAGTGTTAGAGCATATGTGCTTTGTCTGCACTGATGTAGAGAACTTGACAGGATCCAATCTATCTAAAACAGGCCAACAGGAAGAGACTGCCGTGCCGAGCAGGTCTACACTGACAGCACGGATAAAAATAGACTTATATGACATGAAAAGTGAGTGTATAGCAGGACCTGAAAGAAATACACTAAATTTTTAGGGGACCAGCCAACTGGTGAGATTAGCCATTTTGTGATATGTTCCTTAGCACATACACTGATAAACCCATACTGAGTTGACTGACTGTTATTTGTTTAGACGTTTTAAAACAGATATATCACCAAAGACACAAGTGGATTCAGACCTCCATGGGCCCTTGGATGTTTAATCTCAATGATTCAATCAATCTATTCCCCAAAAAGACATTTGTTTACATTTTGTTTACATTCAAGTGACAAAGTCCCGATGCGGTTGTAATTAGGACTCTTATCTGTCAGGAGCAAAGGAGGAAATAAAGGGATGTTATTATAGATTAAAGTCACAGAGGTAGGAGGGTGGGCGGATGGGTCATCAAAACATCTTCTGTGGCTCTGGGGCAGATTTGTCATGTCTGAAAAAATAAACCCTGATGATGTCATAGTGATGTCATCAGGGTAATTTCTTTTTTGGGCTTAGAGACTTCAAATTCATAACAGAAAGCCTATGTGTTACAAAGTAGGGGCCTGGAGTTTGAAAGACATGGGAATTTCCAGACAGGGAGCATCGCATGAAAGTTGCTCTCAAGTTGCATTATGGGTAGTGTAGGATATAATTTTTATGGATCTCAACTATAAACATACATCCATATAAGAAACAAACATTTTGACTATAATTTTATATCTGTCTCTTGGAAGTCCTCTGTACTAAATCACTAAACTACCCCTCATACTACCTAATTTTGATGTCTTTGTTCTCACCACCTTATGGATAAGATGACCAATAGGACAATCTCCTGGAAACTGTGTGTACTTGTTTTAGATCTGGAGAAGCACATTCTATAGTTTTGAACCCCTTAAGACTCACTTACTGATTATTTTTAAAAATCAACAGGCTAGTTGACTTTAACTTGGAGAGAAGACTTGCCATGCATGTCTTTTAAAACACTACATGAGAACTTCCACTCCATCCTCATTGTACTGATGAACAGGTGAGGTCGAGGGTGGAGAGTTATTGAAGAGGCCTGAGGCTCAGAAGAGGAGTGGGTGGGATACACACCCACACACACAGGGGAAAAAACCTGGCATGCGCACCAAAATTCATACATATGTACTATGAGACTGTCAAAGCTTTCTTGCGTGCATCGATTATGAATAAAGGAGGGGAAGGATAAAGCCAGAGGGGAGCGGTGGGGAAGAGTGAAAGGGTGAGCGGAGGAGGGAAAGCTAAAACAAGAGGGTGGGGAGAAGAGGAAGGGGAGACGTCTCAGGTTTCCCACCGTCACAGATGGCAGAGGTGGAAAGAAAGAGGCTGATACGTTACACCTTACACATTGTCTCCACTATCTGCTGCGCTGCCTCTCTTTCTGCTCTCTCTGACATTTCCTTTCTGCTGCTCTATGAACTGGGTCACTTCGTGGCCCTGGCGGAGGACAGCGCAGCGCCAGTGAGAGGTTAGAGAGGAGGAAAAAGGGGAGATAAAAGAATGGGGAAATGGGGAAATGGGGAGCACGGGAAAAGAGGAAAGCTATAAGCCTGAGGAGGGATGGGTGGGGGTGGGCGGGAGGACTAGATGAGAAGGGGAGATTAACGGAGGACAGTAGAGGAAGAGTAGAAGGGAACAGAGTGGAAGATGTTATAAATGGAGGGGTAGTGGGTAGGAAAACGAGGGGTGGGATGGGGGTAATGTAGCACTTATTGCTCTGGATCCTGGTGATCTAATCATCTTCTCTCCCGCTGCATCCCCCCTCCTCCCACCACGCACACACACTTTTAAACAATAGAGTCTCAATAGCATGAATGGGATGAGCCATTTTCACCTGTTCTTTATGTGAAAATAGTAATAAATGTTCACAATAGCTTTTGTTAGGGGAAGCCAAGTGAAACAATGAATCATTTAGTCGATCAATAGAAAATTCATTATGAGAAATTTTGATAATTGATTCACAGGTTCCAGCTTCTCAAATGTGAGGATTTGCTGCTTTTCTGTTTTGTATCATAGTAAATAAAATATCTTTGGACTGTCGGCTGATCTAAACTATCAGCTATTGCAAGATGCCATTTTTGGGCTCTGGGAAGGATTTTCTGACATTTTATAGACCACATGGTTATTCGATTAGAATTATATCAGATTAAGAGATTTGTTAAAAAGAGATGTTAGTTGAAACCCTGATGCCAACAATTGGTACGAAAATAATAGTAAAATAGTATAACATATATAACATATAAATCAACATACAGCAGGCATCTTATCCCACAGCATGATTTCATAGAATTTGCTAACGCAGGAATACATCCTCTCTCTATAACACTTCTCCACTCGCTATATGCTATCACCATAATGTAATCATTATCAGTGATAACAAAAAACCTTCTATAAGAATCTGTCTGTCTTGACTGGATGTTTGACTGTTCTGCACACTCTGGGTCAAGGCCAGTAAAGGTCTCCTTATTTGAGTCTAAAGTCACACACATTTCTTCATAATTTGTGTTTGCTGTTTTCTTTGTCATTTCATTTAAAATACTACAGTAAATTAGTCTATATTTCATTATCTTCGAGTCTCGTTCCTTAATGAGATATCCAGCTTTTTAATATGTGAAAGTAGTCCTCATTTTCAAGAAGCAACTACTACAAGTGAAATATTTGCTAACATTTTTTAACCCCTTCAGCCGCTGCTGGCCAGTCACAAACATGTGCAGACCAACATTGTTCGAACTCACCGAACTTTATTTAAAATTCTATTGGAGATCCAAAAGCTTCCAAACAAACCAAAACCAAATATGTTGGGCAGAATTGTTTATAATGAAATGCCTATAAAGCCATGCAAAGAATATCTAGAATATTTCCATTTGATGGAACGGAAAACTCATTGAGTCTTCCGTTTGAATATTTCTCTCAGTGTAAACATCGTGTAGCTTCAATAAAGAACTGCAACAAGCTGATACAGAAACTACTGCCAGACACTGTGAAATAAGATGATTTGTTCAACCTTAATGCTACTTAAGGGCAAAAGGGACAACTTTGTGTTAAATACAGAGATGAATTAAAACCAACATTTGTGCTAAACACATGATATAAGCAGTTTAGTAGCCTTTATCATCCATTCTGGAGTAAAACCTTTCATGTGTTCGTGGTTTGTGACGCCGGTCTGTGCGGTGGCAGATTGGCTGGGAGCATATGGCTAATAGCACCACCATGACAATGAGCCACACTGATTAATGGATGCCTTGAGCTCTTTGTGTGTGTGTGCTCCGTGTTGCGTGTTGTGTGTGAGGCCCCCGCTGCAGAATCAGCATGTGAGAACATGAGGCAACAGCCGTAACTTTGACCTCAGGCACTGCTGCAGACAAGCAAGTGTTTAGACTCATTACAGAAGTCATACTTTGCACTGTTGCTCCCACCGAAGAAATGTTTGCATATCGGAGGCCTTTCTACTGTACAAGTAAATCTATAGTGTACATGTAATGCAAAACAGTTTATTCATGTCCACAATGCATTCCCCACATGATAAACAACAATAAGTTACGATAAAATGTGTTATCAAATTCAATTTATTTATAAATTCCTTGTAAATCACATCAGAATTTCAATGGGTTGTTCCATAAACCTCTGCAGCTGAACTGCCTCAGGATTATTCAGTGAGCTATAGAATAAAATATTAGTGTGCCTGATTTCACAGCTAAAATCCCTGCTTGTGCATATAGATGAACCCCAATTTATATTGTTACAGTTAAAGTTGTTCAGTGACAAGGTCAGGGAATAAGAACAACTTAATTCATGTGCTAAATTTGAATTTTTATAACTGTGGTGTGCGCGAGCGAGCGTGCATATGCATAGGCTAGTTCTTTGTGTCTTTGTGTGTGTGTGTGTGTGTGTGTGTGTGTGTGTGAGACCCTGCCTATATTTTATAGTCAGATTGTGGAGGAAGGCCCATTTGTTAGCCATGAAACAACAGGAGGGTTCAGATTGACTAATGAGTTTCTCTGTGTCCTAATTAACCAGGCGTCACAGACACACACACAGACACACACACCATGCATGCATCCACACACACATTTTCTATTGTATAGGATAGGTTGGTAAAATGCCTCTATAAATAGAACTCTTTCCTCCCAACCTACTTCCAAAGAAATTCATCTTTAGATTATAATTAAAGCAATGACTCTGATAGCTAAAACTCATCTTCCTCAACAGATACGGCTTCATGTGTATGCGTATGTAAGCGTCTGGGTGTGTATGTGTGGGGGGGTTAATGAGGGTGGCAAAATAAGAAATGTATTGAGTACAGAGACGTGATTGGTGAGAACTTTTTGCAGACGACCGAAGTATGTTGCAGAAGAAAAGAGGAGAGGAGAGGAGAAGGGATGGAAGAAGAAGTAGAAGAAATGGATTTGATGCACCCATTCTCACCTGCACATGATCTCATGTGTCAGCAGCACTCTGCACATCTCTGGGTTCTTGTCTTGGCCTTCATAAACAATTGCCTGGAAAAGAGAGACAGAGAGATGGAGAGAGGAAAAGAAAATACATTGTTAGCTCACAGACAGCAAAATAGAATAAACACAGAGCTCAAATCCAGCAAATTGTCTTTTCCATCCTCGATAGGGTGTTGGTTTCAAGTAGGCTTCTTTAGGATTCAGCTATGGTAACAAAAAAGGATGTTAGTGATTTGATTTAGGATGTCTGTGTTTTGCGATTGGCTCAAAATTAGCCATTTAACAGTAAATCTTGATGTGTGATATCCAAAGTTGTATAAGTAGAAAATGTACATTTTTCGAAAATTGGTGACCAATATATAGTTGTGTTAAAAAAAAGGCTTAAGTAATTTCTTTTCCTTTTTCCTTTTTAGCAAATGTTACTCAAAAAGGAGTAAATAGAGCATTTTTGGGTACTTTTTAACTGCAAATTAAAACGCATTTGGAGCTCTAAGTAGTATTTATGGCACAAGGACGTTGTGTAAGTGGGATTAACTCAAAATAAACTACAGTGCCCGTGCTCATCATAATGAAGGAACATGTCACCCAGTGCAACAATGTCGTTCAGTGATGTGTTAGTTTTAGCACAACAATGGGGGTCTATGTCACAGAGGATAAGCTATATCAGGCTTTGGCTACACAGGCAATACGGAGTAGGATCAATTCATTGTTGACAATAAGGAAAATATAGAGTGTCGCCAACCCTGTCCTTTAATTACAGACAAATTTCCAGAAATTAGTTGTGACTTCATATTATATAATATCTAAATTCATATCATTGTTCTTTAAATTCAGACCGAACATAAGCAGGTTGTTCATCATCTCATAAGAGGAAACAAAGTAGCCAATCAGACCCTCTGACAGATGCCAGTCATTGTCTGGATTGTGCATGGATGCATAAAAACTTATTTGCATGTTTTCAGACCACGCACTCTACCAAAAGGGTGAGAGGAGATGACTATATTTTACAGCACTGCACTGTGGGAAAACACATCGACAATGTCGAACTGGGAGAAATACTGTAGCTGTGGTGTATATTTAGGTTATGACAGTAACACTAACAGAGTGTTGTTGGGGTAACAGGTTAGTTCCCACTTCACCTCAAACACCACATAGTTCAACAGTAACACTTCTACTTCACACACCCATCGACTCTGTCACCCTCCACACACACCTTGTTCACATACGTTGTTTTAGAAGATCAAATCAAAAAATGACAACCGCATCTGCTCAAATGCTGATCAGGTGAATATGACGTCTAATGTTGAAAAGAATAAAGTTGTATATTCACAGAGCAGTGGCCACAGCTTCAGCTCCTCAAAAGACATTTCAGCTGAGAATCTACCTGCTTCCATTCTACAATATTCCTGGTTGGAAGCTCAGAATAAAGTGAAAGCACAAGTCACATACACCTAAGCTATCTATCAATCAATACACACGCCCTGTCTGTCTTTGGTCTATTCCAGTCTGTTTGATCTGTCGTTCCAAACTCCAGCAAGCCTCACCGAGTGACAAAGTCACTTTTCTCGGGGAACAGTGAAGAAGTTTCACTGTCCTGTCCAATAGTCTTCGGCTGGGGTTCAGACTACCTGCTGCCATCAAGTGAACATTAGTTTGAGTTTGTAAATGAAGGTCATTTAGCCGAGTGAAAGCTTAACAACTCTAAACAACATGCAGCGACTTGTGCTGATGCCATATGTGGAAAACTGAAAACTTGACCTGTGATGGTCATGGAGCGTCAAACAGAAACCTTGTATTTCCTAAATCAAAACTCTTTGAATCATTTCCGCGGTAATTTTTTTTGACAAATCCCTCACTCTAAAAAAGTTTGAAATTTGAAGAAAAAAAAATGGGCTCAAAGAATTGACAGATGATGAGGTTGTGTGAAGAACTAGATAGGAACACAAAGGAGAGGCCTTAAAAGACAAATATTTTTAAAATCTTGGCTATGTGTGAGATTGGATTGTGCCACCAGGGGCCCCAGGGCAAGCGTGTTCCATATGGGGCCCCTGGATGAGCCAAGAATCTCGACTGAGCCCCTCATTTGTAGAAACTACAGCCCTACATGGTCCTCAGAAACTAGCTTTAGTAGATTAATGGCATTAATGGAGAGCAGCACCAGTGGGTGTACAGGCTGAGGGCCCCATTACAATCTTGTTGTAGCCTAAAGCATTTCATACTAATAGCTAGTTGTCTCCAGGACCCTCTGTGTTTTCTGGAATAGAAGCCCCCATTTGTTTCAGGGCCCGGGGCCCCTGTCAGTTATACTTTTCCATGCATGTGAATATATTCCAGTTGAAAAACCTCTGCATAGAATGTGTATTGACACATGAACCTGAAGCCTGAAGTGGTCCAGGACTCCGCGCCCAGTCAGTGCAGGCATTAGTTGTGTAAAATGTAACCATAATAATCTAATCTCAAAGGAGAAAGTGCAGCTACAGGAACACGGAGCTAAGATAACATTTCCAAAAGAGCCAGTTCTACAAAAGAAGCTGTACACGGTGACACACATGATGGCAGAGTAGAGGCTGATGTGCAACTTCAGCGGGATGGGAAGCTAATTCATCTATCCTGAGAGCAAAATAAACAGATATCCATAGTGAAAACATTTCAACTGTGGCCAAAGCAAAGAAGCTCCTGTTAACACTCTACCGAGGTTGATCCAACAGCCACGACATTTGAGAAACTGTTTCTCTAACTGTAACATTTTCCTTCGATTGTGGCTTATTGAAAGCAAATGTGAGTGTGGGAACTGTAGGAAAAGATAGAACAGACAGAATTTGAAGAGGAAATGTACTTTATAAGCCATAGTTCTGTCTATGATTAGACCTGCTCATTGTGCCATGGGAAAAGAGTGGGTCAGGCAACTTCCTCTGAACGTGTCTCCTACCCTGGATAAACATGCATCAATGTCAACTTCTCTCTCTTTTTCATGCACTTTTGCTCAGTTGTTCTCGCTCTCGCTCATAAACACGCACACAAACAGGAAAAACCTTCACACCTCTGGCCAGATGAATGCATTTATCTATTTATTTATGAACAGAACACGAATTAGGTCTTATGTAACTGAGCTTTCCTCCAAAATCACAGAAGAGGTCATTAAATCATTATATAACTTATGTTTTTCACAAAATATAGAGGAATTCATATGTTCTGCACTCACTACCCATATTTCCTTTATCCTAGTTGACTGTAACTTTAGCAGTATAGAGGACAGATGTGTGTAAGCAGCAAGAGCTGTTCAACCAAAGGGTGAAAAGTGAAAACTCAGCAGTGCAAAAACATCCATATTTTGCGCAAAATCTTGCAGAATTTAAGACTGGTCATGTAGAACCACAATTAATTGACGACATAATTTTCTATACAGATAAGTGATAAACTAAGTAAGCAGGTAACTTTTCACTTTGCAGATATACAGTAGATGATATCCACTTCTTTCCCAACTGACTCCATGCTTTTCCTCCTCTCCCTCTGTGCCAAACCTGATCCTTGCCTTGTTTTGACCCTGACTGGACATGAAGAGGGGTTCTCTTCAATGCATCAAATACTGTGGATTTTGCCAATCACAGAACAATTGTCCTAAGATGTGTACTAAAGTTTCTCGTGGCTTGTTCTGCTTGGCAATCTGAGACATCTGGAGCTCTAATCAGTAAAAGAATTGACAACACAAAGAATAATTTGAAAATATTAATTCCTCCACCGTCTGCGACAGGCTCTTGTATAAGTGTATAACTTCTTCTACCATCCCCACCCACGTTTGTCTCTGTTTCTTCTTCATCACACTGTCACCTCGCTTGCTCTGCTCTTGTCTTTCATCTGCTTTTTTCCTCCTCTGTCTCCTCCGTCTCTCCCCCTCACCAGGCCTTTCATACAGAATCTCTGCCGCTCTCTCCTCCACCTTTGAAGTATCGTGACATGCGTGGCGTGTAAACAAGGAGCCGGTAAGCAGGGGAACACACTTCCTCCTGCGTTAGTGTCAGGTCGACTAGCGAGCTAGTGATCCGACAGGGCCGCAGTGAGAGACGCTTTATTCTCTGGGACAGAGTCGTGATAAACCGCTGCTTCTGAAGACTAGGAGGCACTCTCTTCCGTTTAACACACTCATTGCTGGCCCTCCCAGTGCACATTCAAAACAGGTAGACATACAGAAATAACAGAAGGACAGAAATAAGTGCCAGCTTCAGGTGCCAAACATTGTTGTAGACTTTACTTTCCTGGCAGAAGAATCACAGTCAGAACTATGAAATAAACTGAATCTATAATATGAGACTAGAGCAGTACCCAGTAATATACTGAACACAATACAAAAAATAACATCATGCATTTTCATGCTTTACCACACTGATTAACAACCAAAGCTGAAAGTCTGCACTTTAAAGGTCCCATCTGTAATTTTTGACCATATAAAATGGATCCACAGTAATTGAGTATCTTCAGCACAAGTTATTAGTATCTGAATCCATCATGACCCAGAAAAGTTATTTAGCACAAACTGTTTCATCCTTATCCATACCTTTGCCTCTCTCCATGTTTTGGGGATTTTCTTTAATAGGTAAAAGGTGTGCACTTGTTGCAACCAAGCATAGACGAGGGAAACTGGCCAGTCCATACTCGTAGCTGTAGCCACTTGACTGGCCTCGGTGTGTCAAGCTGGTGATGTTAAACCCAGACAGCCTTGAGCTTGTGGGAAATGGTGTTTGTTAAATGCTGCCAACACCAGAAATATTAAATAATTTGTATTACAAATGTACTGTAAATGTGATTTTATGTTACGTTTTCTTACTTCTGGATCCGAAAATGATGTTCCAGTTTCGCTTCAGCTCTCTATAAGCCTGTAGACTGGAAATCTTTACCGGCATCTGAAAACATTAATCGCTTGGTCGTTGGCTGTATATTAAAATACCTTTCAATCAGTTTAGCAATGACAGAAGATTCCAGTCTCGTGATCTGAATTTTGGTGGAGCTCCACTTGTGTTTTTGTTTTAGATCACAGTGTGTCTTTAACTGTAATATTAGATAGACACCAATCCAAACGCTGTACCGCAGAGTAGCTTCAGTTTTCCTGTTTAGTAAGACAACAATGACTAAGAACAACGAGTGACAGACCAGCAGTGTGTGTGTGTGCGTGTGTGTGTGCGTGTGTGTGTGTGTGTGTGTGTGTGTGTGTGTGTGGTTAGAGAGACAGTGGCCATGACATCACTGACTAACGAAGCCAACCGCACGGCTGTTTTGGTTTGACCACCTGTTAGTGTTCAATTCCTCTACCGCAGGGAATCATACACGCACACAGTTGAGCAGGCGCCATGTGCAGTTTAACCTATGTGCCTTTACATATACATACAGCACTACATACCTGCACTGTTTCCCATTTGTTCATCTCTCTCTGCCTCTCACTCACATATAAACCCTCCACCACCACACAGACTTACACACACACACACACCACACGCACTCACACAGGCAGATGCCCACAGGTGCAGCACACACTTGCCTGCATCAGCGTCTTGAGGAAAAATTACCTTTCCTTTTCAAACTTAAAATCTCTTTATGTAGGCTAAAAAAAAGCAGCCATTTAATTTTTCAGACAACGCAAGCATGGAAATGTATTTATATGTGTGTGTGTGTGCGTATGGGAGGTCAAAACTCCCCTTTTTCTTCGCCGGACTTCCACTGCAAGGGCCGACTGAGTGTGTATGTGTGTATGTAGCTGGCTGTCACCCCACCAAGCTCAAGCTAAAGAGTGTTATTAGGGAACAGTGTGGTCCCTTAGGCCTGCCAGACACACACACACACACACACGAACACACACCCAGTATGTGATGCAGCGTGGCAGCAGCAATGTGAGACTCTATCAGAGCCTGGAGTCACATTAGCAAGTATTCAGTGCATAGCATGACTTCTTGGCTCCTCATACCTTGCCCCACACACACACACACACAGACACACACACACACACACTGCATTACATCAGATAGAAAACTCTCTGTTTCTTGTGCAAAAACATAAAAATCATTCCTCATTCTAACTGTTTACCTGAGGAACATTGAGCACAAACACTAAAAGTGTCTGTCTGTCTTCTATCTGTTGTTCAGTCTGCCTCTCTCTCTTCTAACTTCCTGCTCTCTCTCTCTCTCTCTCTCTCTCTCTCTCTCTCACTCTTACAGAGGTACATATAAACAAAAACACAAACATTAACAGAAAAATTGGATCTGATCAGAAAATGCTTGCTACTCGGCAGACCAAATCCCAGAGGTGCTGTTATATCTTTCCACTTCCTACTGTGAGCAGCAGAATTACGCCCCTGTTCCTCAACACCCGCTCACTGTCTCCTCGCTCTAATCACAGCAAGAGAAGTACTGGCAAAAACGCCTGGAGCCATGCAGTGTGTGTGTGTGTGTGTGTGTGTGGGTGGTGGCGCACACACACACACACACATACACTTAGTGGAAACACACACCCACCCACAGAATCACACACACATAAACGCGTTTTTCTATGTGCAAGTGCATGCAGGTAGAAGAGGGCGACGGAGTACCAGCAGATCAGTGGAGCAGCTCATTGTCAGAGACGTAACAGGAGAGGTGACAGACCTCTGCCATTGTGTGTGTCTGTGTGTTGTCAAAATGTGTGTTTACCTGTTTAGTCATGGAGTCTACGAGTCGAACATAAAAATCCTGCTCTGTTCTGATGCCTGTTGGGATGCAGAAGAAAAGGGTAAAATCATAAACTTTACATAGATTTTGACAAGCCAAACAACATACTAAACTGCATTAGAAAATATGTCAAATTAAGTAAACATAAAAAAGGGATAGACTCCTGCCTTACACATCAGGTAGCTCCCCCAAATGTTAAGGGTTAGAAGAAGATTAAAACCATATTTGTGATGCGTAAAATGTAATGTATTTTTCAGACTTCTATTCTTGTGAAATTTCATAAATAATTGTTTCTCTTTAGGCCTAAAACATTAGTCATGTAAAACAATCCGTGAGGGAATAATCATTTGGTTGAATTGCTCACACATGCAAACTGACATTTTTAAGGGCTGATAAGCCAAAAGGTGGGAATCCCTGGAGAACCCAGTGTGTGTGTTTGTGTGCGTGTGTGTGTGTGTGTCTGCGTGTGTGGTAAAAATCACTGGTTCACAAAGTGAAAATAAATGTTTTTCACCATCTGTGTTTTTACTGTAATACTGAGCCTGAGTCACATACATTTTATTTAGATATCCCAGAATCACAAATTTGCAACAAAGAGCTTTACAATATGAAGAACATGTGACACCCTCGACCCTTTGCTCCAGAAAACTGTGATTCTAACACCCAGAATCCAGAATTAGACACCTGTTAATGGTCGGTATGTTAAATGCCTGTAGGTTACAGTCAATATCACTGATAAATGGTTTGGTATGTCCATTTCCACTTGCAAATTATATTAAAATCAATAATCAAAGTTCACAAATCATAGCTATTATGCCTGCATGTTTTCATCTCAGAGGAGCTATTTCTGCCAGTTTATGTCCTTTCCCTCCCAGCTGTAGACTGCTGATAGGCCTCAATACCATAAGTCACAGCTACCACAACAACATGCACCAGCAGACTGCAGCTCAAACTGTCACACAGCCCACTTCAGACTGGACAAACTAATTTAGGGACAGTGACAGCGATTAAGTCATAAAGCTGGTATAAATGCAGCAGCAGATGCTCTGAAATGGTAACATCTATCATGGAAACTGGTCAAATTACACAATAAGTGAAACTCAAAGCTGCGGTTTCTGTGACAAAAACACACTCTCGCAGCCTGTCGGCTCTGTGCTACACATTTTCCCACATTAATGCTTTAAAAATATCAGTGGCTTCCTGTGTGCATATTATTATTATTGTAGGAGACACCAGGCAATCAAGCTGATTTGGTCAAATGTATTAGGAATAAGTGCATGTGTGTGTGTGTGTGTGTGAGGCTCCTCACTCACCGTTACTGTAAAGAAGTTGCAGCCGGTAATGAATCCCGTTATTGGTCTTCTCTCCGCTCGTCTCCTTAATACACACAACAAACACTCAGTTTAATGACATTTTTAGAAAAAGTTTAAAAAGCACATTTCTACACATGCAGGCCTGCAGAGAATATATATATTTCCAAGTTACTGAATTCTTCACAGCGGTCGCACGTTAAATAAACGTGCCATTTATGTTCACAGTGGACACGTTAAAGCAGGGCAGCCCTGTAATCTCTCCATGTGTAATCATGGTGTTATTGTGGCTTTTTAATTCCTCTGTAATTACTGGTTATGTTTGGAGGGCAAATAAATCCAACACTAAATTCTCCCGCTACATTTCACCTCATTTAAACGGTGTCATAATTGATGAGGAGACCCGCTGCCCCGCCGCTGTTTATATAGAACAAGTGGTTGTGTGTAATCCAGCTGTAAATTTAAACGTGTTTGTCCCATGCACAAATGGATCGAAGAAAGTTTTTGAGTTACAGTGTGTTTATATATTGTGTTTCATGTGTGTCAATTTTACATAATAAAATAAAATAAAATAAAATAAAATAAAATAATAATGCATTATAAACGCAGCAAATATTTTATTGATGAGTTACTGTAGCCGAAATATTAAAAATGTGATTTTAAACATTGACATCAATAAAATAAAAAAAACCCCACAGTGGAATAATCAGGCCTTTCCAAAATCAAAATGGTAAATTATCTTTCAGCATATTAAATCTCGAAAATAATCACACCAGGGTGAGTTTGTGACCGACCTTCTCTTTCTCGATGAAGTCCACGAAGTTGGTCCTCTCGATCTCCACCGGCTGACCCTGCCGGTCGTATAGAGCCAGGACGAAGTGGAAGAAGTTGGACTTACGCAGGTTGGAGGGCGGCTGCTTCTCAAAGTGAGCCCGGGCCAGACCCACTCCACTGCGGACACATAGGCGTGGGTGAGTCGGCGTTAGAATGGTGCAAAAGGCTATAAAGTTTGACTTTGTTACGGTAAGTCAAAAGAAATGTGAGGACCCATAAGCAGCAGTCTGTGCACATTTTTTATTTTCTTGATTTGATGTTTTGTTTATCAAGCTATGATTTTTCAAGAAGCGTATATTTTATGAAAAAATCAATGCCAAATCCACAATTATCTGAAAATCTCATAAAATGTGTTTATGTTGGAGGCTGTCGGAGGTCATGATTTATCCACCTTTACATCTCTGACACTGTGGGCCAAGTGGAGAATTCTGTTCCCCTCAAATACAACCATGACTATGTTTAGAATAGAGGGAAGTGATTTTCTCCTAATTTTAAACCCCAGGCATAGGACTAGACTGATTTAATTGTGCTTTTGACTTCGTGCTCATTAAACATCAGCCAACTATAGGACAGAAGGGGCAAGTTGCATGTGCGTAAAAATCTGTAGCACCAACATGTTGCCATTAACTGTTTAGCACATTGTTTTAAATTTACATGGTATTCATTGTGTGTGGGAATTCTATATCCTGCATAAGAATCTTAAATTTCCCAAATTATCTAGCAACAGTTAAATCCCCAATTCTTCCTCCGGACAGCAGCTCCGTCTGCTTCTCCCCATCACCCCAGCCTCGTGTCCTGCACAGGCTTTTACAGGCTCCTGGCAGATCACGTTGATTCCGTTTACACGAAGGAGGGTGGTAGCGTGTCTCCTCTACCCGAGCGGAGCTCACCTTTGGGCGGCCGTGTTGGCGTCCAGCACGCCGCCCCCCTGCATCCAGCTCCGGACGGCGTTCATGCCTCCCAGCGGCTCCTCCTTCAGGCTGCTGCCGCTTCTCTGGATGCCCTCCTGGATCCCAAACATTAACACACCTCCGTAGCTCGGTGCCTTTCCTTCTGTTTCTCGGTCTCTCCCCGCGTGGCTGTGCACTTGTTCCCCCGCAGATCCTTCACTCTGATTCAAGAGGAGCAACGTGGGTCTTGGCTGCGGCTGCTGCGTGCGCTTCGCTGGAAACCAAGCAGTTGACTGTTTATTCCTCTAGTTCTAGTCCTGATGGAGTGTGCGCTATGACGGAGGGGAAAACCATATCGGAATAGTAGGCTCCAAAATGTCCAAACACTTAATACACACGGATTTCAATCGCCAGAAGGACGTCAGGACGCGGACGGACCCAGTGAGAAAAGGTGTTAAAAAGTCACTCCTGGTGCGCCTGGAGATCCACAGTTCAAGCTGTCAGACAGAAAAGAGAGATCAACTAGCACCCGGATCAGATGTCATCACTATCTGACACTTCTTTCTTCCTCTTTTTGCTCTTTGCTTCCTCTCCCTGGGCCCAGTGGTCCGGGACGTGGTGGGGTCGATGGTGTCCAGAGCAGCGCTGCTTCCTGCGGATGACTCTCGAGCTCTCGCCACTCCGCTCCCTCTCCGAGGAAAACGCTTTGTGACTCTTCCCAAAGGACTCTCTCTGAACCAAACGCGGGCTTCTCCCGCCCCGGGGGGAGAGAGAGGGAGCTAGGATGGGAAGGGAGAGAGAGGAGGGGGCCGGAGGAGAGGAGGGGAGGGTACAGGACGGGAGGAGAGGAGACGCCCCCAAACAAAGGCGAGAGTGGAGTCAGGTCCGCCTCCTGCTGCGGCCACGGGGCTCCTCTCCTCGGACCTCTATCGCCCGCTGCCCGCTCCGGGTACCCTCCCTGTGCTTAAACGTCTCTTTTCTGTGAACGCGGAGAGTGATTCTTGTGCCGCACCACAACACTGAGAATCGACAGGGAAAGTTTCCCTGCCCATGCGGAGCAGAGTCAGCTGCAGACTGGCGCTCACGATGCTGCGGGACCATCACGACTTCGTTATCTCACAAATCCACTTTTACGCACGACACGAGTGTCGCGTATCGAGAGTATTATGGGACTATTAGGCTAAATATGGAAACCAAAAAGAGACACTTCTGAATTCGGAAGCCTTTGATTGGAACTTCTAAGACAAGACATGGAAAATATAATTTGCCTATTTACAATTTATATTCAAAGCTTTCATACAGCAAAACAAATGATCAAATCAACCAAATTAATTATTGCTCTCAGTGCCGCACAGAAAGGGTGTACTCTGCCTCTGAAAACTGCAATTTACAGAAAGAATAATTCATATCTTTGTGTATCAAACAGTCCAGGGCCACTATCAGACTCGTCTCAGCTGCAAACATGACTTTGATATGAAACCTCAGCCTGTACATTTACATCTCAGTTTTATTTAGACCAACTGGTTAGGCCCAATTATGAAAGCCGCATTTCAGCGCCACAACACAGCCCTGCTCCGCATTGTCTTCCGCGGGCCTGCCTATTGCAGGCTAGCGCCGCAAGACTCACAAACAAAAGTGACAATAACAATAATTAGCTCAAAATAACAATAAACATAATTGAGGATAATTGCTACCAGATTCCCCTGCTTTGTCTCTCCCTCCAGCACCATCTGTTATTTGAAACTATTTATCACGCCGCCGAGAGGGAATCCAAAACACAATACAAATATTAATAGATAGCCTAATTCCGTGAACTCCTTTGAATAAAATAAAGCTATACATCGTATTGATCTGGGGAGGTGCAAAAGGTCAACAACTTTGGCGTTATTCAGCTGGCTGCGGAAATGATTGGCAGGGCGAACTGGCGCCGTTCCAGGGTTTAATTCCCAGAGGTTATTGAAAAATGCTCTTGACCTTGATTATGGAGAATAAGAGTCTTTTATGCTCCAGTTTCCTGCTTATAGAGGGAGAGAGACACAGCGGCGGATCAGCCCACGTAGGATGGAAGCGGGTTCACAGCTGAGGAAAACGCAGGCGTGAACGGAGGAGCGCGAAGAGCCTCCGCTGTTTGGATCGATAGGAGTTGGATAAAAGCACGTGTATCAGTTTATTCAAAAAATATGAAGGTAAATATTTATCTCTGCACGTCAGCGCATATACAGTTAATAAATGATGCGTAACAATGCTTCAAATTCACACTAATGAAACGATAACGCAATGAATTCCCTTGCAAAAATAAAAGCGTACAATTTTAGAATTACCCCACCAAACTGTTAGGGAGGGATGTTTTTGACATATGAACACAGATTTAAGTCCGATCAGGTCAGACTGAACACTAAAGGTGTATCTGTATGATCCTTAAGGATTCTTTTCAACCATAAGAGGCTGTAAGAATACGCAAATTGGACGAATACCATTAGTGTAAAAATGTTGAATTAAGCATCAGAGATATTATTCAATCTATACGAATATTAAAAATGTTATATTGGAAATTTCGAAAGCGAGATTAAATCATAAGAAAGTAGAAGAAAGTGACACATTATGAAGGTTTCTAGAAGAAAGAAACATGCACAAGCCCAAAAAAGAACAGGAACAACATGGCAGATTAAAGAAAAACACAACAGCGTGTCCGATATATGAAACCAGTATAAACTCGCTGTTGTGCCCCGTTTGTCCCTACAGTACTGTGACAGAAATAGTCCCTTGTGTGTGTGTGTGTGTCTCCAGCGGCGGTATAACTCCTGGATCAGTTCCCACTCAGTCTAAAAACAACACCACAGCGCCATCATGTGTCTGACCCGTCGAACTACACGAGCACTGATGCACCACCGGACCAAACCTGATTATTAATTTGGTGTAAACATGCTGCTAAATATTTTTTTATATTCTAAAGTCTTTAAATACTTTAATCATATTTACAATTTCCATGTTCTGGATAGTTTGAAGTATTAATAGTATGACCCATAATATTTTATCTTTTACTGTATTAATTTAGAAGTCTAAATTTATAAGCTAGGCCTACTACTATGACCAATAACAGGCTAATATAATAATACTGATTACCACTTCACATGTCTACTAAAGTGCTAAGCTACTGCACTATTACATGTACATACAATTGCGTAATACGCTGCAAACCCAAACATTATAAAATAAAGGCTGTGTCCAGAGTGGATGGTTAATTTTATTTCTGACATTCAATTTCTGTAAAATAACCAAGGCAATGCCAGGCATAAAGTCCAAAACCAACCGTGGAGCATTTTAACAGAATACAACTGGCATTCAGAGTCAGGTTTTACAGAGCAGGTCCTAAATATGTATGTGGAAAAACTTACCAGACAAAAGAAGAAAACATTAAACAAAGGTCTGTACGGAGTCTCAGCCAGAGGAGCCCTGAACATCAGCTAACGTGTGTTAGTCAGGGGCAATTGTATCGGACAGCAGTGCTGTTTTCTTTTCCAAAATGCATTCAGAAAAGAAATATGCGGTCAGAGAGCTCCATGGCAGCTATAGATTCCATTATTGTATTTGCTTATATTTTCAATGCTATAGAGTAATGATTTTGCAAAGTATTGTGATGAATTTAGTCTCAGAACATCTGGATTTCAGATGGGACATTGACTTCACGGACTTCAGCTATCATACTAGCTGTAGGTATTCATATTCCTCCTGGTTACTCCATCCAAATCAATGGAGGCAATTAAAAAATTATGATACATCACTAGCAGTGTTTAACTGTTGCCGTATAAGAAAATGCACTAATATTGAGGGCCCATTGGCTTGTTTTTATAGTTTTATTTTCCCAGCAAGTCAATGAAGAGCAATAATGCAATTTAATTTGATTTTGACTAACGTGCAGTGCACGGACCGATAGCAAATGTATTGTTTTACGATCTTCACGTACACTATAGCCCCTGACAGGAGGAGCTTCCATGTAAAATTGATGTTGCTCAACGTGAGGGGCAGCAGTGAAGGGTTCGTACGTTCGTTTGGCACAAGAGCTCAGACGAATAGCCTGAACAATCACTGATGCATTTTACATGAAGTCAGTCCCACAACTGAAAATCTCAGAGAGGCACTGGAATGCAAATAAAAATAGAAAAGCTTAGTTTTAAAATATGTAATGTCCATGAACTTTCTATAGTTATCAGATGAACAGGTTATATAGTCAAATATGAAATATTGAGCTTAGATTGCCTTAAAACATTTGATGTTAAAACTGTCCCAGACAGTATGAACATGTCACAGTTCCTAGCCTGGAGAGTGACTGCAACAACTGCAATTTCTCCAACATGGAGTATAAACAGGGCAAATACATTTGGAATCAACAGCTGGCAGGCTTCTCTGCCAGTTACTTATCATTGAATACTACATTGCAAATTCCTATACAGTTGCCAATGACAGTTATCACCTTGTTGAGCATGGGACATTTTATTGTGCAGGTGATCTCTCTGCTTGACACAGTTCAAATGCTCCACAATGAAAAACAAGTGTGTATGAAACTGTTCAAATGTTTGGGACCGTTTCATGTGCTTGGTTTTAAATCGAAGTCAAAGGAATGGAGCTGATAATAAAACGAGAAGTCGTTCAAGAGTACATACAGAAAGTCCTTATGTTCACCTTTCAGAGGAACATGTGCAAAATACATCAAACTCTACTATTCATCTCTTAAAAAAAATAAACACAAAACAGTTAAACAGCGCTGGCCAGGTTGGGATCCTACATTGATAATGTATTCATTCTCAGCCCTGCAGCCAACGCTGTCCAATATGAATAAAGCCATTCATAGTAATAAGACCTTTTATTATAGTGGTAAGTAATACTGTTGAGGGTTAACTAGTGCATCTCTTGTCCATCTGCGCCATGCTGATCCCACTCCTAACAGTAGAGGGCACCAGAGTGATCACACCAGCTTGAGGACGCGTCATACAGACTGGAGAAGCAGTAACACTGGCTGGTCTCACAGATCAGAAGGCTTGGTTTCCCAAAAGCTTCTTAGCCAAAAGTTTGTCTTTGTTCACAGGCATATAAAGTTAACAAAGAACATCGAACCACTAGGAAGCTTTGGAGAAATCAAGTCCTGATCTTATTTATATATCAACACTCCTCTGGTTTAATATAGAAGCCATACAGAGCAACATTTATATACATTACACACTAACAGAGTGGGCTGTTTCCTCGTACACAAACACATCAGAGGGTATTTGGTTGCTGACGGCCACAGAACGGCTTTGGAGCATTGCTAGTATAAATGACATTAGTGCAAATGCAACCCAAAAAAGAAATTAAAAAGAAAGAAAAATGGCAGAAAAACATTGGTACCATGGTTGGAGCAAATTGGGGACAAACCAAAAAAATGCTATGGTAACAGTGGCAGCGTGCAAGCTCTACATATAAGCGTGCATCAGGACTCAGCATTCTCAAGTCATTCAATTAAACACTCCGACACTTCAGCACACACACACTTCTCCCTCCTGCCTCATTTACTGAGCACAGGAGCCCACTGAGAGAGCGTGCGCGCCAGCTAGCATTTGTTTGTGGAGAGAAAAAAAGAAATGCTTTCCTATCAAACGGCTCAATTTGCTGGTAGTAACATTTCATGTAGTGAAGTGACTGAGCAGCAGGAGGATATTGATGGTCTTAGAAAACACGGGGTGCTTTGGGTTGTGATTGGTTTATAAAAAGGAGCTGGATGGAGCCAGTTGATTGGCTCCTGCCATTAAGGAGTCTCAACAATTGCTGGATCGATGGCAAACTTGGAATGGACTGGTTCAGTGTGACTGGTTGAATGTGTTTGTGAATCTGCTGACTTTGGGAAGATGAGTGCGGCTGAGTACCATGAATGAAGTAAAGCTAACGACAACAAAGTTTGGGCTCTTTGGGCTAATTTACACTCCACATTCTCACAACGCTGAAGGTTCAAATACAAACTGTGGCTTCTGTTGCATGTTATCTCCCTCTTCTCTCTTTCCCTCCCTTGTTTTCAGTCCATCTGCACTGCGTGCTGTCCAATAAAGCAGTAATGTAAAAATTATCTTAAAAATAACGTCTCTTTAACAGAAATACAAACGTTTGGCGATGAGGAGAGGAAATGTTTTTGCTGGGACCAGCCAAACAAGTTTGATTCTAATATTAAAGTGGTATAATAGAGAACGCCTAACACATGAAATTAATTAGGGTTACTCCATGTGAACCATTGATTTGATCACACTGCAACATTTAACTAGACCACACTATGTATCCTCTGCTTAGCACCAGGCTTCGGGTCATGTGATGGCCTCAAGAAACAACATTCAGTCTCTGTTAATGCTGTAGCGTATTCACTGATACACATAGCTGTTTTCATCCAACAGTGAAAACATATGGCGAAATTTGTAGACTTTATGAAACGTAAGTACTTTGTCACTGTTATCGATAGTCTGTCAAGGCTCTGACCTCTGACCCATCCCTCATGGCACATACAGGACTACAGACAAAACCCAAATACTATGAAATGTACAGCAATGAGAGTGAAGCTGCACAAACAAAGGCAGGATGGGAGCAACCATCACATGAAATGTCTGGGACTGAAATGAGAAGGAAATAAGCATGATTTTAGAAATGTCACTATAGGTCTGAGATCAAGGTAAAAACCTAGGAAACAGCAAACATTGAGGGATGCGATACTTCAGTTTCATTCTGGATTTCACATTTCATGGAAGTACCAATTATTTTTGAGATGAGATTACTGCTTTCCCCTTTTTGTGTTGATTTTGAATCCTCCCCCCAAAAAAGAAAAAAAACACACGGAAAATGTTATGCCCATCCTAATGAAATCATTGCTGGCATGAGAGTTAAACGCATCATGGAAACACATTTGGATGAAGTGTTCCACGACAACTGCCTCGATGAATATCAACTTAGAGATTGTTTTGGATTAGGATATATTGGGGTTTGGAGTTGAATTTCTGACATGATGAGATAGCCAACCACTGGACAAGTAGAATATAGGCAGAATATTGGCAGATGTAGTAATTAGATTGTGTGTTTATATGTGCATGCATGTATGTCGTGTTTTATGATGGGGCTCAGAGGCTGCATGGAGGAGGAGACTGTTCCTCAGAAGAGGATATGGGCTGGTCAGGCTGTGATGATGGACCGGTAGATGACTCCTGGCTGTCCAGTAGGACGCCTGGGTTCAGTTGAGGGGCGGGCTCAGGTTCAGCAGGGGTCATCTCTGACTGGCCCAGTGGCTGTGAGGACGAGTGGGGAGAGTTGGAGGGGTGAGAGGAAGAGGAGGAAGACGACGAGGGATGATCTGTGGGCAACTGGTTCTTAGAATCCATCACAAGTGGGGAAGGAGAAGAAGAAGAGGAAGATGATGATGATGGAGTCTTGACCAGGGGAGCTGAGAGCTCACCAGAGGAGGAGGAGGTTTCTCCAGCTGACATGGCAGGTCCATTATCTCCCTCCTGCTGTCCTGTTCCCTCCTCCTTCATATCATCCGGAGGTGCATCATTTTTATGGTTCTTATTAGCTGTGGCTTCTTCCTGCCCTGCAGGGCTCTGATTGGCTGCAGGGGTGTCTTGGTTTGAGACAGTGGTGGTTGGTGATTGGCTCTTGAGTTGCGAGTGACAGAGGGGGCACGTCTCCTGGACATAAAGCCATTTCTTCAGACAGCCAGCGTGGAAGAAATGACTGCATGGAGTGATCACAGCACTGCTCATGTCCTGGAAGGAACGAGCACAAACAAACACACACACACACACACACACACACACACACACACACACACACACACACACACACACACACACACAGTGTTGTTATGTTTCCTTTGACATTTCATTTGTTTCAAGACCACTTTGGTCTATATAAACATGTATCAAATCAAATTTCACATTAGCCTTGCTTTAACTTGAGGCCTGAAATTAATTCTTGGCCATGTACTCTCTTTAGTTAAACACAAACACACAAAACCAGCACATACCTGGTAGCAGATAGCACAGATGTCGTTGTACTGTTCCAGCTGTGTGTTGCTAGCTGTGGGGAGGCTTTTGATCTTGTTTACAGCATCTCTCCTGAGCAGGAAGCTCTGCCAGCCCAGCTGGGCTCTGAGCCAGACGTTATAGTACGAGTGGACCAGTATGATGGTGCTGCCCATCACACTCCACTCCCCGAATACTGTCTCTGACACTCCGTAGCACACCACACACACTGCAACCTGGCGGGGGAGGAAAACAGCGACAGTGAGGTAGAGATACCTCAGTGCCATATACGCAATTCTTTACATCAACAATGCCACTGCCTTTGTCACGTGCTGCCTTCTTGTTTGGGCTCCCTCTCGATACTGTATACTGCGTGTGCATGTGTGCCACTCACCAGGAACTCCAGCAATCTGTAGGTCCCGTTGACACAATAGATAACTTCATCCATGTTCTCTACTGGAGCCTTACGAAACTCCTCCACCATAAAGAGAACGTAGATCAGCAGAGTGCCAAGGACCTGGGGATGACGGAGGAGAGTGTCTTAGCATTTTGATTTTATTCAAATGAACTCATTAAGCATATATGCTTAAGGATCCTCAGGCAGAGTGGATAAAACAGGTTTCTCTTTCTAGGTACTGTATTAGGGCTGCACCTAACAGTGATTTTAATCTCGAGTAATCTAACGATTATTTATTTGATTAGTCAATTAATCTAACGACTAATTTATCAATTATTCTAAAGATAATTTTTTTATTACTTGATTACTATAACAATTACATTTAACCAGAATAAATATCATAAACATATGTCATTAATATTTCAATCATTTTCTCTTAAAAACAAATGTAACAAGAAACAAAGCAAGCACTGCAGGGCATGATTCTGCAACAAAAAGTATTTGTCTATTGAAAATAATATATTTGAAAGTAGGCCTGCACGATAAATCGTTATAAAATCGCGATCTCGATTCACCCTGTTCACGATTTGAATTTTAAATGACTTCGATTTAAAAAATAAATAAATAAAAATTTGGCCTTTATTTTGAAAGGACAGCTCTCACAAAGTTCAGAGCTACACCCTCAGCCAATGACAAAGCTCCTTTTAGTCACATGTTTCACTCGTTGAGCAAGCACTGTAGTTCGGAAATAAAAAAACACATGACTGTTGTGTGTAGTTTCACTGAAACTCAGCATCGATGTTAAAATAACGCAATTACTTAAAAAGCAACTTCAGGAGAAAAACTCTTTTAGTCTCCGATCGCTAAACAATTTAGATTAATCCGCTAGTTAAAAAAAAAAACAACTCGCAATTAATCCGTGGGTCACGTGCGTGCCGAACCGTGGGTCGTGATCTGGATGAACTGCAATCCGTTACACCCCTCATGGATATTGATGAAAACTTGCAGGCTTGTGGCGATGTGCAGTTTTCTATGTGCCAAAACAAATATTTTTGGTACTGCCAGTTTGTTTTGTCATGGTTCATGTGTGTAATAAACATCACGCTTCATGAGAAAAAAATCGTTGCAGAGAATCGTGATATCAATTCTAAGCTAAAAAAATCGTGATTCATATTTTTCCCCTGAATCGTGCAGGCCTATTTGAAAGAACACATTAATATATTACCCTATTTCTAGCAGGTTATTTCTTATGTTACCAACTTAATTCTACCTAATTCTCCACCTTTACTTATTTGTGTTTACTCCCAAACTTCTTTAATCTGCTCACCGTGCTTTTCCCTTCAGTTTGTTTCCTCACACACACAAAAACACCTACACCTCTGGTCTCTGCACACACACCCGCCTGTCCTTTCTTCGTCAGCACTACGTTTTATAAAATTGCCTAAAAAAAAACCCCACAACCCCATTTTCACAGCAGCGGGAGGACGCTTGTTGTTAATGGCGTCGCCTATCAAAACGATCACAACCAACAGGGTAGCAAATGACATCGGCCCCAACAGGTGCACTTACAAGCTTTTACAAAAGAACGGTATAAGTAGGAGACTCTCTCTCTGTGTTTCTCTGCAGAGCATGTATGACTGTAGTAGACTGCATGAGAGGCGACGAGAGATTGTCCATGCATACTTCTTTGCGATCCAAGATATGCAAATCGACGTATTTCTATAACTGATGGCGTCGACGAATCGCCCCAGCCCCATGCTGTATGTTTATGTTCACTCTGTGTGTGTGAGTGAGCTGTCTGTTTGTGTGTTACCTGCAGCGAGGTGAGGATGGAGGAGGAGATGATGATGAGAAGCCAGAAGTCCATGTGGAAGAACTGACAGATCATATAGGCCATGTAGGCTGGAAAGATCAGCAGGAAGAGACACAGAGACACCGCTCTGAAGTGCTTCCACAAACTCCTAAAGGACAAACAGAGGGGGGAGGAAAACAGAAGACGGTCAGCTTTATCTTCCAACACGGGCGTTTTGCTTACACACATTCAGTCAGGGTACTTTTCTTTTTTTTCCAAAGCATTGCATGCCTTTTGAGGTGATCACAAACAAATAAGTAAACCATTTTTGACCTTTAACTGTGTTGGCAAAATGCCCAAACACACTGAGTTGGTACTTTTTCTAAGCAGAAATCCATTTTAATAAGTGGCACTCCATGTGTTTGAGACTGAGGATTATAAATCAGTAAAGAAAAAAAAAGAAGATACAACTAAATCTACATTTTTAAATAAAATGTTCTCAATAAAAACAAGATGTGCCGTAAATGTATCTTACTTGTCTCTGGATGCTCCCAGGGCCAGGACAATGGGGTCAGCTATCTCCAGCATAGACTGCAGGATGGAAGCAACAACAATGAAGAGGATGATCGAGAGTAGGAAGGCTCGGTGGATGACCTGAAGCTCGATGAGGCCAGTTTGGACAGCGAGGATCAGCAGGGTGATGCCTTCTGTCATCCCCCTGCACAGACAGACAGGAAACAAACATGCATAGTGATTAAAAGTGTAGCCACCGTCAACGGTCACACACACACACACACACACACACACACACACACACACACACACACACACACACACACACACACACACACACACACACACACACACTCGCTGACTGACCTGTGCATGGTGTTGTCATTCATAAAGGCTCTGTAACCTTGCAGGTAGAACTTGCAGAGTGTGAGAACTCCCAGAGCAATGAAGGAGACGGTGAAAACCAAGCCCAGCAGGGAGTACGGTGTACTACAACATTCTGCAATGCTGAGTACAGGGAGGGAGGAGAGAGCATGGGAGATGAGGAGAAAGAAGAAGTAAAGGATAGTTACGAGACAAGGCAAATAAACACACACAAAAACAACATCAGAAAAGCTATTTTCTATTCCAATTAACTCAACCATAACCTGCTATTTGCTTTTTTAAATGTTTGGATAAAATCGTTAATGTGCTGATGGAAGAGGATCATGATGTGTAATTTATTTCTATAATTATATTGTGCCATCAGGTTCAGTACCAGATTGGAACATTTAATTAAAAGCATAAAATATGATTATTTGCTCAACATAAATTCAGAAATTAGATCAGACCAGGAAACTTTTAATATACTAATCTGGCTCCTATAACTTGAGCGAAATTTAGTGCAGAAGCCTACATATCATTAGTTAAACAGTGGTACAGGTACGCCTAAGGTAGTGCTGCCAGGAGCTTTAGCATCAGTTTACAGGAACTTTGCTATGAATATTCATGGTCACATTTATCTAGTGACACCAAAACTTCCTTTTGACCAACCCTTTGATCCATGACAAAGCATCTCAAAAACTAATGGCTTGATTTCCATGAAACTTGTAATATGACTTTTACTACTATTGTCCTGTACGTTTCTGTATTTTGTCTTTTATGATTATGTCCACTTTCATAAAAGATTTAATAAATTATACCCATGTTATTTATATCCCAGTTTAGTTCTACATATTATATGATGTATATAGTAGTGTAGTACATGATATTTGTACTTATATGACAGTGGTTGTAATGCCACACAAAATATATGAGGCAATAAATATACAAAACACACTCTAGACAGTCTGTGATGTAGAGTCTATAATGTCCCACGCATTCTGACCAGTGCTGTGGTCTTACCTGGTAAGAAAGAGGAAAAGGAGCCTCTCCCTTGAGGTAGGCTGGTCTCTGGTGCTGAAGTAGGAGTAGATCTGCAAAGCGAACAGCAGTAGCCAGAAACACATGAAGAGAACTGGAAGGACCAGCTGGTTCCATAGAGACATACCCAAAGCTAGCAGCCCGTACACTTCCACCACCTGGGGGTGGGGGGGGGGTGGAGAAGAGGAGGGATGGATATAATTGGGACAAAGACAGAATAACATTAATATTACATGTGAGGAAATCTCTCAGGACTTCTATAGCTGAAATTCTGTTATCAAAACTGAAAATGCTTGCAACATTAGGCCATAACTACTTTATTACCTGAGCCAGCTCCCTGTAGGCAGTCTTGGCCAGGTTGTATGGTACCAACAAGTTAGAAGCCAGGAAGTAAATGACCTCCAGGCCTGTGAAGATCATGGAGAACTTATTGATGAAGACAATGGTCTCCAGTGGGACCAGACACAGTCTGGCCACCAGAGGGAGGAGGTGAGCAGAGAAAAGCCAAATCCTCTTGGTCTGCATCACACAGGAACATAGCGTACACACCACCAGCTGACCTGAAAGGTGAAAGAAGATGAAGCTGAAAGAAGAAGCACATACACACCTACAAGAACATAGATGTGCACATGTCTATGTCCACTGTTGCAAATGTGATTTTGGAAGAACTTTTTCTTTATATTAAAAAAGAAATAATTTTGTGGAGGCCACTTTCCTATACAGTAGCTTAATCTTTGTCACTATGACCGTGTTATTTTCGCTTTCTCAGGCTTTCACTGTTCAGTGAAATCAGCACTCAGTATGGTCTATTTATAGCACAGGAGACTCCATGTCTACTTTCCAGTAAGATGAAACCAGGTGCTATGGACCCAGGAATATAGCAAATCATAACAGTTTCCATGTCAACACGGACCAGCTTTCACAGTTCTAGGGAAAGTGCTTGGTGATCAGTAAGATTTATGCCAGTTATTTAACATTACCTGTCATACAAATCACCGCTGAAATAGTGCTGTATGCTGATCTTTTTTCAGCGCACACACAGAACAGACAGCTAGAGGACCGTGAGGAGACATTAGGTGAATTTCGACAAAAAGACGTATATAGGTTTAGAAACTGTTGAGTTGAAGAGTTGACATAAAATTCCTCCGTTCACTGGAAAAGTATGGAAAAAAGAATGACATAGATCTTCTGTCACTTGTAGTCCTGCTATATAGACTTTCCAGATGCATGGGCAACCATGAATGAGAGGGGAAGAGAGAGATCAAAATGAAATAGAGGAAGAGTATCCAGTGAGCTCAGAAAGAAGCTGCTGAGCTCTACCTGCCTATGTTTGGGTCTGTAACATGTACTGTACATATGTGTCTTCATGCATTCATGTGTAATATTATACCTATGAGTGCAGTGGTGAATCTGTTCATGGAGAGAGGTTCTAGGTAGACAGGTCCTTCATGTCCAGACTCCAATTCACTGCGGACATAATCCCTGACAAAGGATCAAAATGCTCAATTTACAGGGAAATCTATTGTGACTTAATATATACAACAACAAAAAGATTTCTAGCCATCTGAACTAACACAAGGAAAACTCACTCTAGCTATTGATATATTTTGTGGGTGAATGCCTTGTAAATATATAGTACATTTTACCATACAGTGAATGCTCAAGAAAGGCTACGGTGCCCTTGCAAATCTAACAATAATAACAAGCCATTGTAACTGAGAGCGTGGCATCAATTCATTTTGTATGTGACAGAATAAAATCACACACACTTGAAATGTCTCTGTTACAAGTATACATCAGATTCAGAAATAATATGGGCACCAGGTGCCATATTAAATATTCTTTATCATACAAAGCATTCACCAGAGTAAAAGAGTAGAACATGGGATAGGTGCATCTTATCATGTTAGTTTGTGTGTGTGTACCTTGAGACTTGGTGACCAGCAAACAGCAACAGGGCCGTGAGGACATACAGGTAGAGTTTAACCAGGTGCTGACGAGGCAGAGTCAGGAGCACCAAGCTCAGGATGTAACCTGCGAGGTAATCACACATGCAGACACACACACACACACCACCAGTATGAGACAATCAAACAAAACATCATAAAGTAAAAAAGGGACAATATATGCATTAGAAATGCATCTCTATTGTTCTCTGTTTGCAGACCATACTGTGCTTTCAATCACAAAAGTAATATACTTAATATGTATGTGTGCGACAGATGTTTTCTTATGTAATTCCAGGGAGCTATTTTTGACAGTTAATCAAACACTCACTGCTGCCAATAGGCTTATCGTACAACAGTCTACAACCTAAAACAGAGTAAAAAAAAAACCCTCCTCAGTGCATAGCAACAGTTACTTTGGTTTTACTGCCTCTGTCCCCTTTTATTCTGTCAGTCCACCCACAGCGCTCATCAGCACATACCAAGCCTATTGGCTCATTAACCAACTGCAGCCAAGTCTGACAGCACACATGCAACGCAGACATATTTAAACACACACAGAAAACCCAACACTGTGCTGTTGGCGAGCTGTTATTTTAAGCTAGCCATTTTCTTTTAGCTCAAATTACAGTCTGACCATCAGATATTGCTGTGTCAACTTCACTCTCATGTCACTGTCACTGTCTTTCAGTGCTTCTGTGTCAATGGAAATGAACCTGACTAGCTCGCTGTGCTGCAGAAACCTTGTTTTATTTCTCTGTGGCAGTCGGACTCAAGGATCTTTTCCAAGTAGTACGTTCTGGGATGGTAACTCGCCTTTAAAAACCAGGTTGTTTTTGTAATGAATAACACCTGTTAAAAGGTGTGTCACTATTTGGATCATATGATTAACAGCAGCTGAGAAAGACACCTGTAAACATATTCACTAATCATTAATCAAGTGAAAATGACTCATCACAAAACTGGCAACTGATGAGTGTTTTTAAAGTCACGTTTTGCTGCACTGGGGGAATGTAATCACTTCACTACCTTCACACGGAGATTATATTTTGGCCAGCTTGTCTGTCTGACTGTCAGCAGAATATATCAATCAATTATGGATTTCTGTGAAGTTTGGTGGATCAATGCACTTTGACACAAGGAAGAATTGTGGTGGTGAACCATAAGTGGGACTGCTACTGTTACAAGACTGGTATATTCTAGCTTAACTGTACTGCTAAGAGATACAGATACAGACTTGATTCCAGTCATTATTTTAGAAATGAATTTCACTTGCTCTGGTGTAGGTAAGTGGGAAGCCAGTCAGGGATCATGTCCTTGTCACTGCACTAGCCATTGTTACTACTACGTATCCGGGGGGGGAACTCGCATTGTTTTCTCCTTGTGAAGCTTTTCACTGGCAGGTAAAATAAACCCAAGTGCGTGGGGAATTGGTCAAACCATTATGGAGAAAAAGTTGGATAACAGCTCAGTGTTGATCAAGGTTGGCACTCCTTTATGTTTATTTTTTCTGTTTTCTTGCGCCAACTAAATCTTTACCTTATGTTTGACAGAGCTACCTACACACTTGACACTGGTCCCAATTTAACTCTGACCAGCGCCGGTGACTCACGCTGCCAGAATGCCACTGCTGGGGCAAGAACAGCACAGCTGGAGGTGGAAAACTGGTTTCAGGCAAAATCCGTCTTTGTTATTTTACCATTAGGTAAATCAGATAGTTTTGGTCAAACGCCACTTGTCGTCAAGCCAAACAATCCCTCCTGACTGTCCTGAAATCACTACTAAAGCAGAGCGTCGTGGCTTACTGCCTTCCACCATGTGTGAGCTTTTTGAAACTGACAGAGTTGAGGTACAGAGGGCTGACATTGCTGAATGGAAAAAAAAGAAGAATAAAGCATGCAAATCCAACCAAGTGAGGTAAAATCATACTGATAAAGCCAAGAGAACCGGGGCCACTTTACCTAGGCAAACAGTCCAAACAAACACCTACAGGTCATGATAACCTAACTGATAACACTGACATACCAACAGCTACAGCCTTTATTCATGTGTTACATTATCAATAGTGTAAAATGTCATGCAGTGCAGACCGCGCAACGCATACAATGTGTTTGTTTTACATTAATACTCTCAGAAGTGTTAACACAGTGGAAAAGTATTCTTACCGGAACAGGCTGTGTGTGTGTGTGTGTGTGTGTGTGTGTGTGTGTGTGTGTGTGTGAGAGAGACACCAACACTGACCTAAGTAGTGCAGGTAGAGTGCCAGGTATTTGTATTGGAACAGGGGGTTGTTGGAGAGGCTGGAGCGCTGGATCTTCTGGAAGAAGGAGCTGACGTCCCAGCGGTATAGGACATCCAGCAGCATGATGCTGGGAACACGCAGACCCACATTGAGCACCGCCTCTACACGGTCCTTCACTGCCATGGCCTCAGCTTAACCTCTGATCAGCAGGCAGAACTGACCACTAAGAAGGGATGTTAACAGTGGGTGCACTGCAGAGAAACAGAGACAATGTACAAAAAGAATACGGAAATGTAATAGGATGCAGGGAAGATAGGAAGTAGTTACAGAGGATGAGGGCAAGAAATGAGGAAAAGGATGAAAGCCAACTAGCAGTAAAGGAAGAGGAATGAGGTGGTGAATGAAGTGAGGTCATAGGAATGGAGTGGGAAGCAGGAGAGAAAGAAAAAAAAAAAGAAAACATACTTTAACAATCAGAAAACAGGCTTTCCACATCCACAGGATACAGTGGGAACTGCATGTAAAACAAACTAACTGCAAACTATTTTATGACCCAAAATTATTCTTTTCTTAATGGTAAAATATTACTGTGGCTGGCAGTAAAGGTCAACTACCCAGCAACAGCCAACGTTTTCCTACATTTGGCAGGTGGGTGGTGTTAAATTAGCGGGTATTATTATTATTATTATTAGTAGTAGTAGTATGCACAGACCTGGAAATAAGTCATTTTTAGGGCAAGGCCACTTTGGCCTTTAATAAATACAAACGTATTGGGACATTGCAGTCAAAATGTAGGGCACCAAGGGTGCAATAACAATAAGTGATATTAAATTGTATGAAGACAAAATAGGATACAATCAATAGTTAGGAGTCAGTGTAATGAAACACAGTACTGAGTTTATTTAAATTGTACACTGAATGTTTGACATTTCAACAAAATGATGTCTAATTAATTTTTGTGTTTAAATGTGAACAATTCATTATATTAATTGTTATTTTTATATTTTAATGATAAAATAAAGTATATAAATAGGCTATGGGTGATCAAAAACACCCATGCAACTATTAGTCTGAGATCATAGAAGCATTCACAACCGTTCCAAAAAATAAGAGTTCTCACTAAAATACATACTGGTTGGTGGATCAGATACATGCCGAATGAAACAGCGACTCATAACACTGTTAACTTACTGTCTATCGTGTTTGTGTGATGGTATTTAAGGAGTAACTACCCGGTTTATGCCCAGACGGTAAGAAAAAAGGTTTTTTGACAGTGAATTTTATTTTGTTTATTCTATTATTTGAAGGTGGATTTGTGGTTCACAATGTAACGTCATCATCAGGTAGTAAATACTATATGTGCACTCCTTTCGTGGCAAGTAGCACCCTGTCAGATCTCACAAGTTATAACTTAGCTAAACTCTATGTACGTTCGTAGTTTGTTAACACTATGCAGCAATATCCTGGTAAACCTTAAAACATACGTGTATTAATAATGTTAGCTAGCGGGTTAGCTGTTAATGTTTATTGTTTACGTTAACATAGTTATATTTTCGAGGAAAATCTCATGCTACTGTTGATGTCGAGAGTGATGGAGACACTGGGAAACGTGAGTTTATTTGCTGCGTCTCATGTAGTTTTCAAAGACGAAATCTTTTAAGGGCAGTTCAAAACAGGGCATGCCAAAGTGGGTGGTTAATTTTAGAAGAGGCATTCCGGGGCATCCACGGAAATGGCTGTTAGGCCGTCGTATACTTTCTTCCCTTTATGCATAATATTTAATTAGCATATTTAAAACTGAAGCTAAAGAAATGTGTATTTGTATAAACACTTATTTGACAGACAGTTTAAACATTCAATGAAGTCATGGATAAATGATATAATATGGGAGAGCCAAACCAAACAGACTGTTTTACTTGCACTGAAGGCTTTAAAACTAACATCCCAGCATGTAGGCTATATTATCAAAACAACACTCAAAAATATACTTTTTGAAACATTGTGAAAACCAGCTTTATAAAGAGTGAACAGACGTGCATGAAATGACTGTCAGTAAACAATAGTATAAGAAGAAACACAAGTACTGATATGCTGTTAAAAAACATTCAGAAAAATGTTTTAAAAAGCGATCGTGACAGTTACACCCTGAAGGTAATGTGGATAAAACTACACATGACTGGGGGACACTCAGTATTTTCTCACCTAATTAGCTCAAACCAATCCACTCATGTCAGATATTATGAGGTTTTTCCAAACACGGTTCATTATGGACTTGGTATTGCAAGTTGGTGCTGAAACTCAACTTGTGATTTTAAGTATGCTGCAACAAATTCAGAGTGGTGCCTTGCTGCTTCGCCAATGTTTTTGTGTGTTTGTGCAGGGTGGATCACTCAGGTGGGGCAGTCAACAAAACCAAACACTACTGCCAGATACAACTCAGGCTTATTGACTGTCTTCCTCCCCTCAATTATCAGTGTCATGTTCCTCTCTGCTGCTCATTCAGGAATGGCAACAGAATCCTGGGAAAACAGCTAGTCTGGAATAGGATGTAACTGAAGAGGATCCACAGGAATACCACATGACTCTTCCAGTTCCAAAAGTGAGATTATATACAGTACAGTACACAAAGGCCTGTTAGCACAAACTAGGGTTAACTATGATTTGCATAGTTAAATCTCTCAGTAATCAATCTAGACTGCAGTAAATGGACTGGAGTACATGCAAATTAATCCAGGCCTTTCCATTTTCTTCCACGCTACCAACTGCACAGGACTTAACATGAGCACTGCGCAAGAAACTGTGAAAATAAAAACTATGTAGTAACACTTTCAGTTGCGACTCAATGTCAGGCTAGAAAATTAGGCATATTTGCAAAATTTGCTTATTCACATACAGTATGCGCTTGCTCAGTTTTTCCCCACACATTGCCCTGTTTATATTTACATTAGTAGTATATTTATTTTCTTTTTACAATACTGTGTTGTGGTAGGCCATGTGGGTTAAAATGTTCCTATCACAGTGTGTGGGATATTCTATCACAATATTAATATATATGTACATTTTTGTAAATTGAATTAAGAAGACATGTATTTACAGAACAGGTGGGGGTGTCAATGAATCAAATAAAAGAAATTCTGTACTGAGGTACTTCATCATATTAATGAAAAAATCATGTAAATCCAATTTTGCCCTAAAACTGTCCTGCTCATTGATTTGCAACATTGCTCTGCTGCAATGGCCTAATACAATTAGAGATATTACAAGGAGTACATACCATCCATGGTATGTAAATGGTATGGCAAAATCTCTGAGGGCTAACATTTCTGTCATCTCATTGTATACATTGTCGCAGTATGGACATTGGTGAACTAGAAGGCTGCTGAGGTTCTTACTGGACTCGCTAATTGAGTACAATTACATTTTCTTTAACTTATGGCACAGTGCAATACATCTTTTTTGTTTTTAAACTTAAAACAAAATTAAATTAAAACATTTATTTTGCACACCTTACTGCAACTTACACATATATGCCGGTGCTTAAAAAGGGGATACTTTTTTACTTTTATGTTAGTACTTGCCTTTGAAATTTGTTTTAGCACTATTCTTTGTACCGTGTGAGTTGTTGGGTACTTCGGTTGTGACATACAAATTTCCCCCCAGAGATAAATAAAGTTTCTATCTATCTATCTCACCAAGCCACAACAGTTTATACATACTTATTGAGTTACATCGACGTGGTAGATACAGTAAGTGAAATGTTCCATATTTATCAATCAAAATGTAGTTCCATCTGTATGTGAACTCATATGTTACTTCCCACTTCACAATCTACTTGTTGGGTGGCGTTATCAGCAACATTAATATAACTGCACAATAATTTAGATATTGCTTTGACTATCATTATACTAAAGATTGCATATCTGTTTTATTTCCTTTCCCCTACTGAGTTATATCTCAGTTGCTACTGCAACACACATTTTACATCAATCAATAGTTTCATCTCAAGCATCCAAATAACTAATCAGTAAAACGGATTGATTCAAACTTTGTGTAAAGCAAACACACCTACTATAATCACTGTGTCCCAATCTAACTTAACCCTTAAAGTGATGAAAGTGATTCTGGGTATGTTTCTGTCAGGTTAAGTGATCCTGCTGCAGCTTCCCTGATAAAACCGTCCATGACAAACCTGCTTTGTCCTCTTTTTGAAGACTTAAGGACCTCCCATAAATCAATCATTGCTAACCAGGCTTGTCTTAAATTCACAGTACCACAAAAAGAAAGCTGAGGGGGCTTTTTTCTTAATGCTAACAGTGAAGTAACTCTGACTCCTAACAGAAGAGCTCCTGCAGTCTTTCCGGACCTTTTTTCTTTTTTACAAACCTGCAATTTAGATAACGCTACTGCAAACGGCCATTTCAGGAGTGAGTCATAGTTGAAGCCTATTTAATGGAAAATGATTCAGGTTGCTACTTTCAAAATTAAAAAAAACAGATTGAAACGACTCTTAGTTGCTCAATATACGCGTTGTTTCACAGCAGAATGGAGTTTGATCATCCCACCTCAAGCTCCCTTCCAAGACAAGTTTCCAATCACTTTAAAATTACTACTTAAAAGATTCCAAATAGCAGAGTTTCCATCCTTTAATATGCCTGCAGCCCGGGACAGGACCTAGATAACTTACATAACTCTGAATTCACGACTATCACCGGCCACAGAGAGATCCCTTCGCAGAATCCGAGCTTATATAACGCGGCCGTCTACCACTGTATTTTTATCTGTCGTAAGCCATTAACAGCTACAGGGCATGGTGTGGTGTGGTTGGACTTAGTCTAAATGGTTGTATTTATACCACTACTCGCTTAACTTAAAACACCGGCATTACAAACGTTATGGATGAGTGAGTGCTGCATCGATTGTGGTAATGTTACGCCATGAACTCCAGTAACCCCTCTCTCTGTCTCGGCGGAAGAAAAAAACATCTCTAAGCTACAAAAGACTGCAACACTTTGCTAACTATGCTGGTTTGCATGTTGCAGTGTAATAAAGGACAGACAAACCAAACAAACAGCTGTGGTTTCTCCAGGTGTGATGTGTCCAGTTGGTAATATAGTTATAACGGTGTACGTGCTGTGTGGAGGTGATGAGCTGCGTCGAGCAGGCAGAAGGCACGGAGCCAACAATTTAAGCTAACGTAGCTAGCTAGCTAGCATCGCTGTCAGTTAACGTTAGCTACTGTCAACAACCAAGCTCACTCCAAAGAAACGGGAAATAAAGACAAACCCGACGCGTTAGCTTGGTTCTAATGCTTCCACTGTAGACACCGGCGTCCACATATATTCACATAAAAGCAGATAGCGTTATCCTAAACCATTTGAGGATTAGCACAAACTGTTTTCCCCTAGCTACTAGCTGTTAAGACCAACTGTAGCCTAACGTTAGCTACTGGTATACTTCCTGAGCTGGTTAGCCATGGCGCCCAGCCAAGACTAATAAGACAAAAAAAGAGAACTTACATTTCAAGGACGATGATCGCAATATGTACAACGGTTTCGGGGTGCTTTTCGGGTCGGATATCGACCATTTTAACTCGGCACCGCCCGAGTTAACGGTCCTCTGGATGGAAGCGCCTCACACTCAAAGGATGCGGCCGTTCCGCTCATCTCACCCAGCAGCCATTAGGCCTTCCCCAAAGTACCGAGGAGGACGTACTGGGCATGCGCAAAATAGCCTGTCCCGTTAAATCTTTTTGCCCCGTACTTGTTATACTAATAATGCAAAGTTAAGCTAGCTGTTCATCCAATGTACGTTTACCTTTATGGTGAATTACTATCCTTAGGCATGGATATTTGGCTGGTCTTCGCTTCTGTGAATGGTGAATGTGATCAGGTTTACAGTTGGGATGGGAGGGTGGAGGTCAGTCACCAAACTGTAGTGTTGTTAGTGATGTTCAAGGAGCCTACAATGTAATGTCAATATTTCGGTGATATTGTGATACATCTTATTTACTGTATTTATAATGTAAATATTTGTTCATTCTACTATGTATTTTAAAATGAACCCCAGGAGGAGTATTATAATACTAATGGGGAATAATAAACAAATACATAATAAACACTTAAGGGGCTAGAAATGATTATAGTCAACGTGTACTGGTGCCTGGATTTGTAATTCAGTGGTATTTGTGTATTGGACAACAATTTAGGTGCGACATGCATTTCCTGTAAAAGTCTCTCTGTAAGAGTAAATAGAAAGTCCGCATTATCTGCCCTGAATTTTCTGACTGAACTACAGGATCCATCTGCAAGTGGAAAGTGCAAACGTTTGCGATCAATTAGAGAAAATGTCTGAAGCATAAAATAAGCCGCACATTTTAGTGGTCTGAAGCTTTCGTTTTCTTTTCATTTGTTGTCTTGTCTTGTTTTTACTGGACGAAATTAAAGCATGAAGTAAGTGAAAACTATGCTCAAACGAGTTTATGTATTATTAGTTATGGTCACTATGGTAACGGAGCTTTTTTTCCACGTCACTACCGGCAGGCTTCAGGACGCCAGGAAAAACAGTGTGCGCTTCTCGATGAATGAACCCGAACGGCAAGCGTCATTCATTCACTCAACTTTTCGACGAAATTTGACAGTGTTTGCCAAGCATTGCATTTTAGCTTGCTCTACCAGGTAAGGATACCCAAACCGTGTAGCGTAGTCAGCTAATGTTAGCTAGTTGGCTGGTTACCTCGCGTGTTTACAATTTCTGCTAGTCAATGTTAGCCATCCCATGCTAAAAATATCAACATCAGGGACTGGCAGTATCTGCGCTGATTAGGTGGAATCTGGCCGCTGTGTCTTGAATTAGCCAGCCAAAACAACACGTGCTTATCAAAAGTGATGCCAGGTTTTGTTCTTTGTCTTTCATTATTAGCTACTTTCTATGTTTTGCTCAAGCTACAGCCAGTTACAGTGTTGCATCCTGACACCTCTCCTGTTACTTTGCCTATTCCCCTCTCTTTGCAAGGTGTACATGCGCATGTTTGTTACTGCAGCTGGAACTATTTGCTTGAAAGCGTGCGCACTTGTCTGTGTGCGTGCATACCTAACTCCAGCTGCAGCCGGGTGTGTGTGTCTGTGTGTATGTGTGTGAGGAGCCCTTGTGTGCCATGTCAGTATCCGTGATCATAAAGTGGGGAGGTCAGGAGTACTCCATCAGTTCTCTGTCTGAGGAGGACACAGTGATGGACCTGAAACAGTCCATTAAGACCTTGACTGGGGTGCTGCCAGAGAGACAGAAACTACTGGGACTCAAGGTCAAAGGTGAGACAGCATCATTGATCAAAAGTGCTTTATACCTGGGAGAGCCAGTGTAAATAATATCATATGATATCCAAACCAGGTGGACAAGATATCAGGACTTAATTGCCCTTTGTCCCTTTGCATTATTTTATATGTATGAAATTGCTCTCCTCAAAGGCTTTGGCTATGTTAATCCACATTCATGATTAGCTGATGTTTTTCGTACAAACATATCCATTTCCCAGCCTGTTACCTGCTTGAGTGTCAATTTTCTCCACCTGTCTCTAGTCTATACATTCTTTTCATGTCATTACATTTTTTTATCGTGTTTTCTTTTCTTTTTTTTTTTAAGGCTAAATTAATCTCCCGCTTCTCCTTTCATTCCTTTTCTCTTTCATTCCTGCCTCCAGGTAAACCTGCAGAGGATGAGGTGAAGCTGGGCTCTCTGAAGCTGAAGCCTAACACTAAGATCATGATGATGGGTACCAGAGAGGAGAGCCTGGTAAGTGGCGGGGTGATAGAGAAAGTGACTGGCTCCAAAGGTATCTGGCCGGGACTATGACTAAAGGACTAGTTGCTCAGTTAACTGGCTTTATGCCTCAGTGAGGCAGTTTATGGCTTTATGCCTCACTATATAGTAGCATGATAAGCATATTGACTTCACTAACCAACTGGTCAATAAGTGGCTGGTTAGGTGACAATCCTGCTTGCTGTTGACGACAGTGTTGTCATTTTCGCGGGCTCACATGTTGCCTAACTAGCCTTATTTACTGTGTTGTGTTAAACATTCCCCCTGGCCGAGTGGCACACTTTATCCGTGCATGTGTTTTGTTTTGTGAAGGAAGAGGTTTTAGCCCCTCCCCCAGAGAACGATGACGTGGTCAACGATTTTGACATCGAGGAGGAGGTCATTGAAGTGGAGAACAGGTTAGATATTTTTGTGTCTGTTGCTGTATTGAAGCAAGATGAAATTTGTGAGAGGGCGTGAGGAAATATATCTGTGTGTGTCTGAGAAACGAATGTTGTTGTATGTCACCAGAGAGGAGAACCTGGCTAAAATAGCCCGCAGAGTCAAAGACTATAAGGTGGAGGAGCTGAACCCTCCCAGAGAAGGAAAGAGGCTTCTGGTACTGGATGTGGACTATACGCTGTTCGGTGAGTCAAACCAACACTTGTCTCTTTAAGAATATGACTGGGAAACCACTGACTTGTTAAATCATAGCCAGCTAATAGTAAGCACCGTACATTACGTAACATTTCATTTAATACAGCGGCTCCACTGTGTCTTCCCTTCATCTGTGCACACATTATATGGGTGCAATCTTAGAGACACTTTTACGGACAAATGTAAAAATTTGACAGGTTGATACAAAATCTGTATTTTGCTGACTCCTTCTGTAATATTAGTCAGTAGAAGAGGACTCTTTGCAAAATAGAAATCCATCACTGTTTGTCAGTTGCTAGTTTAACCTAGGATAAGATGCATTGATGTCTGCATCCTGCATCCATTTGTGTTTAGATCACAAGTCATGTGCAGAAACAGGTCAGGAGCTGATGAGACCATACCTTCACGAGTTTCTGACATCAGCCTACGAGGACTATGACATTGTCATCTGGTGTATGTATCCTCTGTTCTCTTTACGCCGTTGTACATTTATTATACAGCAGTTTTATTTATTGGACAGCTTACAGTGTACAGTGTGTTTTAACTAGGTCACTAGGCCACTGGGCACCCTCAGTACAACAGTTGTTTTTCCTACAAAGTACATATTTGATATCCATTTGTTGTTTTTGATTTCCTCTGTGTCAATCTCTGCTTGCGGAATATAAATCTTACACATGTGCTTTCTCTCCTTAGCTGCTACAAGTATGAAGTGGATTGATGCCAAAATGAAAGCAAGTATTCCACTTGTTGTGTTTGATTTTGGGTTGTCTTCAAAAATGTAATTATCACCTGGTGTTGCCGGATTATTACCATTACTGAACAGTGCCATTTTTTGCCAAAAGGTGGCAGTGTTAATCAATTTAACTACTGTATTTGAGTTTAGAGGGGGACAGAAGATAACACTACTGCTTTTTGTGTGTGTGTGTGTGTGTGTGTGTGTAGGAGCTGGGAGTGACAGACAACCCTAATTACAAGATTACGTTCATGTTGGACAGTGCTGCAATGATCACAGTACATACCCCTAAGAGAGGGGTTGTGGAGGTTGGTACACACACAGCTGATGATAAATGCAAACATTGTTTCACTGCTGCAGTTACACACATTACTAATGTCAACAAATCATTCACAGCAGAAGAAAGCATTTATATTTAGCTGCTGTATAGTGTGGTGGGGCTTTTTTTACTTTAGTTCACCTTTGGATTATGGATTGAGCCTTTATATGCGCTAAACTTTACGCTGCCTTTTTGCTGTGGCTTTAGACAAAATCCCTGGATGCGTAGTGAGGATAAAGCTAAAAAAAAGGGGGAAATATTACTTTTATTTAGTGTTGATGGATTGGTTTGAGAAAGGGCCACACACGCGCATGCAGAAATAACATGTCTCTTCATTGAGTTTTTGGCTGAGGTTTGTTGCTTTGTTAGAAGATGATACCACCGATTTATAGCATGTTTGATGGCATGCACATATCCAGGTGAAGCCCCTGGGTGTGATATGGGGGAAGTATGGAGAACTTTACAACAGGAAGAACACCATTATGTTTGATGACATTGGACGAAACTTCCTTATGAACCCACAGAATGGACTAAAGGTAGGCGCCCAAGCATCATCAGCATTATCATTATTTTGACCCTCTCCTCTTCCTCATCGCTGCCAGCATCATGCACACGTTTTGCTGAAACTTATTTTGTGTGCATGTGTTTTAGATCCGACCCTTCATGAAGGCCCATCTAAACAGGGAGAAGGACAGGGAGCTGTATAAACTTGCTCAGTACCTCAAAGAAATCGCCAAGCTTGATGACTTCAGTGGACTCAACCACAAACACTGGGAGAGGTAGACACATACATGCTAAACAGTAATAAGAACACTTGTATAGTAGTAGTGACGTACCACATGCTTGTAGCACCTCTTAGAACTGCCTTGTGAAAAACAAATATGCCAACATACCTAAAAATACCTACATAATGTACATCCAAGAACACACATTGTCTAAAATCAATACAAATTCACCAAAATATGTCTAGAATATGAAATGTGTACATCATATTATATCTGCTGAATATGTGTGTGTGTGTGTGTGTGTGTGTGTGTGTGTAGGTACCTATCTAAGAGGCAGCACCATTGAGGAGGGGCCACATCCTCGACAAAGACTTGGGCTGGACGCTACCATCCTATCATCCACACACACAAACTTGAATATTACTAGTCTTTCATTTCAAACCTTACAAGAGATCCTATACTAACCCTGCAGCTACCAACACTCAAAAGCTCAGGACTGAGATGGGCTTCCCAATTTATATTTGCATGTTTTCTGTCTCTCTCGAATATCACTCATTTTTTACCCCCAAGTATTGTTTGCACCTATTACAATAATAATGGAAGTTACTACCAGTTGGTGTGGTAATCGTAAAACCTGTGTGGGTTAAAAAACTATTCATAGGTTTGATGCCGCATGCCACGAGCCACCGTGACCCCCAAACCTCTACATACCTACTTCAGTCAGATGTCTAAAATGCATCTTGAAGTCCACAGTTCAATAGTACCTGAAAATATCTGCAATCTTTTAAACCTGCTTGGTCTTCCAGATGGGTGGGGTTTACAGCATTTTCACATTATAAGTAGTGCGAAGTTGCTTTCGCTAAAAAGTTGGCATACTTTGCTGTTACTATCAAGCTCTCTGCTATACCAAGCAAGTAAAAACACAAATATCATATCACCACATTTATGGTCAATATGTGGTGTCCTCCACACCTGTATTAAGATGTTACCTACATTCTGAAGGGACTGAGATTAATCATTGAAGAGCCAAATAACTGAATTTTACTTTCATGTATGTATGCGAACGAAAGCATTTGGCAAGTGCAAATTATAGTGAAGAATTAAAGTGAAAAATTGGAATGACAATGTGTTGAGAGTTAAAATCCAAAAAGATAAATCTAAGTCCATGAGCATAAAACTGATGCCTGCAACCTACACAATTTGACATCATCATGCAATCATATGCAATAATCCTCAAAGCTACTGCGACATTACAAGCTGTTGAGATTGAGACTTGTTGTAGCGAAAATGCTTTCATCAAAACAATCGACTGTCGTGCATCTTTTGTTACTTGTGTGCAGGAGTCCCTGGAGAGAGGCGTGTGGGTTGGAGGATGTCGTACATGTCCACAGTATACATGCATACTGTAGGCACATAGACGTGTTATGGGTGGAGGGGTGTGTGTGCATATTAGCCCACAAATGTATTTGTGTTTTTCTTTCACATTTCCATTGTTACATGTCAGCTCTGTTCCATCGCTGAACGCACACACTCAGATACAGATTTTTTTTTAGTCTGTGTTTTGTTTAGAGCTTTTTTTGAATGGTTTTGGTGAAACTAAACGTTAATGAACAAAGTGAGGATAAGGGATGATGATGGGAATGCAAGAAACTGACAGCACAAAACGTGCATTTTACAGTTATTTTTGTTTTTCTTTTTGAAGCTTCTTCATTAATTTAATTAACGTGTCTGCCCTTGTTGTCAACGTTTATTTTAAGTTATGGATGAAGAAGGGGAAGTGTCAGGGGAAGGTGTGCCCCACTTTATGAACAAGTTGCACCTGAAGCTCTTGGAAACATTAGGGATGTGATTTTTCAGATTTTGTCAGGTTTACAGCTCTCTTTGACATTCAACTCCTTTTCATTTTTTGAGACGATTTCTTAAGATCTGCTTTTTTGTGTGTTCCTCATCACATCCCTGATATCCTGGCTGTAAATATGACAGTATGACAATAAACGTTTTTTTTGTACCTAAATTGCCTGTATTGTCATTTAAAGTGAGTAGTCACAGAATATTGACATCTTTTACACTATTGAGACATTTCATTACAATTAATTACCACTGTATTTGAAATTGATTTGAGATTCTTCATTAAAATGTTCATCAATTTATTAAGAACTGTTTAGAAAACTTTTAGCCACAATTCTGGAAGGACAGTTATAAATAAGAGTTACAAAGGGCATAAAGGAATGAGTAATTGATTTAAATCCTATTACAAATAACTGTTTTAACAAAATACTGCAGTTGAAAAGTGACAACTTTTAAATGAGTGAGCAATAAATACTGTACAGGTATACATTCACTCCCAAAACACAGCACCACTTTTTGTGCATTGCTTTAAAAAAACAAAGTGGGGGTAAAAACATGTGTTAGAAAAGGGTTTTCTTCCATCCTTGCGTTCTTCCTTCCTTTATGGGTGCAGCCCAGTAAATAAAGCTAGCAGGTCACGACATCTTTATTCACTCTGGAGGCAGGACAGGTTGGAAGGAAACAGTATGGATCAGATCAATGTTGACAGCATGACTTATGTATTATTTTTCTTTGGTAACAAACCCAGTTCAAGTAAAATACTTACATGCATTGGCTCCAGTGGCCAAATGGCCCGCTGGTGTGCTTGTCCTGAGCTCGCACACAGAAAACATACTTTTTGGCTTGTACGTTGACCTCATACTTAGTTTCGTCAGTGATGTTACTCTGCACAAGAGAAGAGGCGACACGTCAAAGACAAAGAAATGTGGTTAAACTGGAAGTCAGCAAATCCATTTTTACAGTAGCTAAGTGTAAGTTGGTCTACATCATGCATGTTTTGATTACCATTATGTGCTTTTCACTGTTACAGGGATGTTTTTGGGCTTTGACCCAGTTGACCACCTTGACCTGGAACTGCAGGCCAAAGAAGGTACAGGGTTTCTCCCAGGAGTCGGGGTAGTTCCAGCTGAACACCATCCCATCACTGATGCGCAGGTTAGGGAGTTTTGCAGGCCTCACTAAATCAGATGAGGAGGGAGCGGAATGAGGCGCAGAAGGGTGAAGAGGGGGAGGGAAATGGTACAGTGAGGAGGATATGGCAGGATTTCAACCATAGGCAAGACAAGACAGAAGGGAATAAGAGTGAATGGGTGAAAATATGGCAACAAAACCACCCATAAGTATTTACATCACACACAGGTCAAAAAGTAGTTGCAGAATATATCAGAAGAGCAGTTCTGTAAATCCTAAATTAAAAGCTAAAATACTTTTTAGGTTCCATCATATACCTAAGTAGGCCTACTCAAAAACAAACCACAAAACATATTGGCAAACTAACCCCTAACCCTAACCCTTTTTGACAAAGATGTTAAAATACATTGACTTACCAATCTCTCTCAGGTAGAAAGCCTTTGTGTAGGCCTCAAGGCGAGAGTAGCTATGTATGTAAATAGTGAGGGAGATGCGGTGTTGTTCCTCTTTGTATGGGCAGTTGGCATCCTGGCAGAGAATCCCTGATCCATCAGCATCCAGCTCACAGGGAATATTTTCTAAAGAACTACATTGAAGACAAACTGGTTGGTACAATTATACTATCTAGAACAGGGTACGGGATGCATGAGCTACACTACATGAGTAGGATGAGTGTTGTGTGAGAAATTATATTTTGTCTTCACCGTTCTGCCTTCACCAGGAGCACAGCAGCGTTGGATCTGGAGCTTGTTTTTGTCCAGGTGCAGTGGAAGGAGCCTTTATAGTTAGGTGCTGAACAGTGGATGTGACCTGGAGGAACAGAACAACTGTCAGCACTCTGAGTTTCTCCCTTTGTATTTTTAATGTTCTTGTGAACAATTTATCTCTCTCTTTTGTGTTTCAGAGCACTTTCTTTGGAAGTGTCCCGACATTTAAACAAAGATAAATTATTGCAATATTAATTTCAGGACATTAATATAACTTCTGTGAACAAGCCAGACAACTGAGGAGAACATTGGCAGCTTCATACCAGCCTCTGCACTATATTTAACATTTTGTTCCATCAAATCGGGCACAAAAGATTGCCTTATGGCACAAAACCGGAAAGAGGATGTTGTTTTAGTTCCAACAGTGCTGAAGCTTTCAGAGCTTTCACAGGTTCTTACAATTTGTGGAAGGAGGCAAGAGACCTATGGAAAAAAAACTTAAAAAATGTTTAATTTCTTCAGCAAAGCAAAAGAGAAAAGGCTCTAGCACGAAATGCCTTTGAGGGACTAGAAGTTTGCAACTAGCACTAACAATATGATGATGGGTGTGACATAAAGCCTGCCCATATCAAAGTATCACCATGAATTTAACAAAATCTTTCTTTGGATTTTTAAAATTCTGTCTAACTTTCTTGCAATTGTGTTGTGTCTCGTTCCTTTTTCCCTGTTTCTGTCCAATTGCGTCTTCCCTTCCCTGCATTACTCTACCTATGGTCCTCCTTTTATCCATCTTATCTTTTGAATGCTGTCTGCTTTTGGGCCACAGCCCTTTGCCTCTGTCTATTTTTGCCCATCTTATCACCGTCTCCCACCACATATCTTACCTCAGCTATCCACTGACATCTATCCTATGTTTCTACCTCTAGCCAGGTCTAATTACACAACAAATCCTGATTTCTCTCTGTTTGTCTTTTCTCTCAATGTGTACCTTCTTTTTTCTTTCCCTCCATCTTTCTTATCTTACCTTCTTCAGGGGATTTTTCCTCCAGTATGACAGTCTTGTTGTCTGGGTCTAGTTGGATCATGATCACAGTGTGGTTGAGGTATTCTCCGTCTGGGCCGAGGTGACAAGTGTAGTTTCCTCCATCCATCTCCTCCACCAGGACCATGACCTGGTTCCCCTGCAGAGCTGGCTGAAACACACCTGAGACAAGGACATACGTCAATGTAACAACGACGTCAGAGCTTCAAAATGTCATAAAAACACAGAGAAAATTTGTCATCTGAAAGAAGAAAAGTTAACTTTTTTGCAGAAAATGTAATCTGTTTTTTAACTTTTTATCAGCATTTTTTTGTATTATACCTAACATATTGGCACAGGTACTATTAATAGTACTAGTGGTAGACTACCACTAGTACTGGTAGTAGAAGTAATATCAATAGTAGTTGTAACAGTTGTATTACCGTTTTTCTTCCAAACCACAGGCTGGTTTTGATAAGCTTCTCCACAGGTCAGGGGAACATACACCCTGGTGCCCTGGCCATAAGGCACCCTCAGGACCAGAACTAGTTTAATCATAGACAAGAAACACACACACACACACACACACACAGAGACTGGCTTGAATTTACTGCATGTGAGGTGAGGAGACAAATGGACAAGGATGAGGAATATTCAGTGGAGAAAGGAGGAGTTACCAACCATTATCCATTAGAGTCTCTATGTTGTCTTGGTTGGTGTGAGAGCTGGCACAGCACAGTACAGCATACAGGACCATAAGGAACAATGCACGCATCTGGAAGAAAGGACAATTAGTTAGTATAGTACAGGGACTGGAACCAAATGTGGATACTTCTTTTATAGCCAGTCATTAATCTGGGGCTTGTAGATAAACAGAGGAAGGTATATTTTCTTTAACATTGACTGCTCTGCTTATTTTAATATCCTATAAGACTGAGACTGTCCAATAGGCATAAATATGATTGTTCAATAAAAAAACAATCCTTATGTCTCTAGTTCCAACAGGTTCAAAATTGTCATTTGTCATCCAGCTATGACAAGGGTATTTTTCATATTTTCTAAAGACTTTACTTGTATTCTAAACATACAAGTAAAGTTCAGTCTTATTCTAAAAAGTAACTACAATCCTAAAATAAATGTGGTGGGGTAGAGATTAAAATATATTTTTCTGAAATGTAGTGGAAGTCTCACAAAATGGAAATAGTTTTTGCCTTTTTGGGAACCACTAAAGTAAAACACACCAGTACCTCTGAAGTGTTCAGACGATGCTGTAAGGAAATGTGTTCCTATTGAATGAGACAATCATTAAATTCAGGTGCCATTGTAGATGTCACCTGGATTTTTGAGAATGTTTTTTTTTTCATACCAACAATCTGTTAATTTCTTTCAATGTAATTCCAACATAAAAAAAGAGTCTGAGGCTAATGTTAGAAACAGGTGTTAATCTCAGTATATTAGAATAAATAACTACTGAATACAATGCTGGAGAAAAAACCCCAGGAGAGATAACAGAAAATTAGTGAGTATTGTAGCTCTTACCTTGATAACTGGACTTGATCCAAAATGTTCACAACTGAAGGCTGATCTAATAAACATGAAAGAGAGGTGAGATGGCTGTGCTAAGTGTGTGTGGTCAGTTTGTCTGCATGTACACAGCATGCTGCAGCTGTATTTATGTATGCCAGAAGCAGAAGGATGAAAAACCCCAACACAAAGAGGAACTGCCTCGTGTGCATGCATACGGGTGTGTTTGTGAACTAAGGATCAGATTGCCTGTGTGAATTGATACCTGAGAGTATGATGACATAAGAGCATGATCTAGTCCATCAGTTGGAAACACCAAAGGGCAATTTGAATTCATTATAAAGCAGAAGAACAGATGAACGTTATTTCTTCATCCATCACATAGTTTTACATCTGACTCACGATCAGCTTTCGTTCAGCGCAGTCATGAGGACAAATGTTGAGGACAAAAGTACACTTTACCATATTCCATTGTAAAATGATTACAATGTGTATGATTACCACACTGACCATCATGTAGGAAATCAGGAACAACAAAAGAGACAGAAACCTCTGGGAAAGGGAACTGGAAAAGCTCAAGTGTTTGCACATGACAGTGTGAGATGGTGTGTGTGGTGGCTGATCATTGAAAACTGAACAGGTACCCTAGAAAATGGTCATGAGAGTTCTTAAGAACAAGAACAATAAAGCAAAAGTGTCAGTGCTGACATATTCACTGAAGTGGAAAAGAGAATAGAGTCACTGGGATTCAATAAAAGAGAAAAGCTTTTATAACTGAAGAAAATCACACGAAGGGCTCCTTGAACTTTGGCCATATAGAAAAAACAAATAACACATTTGAGAAGTTACCTGTACTATAATTGTGATATGATTTATGGAGGGGTTTCCATTATTCATTCTGCTCCAATTATAACCACTAACATTTAACTATGCCAGTGTAGGTCTAGCTTTAATGATAGGCAGTAGAGCATTTCTTATAAGTGCACCTCTAACTTTATTATAATTACAGGTTTGTTTTGATTCAACAATGCTACTATGTGCTTATGAAATGTGATAGATGACTGTTGCTCAAGGTTGGTGTGAGTTGTGGTTTCAAACCAAATCGCCTTTGTATTGAATCATATTGTCACTAGCATGTTGCTTGGAAAGGAAGGTCTTTTCACTTTGATACCAAACTTTACAAAATACTTCCAACACACCTCCCCTAACACCCATCAAGTGGTGGAATGTTACATTTATTCAAGTACTGTAATTAAGTACAAATTTGAGGTACTTGTACTGGAGTATTTCCATTTTATGCAGCTTTATACTTCTACATCTCAGACTTTTTACTCCACTACAGCTTTAGTTACCTTCCAGATTACAATTGTTTTTCTGAGCTCATGAAAGGTTGACCTTTTAGAGATACGTGGTTCTCACAGGACAGTGACACTACAAACATGATCTTATAGAATATGATGCATTGCTGCAGATTAAACTACCCAACAGTAAATAAAGTAGTTAAAATTAGCTGAACCGTAAACATCTACAGCAGTAAAATGCAACATACACATTAATGCAGCTGTAATATTAATCCAGAAACATCAGACAATAGGAAAACACTGACAGGGACTATTTTACTGCAGAATGGATACTTTTATTTTTGATACTTTAAGTAAAGTTTGCAGATAATACTTATACTTTCACTTAAGTAAGGTTTTAAATGCAGAATGTTTACATATTGTGGAATATTTTCACAGTGTGAAATTGCTACTTTTACTTAAGTAAAGGATCTGAATACTCATTCCACCACTGGACACACTTTCACATTTGCCAAGTAACACATCTTCTCTCTTCTGGGATGATGTGCATGTCTCTAAACAGAGAAATGACATTTTCAGACTGCAACCTCAAGCAGGTGTGACGTATGAAGGTATTTCCAGAAAAAAGCCACTGACCTGTTTCAGATTGCATGGCAATTATGAGGACCGCAGAATTAATGCCACACTGACCATATATTGTATTTACTCTCCTTCTGCCTGTCACTTACGTACAGCATGACCTTTCACATTTAACAGTTTATGACTAGTGGACAGACAGGTTAGTTCCTTCCTCATTCCATCACGGATTGAATGACATTTCCTTATTTTTTCTCAAGCTGGGAATGCCAGCTGACATCACTTCTTTCAAACACAATGCTTGTAGTGACTATCTTCTCCAGTGCCTCTTTGCATCATAGAGTTTTTCAAGAAATTTTCCATGTTCTGTCTGGCTGGAATGAGTAGATTTAAAAGAAGGAAGTTGAAATAAAAAAAGGAGTAAATAAAATGGATGCTGCGGTGCTATTATTGCTGTTAAAGAAAGAGCCCAACTTCTAAATCAGCTGTCAATATTAATGACCAATATTAGCTGATCATCGATTTATCGGTATTGGCATATATGCTGGCCAATACATATATCAAAGTCAGATATTTTGGAGGAATATTTCGTCATTTTGGGAAATCCACTTATTTGCCTTTTTGCAGTGAAAGGAGAAGATTGATGCCACTTTATATGCTTAGCTTAAAGACTGGAAGCAGGGGGAAACAGCTAGCCTGGCTCTATCCAAAGGTAAAAATTAGTTGCACCATTAAAGCTAACTGTTATGTGTTGGAACTATTTATTTCCCAGGCCAATGAATTTCAGCTAGTTGTCTGCCACAATTTCTCAAATAATATTTCAGTCTGTGCACAAACTAAACACAGAGGTGCTGGTAGGCTTTCCTTATAGCTTTGGACACTGCCAGGCTAGCTGTTTCCCCCTGATTCCAGGCTTGATGCTAAGCTATCTGGCTGCTGGCTACAGCTTTATATTTAGAGTACAGACATCAGAATGGTATTGATCTCCTTATCCAACTCTTGGCAAGAAAGCGAATAACTCTATTTCACAATATTGACATCTGTCTCAAAAATCCACTAATGGACTCTACTTATAGATAACTCTTTTTGACTCTCCTGGAGTTTCATCCTGCCCACAATATGGACAGGAATTACAGCGTGTGTTACAATATTATACTTTTACAACATAATATCCCAAGATAACAACTGTATCATGGAAAAGGTGGTTCTGCAATGTGTGATACTGTGTATTGCAAAAAAATCACCTTTAAATAAATCCTGATATTTGTAAGGGAAAAGGTAAATATGCCCTAAAATAGGACAATAATGTTTCAATTGGTGGAATAAATTACATGATTATGCGCTGCATTACAAGGTCCCTTCTTTATCAAACTAAGATAAAATGGGTAGGAAACGGCATAGTTTTAGCATTTTTTAATAATGATTATTAGCCATACGCTGGCATTGAAAGACATAATCAAAACATGAAAATATAGCAAAAATTAGACAGAGACCGAGGAATAGAAACAATGATCAATTTTAATTAAAAACATTCTATTTTTTAATCAAAATATGCAACTGTGTTTCTGATGTTCCATCCTTTTGCCACATGAACAAGTGTGGTTGTGTCTTGAACATATGTGAACCTCCACGCACGCAAACACGCACACGCTGACTACTTAATGTTTATTACATGATTGTTCTGTGAAGCAGAGTGAAATAAAGCGTCTAATCCAGCGACAGCTGGGTAAAATATCGTCATGCCCCCTGACTGCAAAGTCTTGACAAAAGGGAGTTCACATCTGTTTACTGACTAGCAATATCAACCTTTCTTTCCGTCTCTTAGCATACTGACTTTATCCCCAAGTGAGGAAATGTTCTTGATTTGATTCACATATAATTAAAAATAATTGTCTGAATAACTGTCATGATGGTTAAATTATCTTTATTCCTTCCTTTCTAAACTGCCCGTGTTGAAAATGTATGTAATGATAATGTATGTATGACCCTGTAGCTTCATAAACAGAATTCTGCTGACCCAGCTTTGCCAGAGAGAAGAAGTTGAATGGAAACTGAAACACAGAAACATTTGTACATGTACAGTGTTGCTAAGAAAATTCTTTAAGCCATCTGACAAAAGTTCTCTTTTTGTTGTTTGGTTTCCATAGGAACAGTTAAAAAGACTTCAAAAAATTTCAAAATTTCGACATCTAAAACCAAAAGGAAGAGTCTTTTCTCAATTCAAGAGTCCTTTTGCTCCAGCAGACAGCCAACCTCTGCCCAAACAAAGCCCTTCTTAGCAAAAACAACAAGAAGAGAAGAGAAGAGAAGAGAAGAGAAGAGAAGAGAAGAGAAGAGAAGAGAAGAGAAGAGAAGAGAAAATTCAGAATCAACTTTCATTCTTTTTTCTCCCTTGTTATCCTATACTGCCATCCTGCTGGTACGCCCACCTCCAGGCTGCCAGGTTGGGGGGAGTTAATTCTCCACCGGCGTGGGCTCTTGTGGCAGTGCAGCCACTCCTTCCACTGCTACTGGCCCAGAGGCCTCTGGTGTGTGTCCTGGTGTGGATACCGGCTCTGGCGCTGGCGGCTGGCTGAGGATGACCTGCACTACATAGTCCCTGGAAATGTTGAGTTGGTCCAAGCGCAGCCTGTCTGTCAGTGGCCGACCTGAGAAAAACCAGCGTTGGGTTGTAGCAGGCACGCCCTCGTGACTTTGTAGACGACGCTTCATCATGCCCACTGTGTCTGTGGAACGCACCGCCAGCCGGAGATCGCGACCCGTGGAGAGCCGGAGCCGAAGTTGGCACTCCCCTCCTGAGCCGGGGTCACTGGCGCTGCCTGTGGACGGGTCTGCAGCCCCGGAGTCTGGATCTGAACCGTCAGGCTCTTCAGAGCGTTCTTCAATCATGTTGACGGGAGGAGAGAGGCAGTAGACTGGCAGCTGGTATCGATTCCCCAGTTCATCATAACATTCAGTCAGAGCTCCTGGAAGAATGGGAAAAAAAGTGTCAGCGCTTGTATAGAAATGTTGAATGATTTATTTATTTTTTTACAACAGTTTTGGCCATCATTCCAATCAGTTATGATAACATTATAATCTTATAATACAGAGTCTGGTGTAAAAAGTGAAACATTGCCAGGTTCAACTTGCTGTAATGATCTACATAGCCATAGCTATATGCACACTCTTTTTATGCATGGTATTTGATATTATAGGAATAACATATACTGTACATACTGGAAGCTATAAACCATTATCTGCAGCAGGTTATAGCTTCCTGTAGCTCACATATCAATATAAACAAAACTGCGTACACATAGTGATGTTTAGTACACTTGGTAAATGATTGACTGGGAAGTTCTAAAACAAAGAAATTAAGAACTAAAGTGAACATTTAGGGTAATCCCTCAATTTAACCCCCCTTAATTTCTCATTTTCAAATGAATGGTCTGGATAAGTAAGAAAGTACAATTTTATTTATAAAGAACCTTTTAAAACAAAGTTACAAAATGCTGCACAGGGTATAGATACAGAAAAAAATAAACAATATACATAAATAGCAATATACATAAAAATTAATTGCAGCCCTGTTCCCCAGGGAAGGCAAGTCTGTAAAATGGGGTTTGATAAGTTTTTTAAAGTTGTTTACAGACTCAGCTAACTAACAGAGGGGGGGGGACTGTTCCAGAGAGATGGTGCCTAAACGGCAAAAGCACAATCACCTTTGAATTTGTGGAGGAGGTGGGGTCTAAATAAGAGACCTTGGTCAGATGATGAGTGGCCTTGAGATGGAATAGAGATGCATGAAGTGTATGAAGACCATGTAGGGCCTTGTATGTGATATCTTAAAATCTATTCTATACTGAATGGGGAGCCAGTGAAGGGATGCGAGGATTGGTGTGATGTGGGATCTGCAGTTAGTTTTTGGTAAGCTGCCTGGCTGCAGCATTTTGCACGACCTGTAGATGGGACAGGGCTACTTGGCTGAGACAGGAGAAAAGAGCATTGCAGTAGTCAAGACACGAAAGCAGTTAGGGTATGAATAAGTAATTCTAGATCTCTGGTTGACAGCATTGATTTGATTTTTGCAATGATCTGGAATTGGAAGAAGCAGGTTTGCACAAGCTTGTATGTGAGCGTCAAAGTTTAGGTTTTGGTCAAAGATTACACACAGGTTTCTTGAGGAGGGTTGGTGGCCAGAGGGACAATATAGGGTTTCACATTAGAAACAAACTTGTTTGGACCGATAAGGAGAACCTCGTTTTGTTCTTGAATTAGCTGAAGGAAGTTAAGTGACATCCATTTCTTAATAGCACCCAGCAGCCAGGTAGTCATGAAAGGTACAAATATTACTGAGATCATGTGGCTTAAAAAAAATACAGCTGGATGTTGTCAGCATAGTAGTTGTGGGAGATGCAAATGAACTGGCTAACCAAGTTGCCTAGAGGTAGCATGTAGAGTGAGAAAAGGATGGGACCAAAGACTGAACCCTGTGGAACTCCACAGAGTATAGGGGTAGTTAAGGACGAGAGCCAGTTGAGAGCAGAGGCCGAGATACCAACCCACTAAGTCATTTTTTGGGGACATTTTTTGGCACATTTACATTGTATTTAAATAAATGTGTTCTTTTGTATAGTTTTCATTATTGCATTCATAAACTGAACTGTACAAAGTTGAAATGGAGAAATGAGAGTCAGACTCAATTGAAAACAAAGGCTGTGAGGAAAGATGGAAGTGAAAGCAGGAGAAAAGGGAATGTCGTGTTTGTTGGAGTATTACATTAATAAACATTGTGTCACTGTTGACCAACTGTGAATCAGACACAGAGTAAAGAATTTGGGGGGGTGGGGGATGCAATGAAGAGGTCATATTATTCCGCAAACAGAAACGTAATACAGTGGTATTCACATGGGGGAGACCCCCAAGGGTCCTCAAGGGGATTTCAGACAGATCCCCCAGCACAATGGTTTAATGTCACTACTTTTTATGCCTGAAAACACCAAGTAAATGTATTGTGCCAAATGTGTTTTTTGATTAAAAGGTTTGCTTGCCTTAGTTTAGTAGAGTAATATATGAGTAAAATCCAAAAATTACCAATTCATCCCCACCGCTTTGTCTTTTTAATAGTATTGAAAAGATGGTAATTATATTACCCTTTAGACATTCTAAATGAAAACTCTCCCCACAAATGCAAGAACACCTCTCCATAATCTTTTTTATAAACATTTAAAAAGGTCACTTCACCGCTCTTGTGTTGTTTTATGTCATAAATTGGGGCATGAGCCTCTTGAGACAATGACTTTTGTGGTAAAGGAGACTGAGATGAGTCAGCAGAAGCCCACAGAATGTTGCTCTCTGCTCTCTAGAGGACGACTGCTGTGGCCAAGGTGAGGCCATTAAGGCAACGCTATGCCTCAGGATATGGTCTACCAGAGTGAAAGTGAGAACGAGAGAATGAGAGGTGGAAAGAGAGAGCTTGACTTAGTTTGTTTCCAAAACTTAAAGATGTAGTAATGCGAATAACAAGTTTACAGAATCCTATAACAACAGCACTCACCAAAAACCACTTGGTGTGAAAAAAACTAAAGAACTTACTTCAATCCAATATGAACATCCTTCATTCCATATTGTGAAAAGCTTTCAAAAATATGTAGGAAAACTGTTTCAGCTTATGCAACCAAATAATTTTCTGGCATGCCAACATAGTGACATATCTGGTAAGCATGTTTAAAAGGTATAAAAACTCTTCATTTTTGTCATTTACATATCTGAAATATCAGCATGTACAAATAAATGCAAAGGATTCCGATTCACCAGAATCTAATACATCTGAGCTATCTGACCTCAGATGTTTCAGCACAACTAATTGCCCTTTTTGTAGTCAAAAATAATGTCAAGGTGTTTTTTAAATGCATTGTTATGTTTTTAATTGTTAAAAAGGAAGAAATATCAGAAATGCTCCTTTTGGTCTCAGGCTGGATGGACATCCATGACAGCAGCAGGCTGCCAAAGTGTCCAGGTGTAGGGAACGTGAGACAACATCAACAAACTTGCGCTGTAGCCTATGTCATGGGCATAGAGCGTGTTGTTAGTGTTACTGAATAGTGTGGACCACTCGAGCATCTAACCGGACTGAAGTGACATTTGCAGATAAGTTGACATGCTGTTTAATATGCTGCAGCTGAGGAGCTAATTAGCTATCTAGCATGCAAACTGACATTAGCAGTGTACTTCTCCCCAGTGAATGTTTGTATGGTCACTTTTATTAACATGCTATGGTTCAGGACAAGATGTGTGTTTGTAAGTTAGACAAGAAGGTGACTGTAGCAGGAACGCTAATGCAGTTGCAGTGTTGTCTAGCAGCCTGCTGTCAGCTCTGCCTACTGTACTGTGAAACACTGACGTTACTGCTGTATGTAAGATTTGAGTGGCTGCATCAAAATAAGGTCTCCATCTGCATAGACAGATACCGGAACAATATTCCATTGAATTAATGCAAAACTAGGGGGGGTCACCATCATGAAACCAAAAGATATAAATTTGTACCTTTTCTTCCCGATTTTTTCTCAAAGGAGAAGACAGGACAAGTGATTTACAGAGCAGATATGTATGCTGTAGCAGTTGGACTTTAAATTCCTTTCAAGTAACAGTGATGTACCAGCAGATCCAGCTAAACATGTGGAAGCTATCATAGCCAATGTCACAAAAGGATAATACATAAATAAATAAATACAAGACATGGTTCACGATGTATAAAAATGATTTGGACACAAATCATTATGTCTGTATATCTCACTTGCTTTTTTCTTCACCACCTTAGTGTTTATTAGTCAGCTGGAGAATGCAAAAAGTTTCCAGGTGGCGCTGATACCTTTGGTTGTGGGATTTCATTAAAAAAAGAAGAGTTTAGATTGAAATTAGCTGTTATGATCAAAACAAAAAAACATTTGTTTACATGAAAAATGCTTGGTTGCGCAGTGCTGTTTTTCATGGCCAACCAAAAAGTAGTTTGACTTGTTATGGTTGAAAACATAAAATACTGATAACAAAGTCTGCACTATATAATGTGTCCTAGTATAGTAATGGAGGTAATTCAAGCTTTAAAAAGATTTTGGAGGATCACTGACTGCTTCTAAAAAGCCACTGTTGAAGCAACTAGTCCAACAGTCATCTAACATTTTTCGTCATGCTAGCAGCGTGGCTCTAGCGATGGCAATTTTTGGCCGATCAGCCCACCACTTTGGTTCCGACTGAAATATCAACAACTCTTGGATAGACTGCCATGACATTTTATAGAGAGGATGAATCCTACTGATTTCGGTGATTCCAACTTGAAATTTTGCACATTCTATATAAGCTCTGTTCACTAGATTCATCACATTTAGTCCACTTACTGTACAGACCTGACAGTTAATCACAGAAAGCAAAAAAAGTCTTTAACACAAAATGGAATCTAACCCTTTATAATGGCTTTATTATTGTGTATTAGCCTACATGTTAGCATATTAAATATAACTGGTAAGTGTTGAATGAAATGTGATAAAAAATATCTTCCAATTCTGCACAAACTCAACTGAAACTGGAATGGTGAATGCAAAAAAGAGGGCAATAGATAGGCATGAAGTTGTGGTAATAATATTTAAGTGATCCGACTGCTCTTTGTGCTGGATATGTGAAATGTGATGTCAGGCCTGGGGAATCCACAGCTGCAGCCCAGCGGGATCTGATTTGACCTGGACAAACTACTAAAAGGAATGGAGCAGGACAAGACACCGACTATGTTTACATGCACAAAAAGTCTGTGTGTTGCTAACTGCTATTCCCAAATCATACTCAGGTAGAGCTGTTATCCATCTTTGAAACCTTGAGATTTAGTCTCTCTCTTGGCCTACCAACAGAATAATTCTGCCCACCTCTGCTTTCCTGCAGAGGAGTTCACCTCTATAAATATATGCCTATAACACACTGACACACCCTTTAACCCCCAAAACAGCACTGCCACCTGAAACCAAATAACTGAACTGCCATGCACTACAGACACCTTACAACTAAAACTGCACAATTGCACTTTACATACACCCGTATGATGAGCTCTTTTAACTGATATTTCTAAGCCATACTTTTTAATTAATTTCTATTGTATCTATTGTTACTGTTTTTATGATTGATATTGTTTTTTACAACAACTAGAACTTTTGGGAACAGCAGGTTTGTTTTTTTATGTATGCAAAGACATGAAGGAATGACAATAAAGGAAATCTTGACTTATGAAAAAGTATAGAAATTGTGCAGGTGACCAGCTAGCCCCTCAGAAATAAACTGCAGCTGATAAACAGGAAAAGAAAGATAACCCAAAGTAAGGTTCTGCTTACCACAATGTTATTTATTGACTTCATTTATACAATACACATGATGCTGTGCCAGTGTGGTAAGGGATAGTGAGTATTAGGTCCTTACATGGACATAAACATGTTGTATCTCAGAGCAAGCCAGTCATGTCAGCTTGTTTCGACATAATGAGAATTAGTATTCAATCAGCTTATCACAATTACTTTCACTGATAACATAGAAAACACACTTCTGGACTCTTATATGAAAGTCTGGAGGGACAGGTGAAACCGAGAATGCAACCATCAGGACAAAATATGTCACTAACCAAAACTCACCACAACAACATTTTGAATAGAGAATAGGGTTAACCTTTCCTTTCCCTCAGTTGAGGTAATATAACTCTGAGTTTATATGAATTAGGAATCAAGAGAATGACGCAAATCCACAAATAGAAAGCCTGCTCAAGCAGCTGATAATTACTATGTGGTGTTGTTGGGCTTCCTGAATCTGAGCCATATCAGTTTTATTGATTTGTTCTATATGGATGCTCTCCAGTGTGTTTTAGAAGATGCAATATATCTGGTATACTTCATTAAATCCTTCATTCAGAAGACAGAGGACAAGGAAACTCAAAAATGCGGTCATTGAGATACACTTAGAGGTTCAGCATCTTTAACTCCATTTAGCTGCCGGTTGAATACTGTAAATGCCTATAATTGCTTGGAATCAGGTCCATATTCACTAAACACTCAATTATTGTGTAAGCTATCAAAAAGGACAGCAGAGAGGCCCCTCACCCAAACAGAAATTAACAATCATGTATGGCAATGTTTACTTCCTTTTTATGAAACTTCAACATCAGATGACACTTAAAACTGAAGGAGGATGTATAAGAGACTTCCTGGGGAAGCTTTACTACATTAGCTTCTCAGCTCTAACTCTGTTGATGTAACCTATTAATATCTGAGTGCTGTTATTCAGTGGCTGTCTGGTGGCAGGAATGTGTGGCATGTCATAGCCTGGCAAAGCCATCTCACACTTTTTGCTTCTCTTATTGTGGTCTTGTCGGGCCATAGATGCATTAGCTTGAGACAGATGTCTTTTAAGTGGTCTGTACAATAGATGATTGATAAATCATGACAAAATCATGTATGACAAAGAAAAATCATTAAATCCTGAAGTTTAAGAAGCTGGAACCAGCAAATGTTTGTCATTTTTGCTTAAAAAAAGACTAAAACAATTGTTCGATAATCAACAGTTGCCGATAAAGTATCTGTCAATGCACTACATCAACAGGACGCTGCAAAAAATCAAGCCTTTAGTAAAGCCTGAAACAAGTCACTACAGCTGAGTTCCCGAGTTTTAGTTGCTCTAGAGAACTTGGGAAGAGGGAGTTAAAATTCTTGAGGTGGTAATCATCAACTGCAATGTCCTACATAAAGTCCACCCAGCTGCATTTTATGGAGAGTAAAGAGGTATGGGCTATCCTCCCACTGTGGAAATGTGTGTTACCGTGCGGCAGTGTGATGCTGGCCCCATCGAGGATGGCCTGAGCAAGCAGGTGGTCATTGCTCTCAAAGGCGCTGGCCGCAGCCCGCAGCGCATCCCAGATCTCCTTCCGGCCCTCGAATGCTGGCGCCGTATCCCAGAACTCATCTCTCTTGCTGCGCAGCTGGCCTTCAGTCATCGGGTAGTCACTTTTCCATTTAGGCCGCTCTCTCTTCAGGGGCTGGTTACGCCCTAGAGCCACTGGGAGGGTGGATGAAAGAGAGGAAAAGAGAGATGGAGAGAAAAGATAGAGGAAGACAGGAGGGCGGTAGGGGAGATGAAGTAGAGGAACCAGAAGGAAAAGATAGAAAAAGACACACAGAGAATGAGAGTGATGGTGGGGTAAAAGGAAGGATGTGAGGAAATAAAGAAAAATGGGGGCAGACAGAGAAACAAAACGAGATTGAGGAGAAGAAGGGATAACCAAGAAAAAGAAATAAGAAAAACAGAAACAAATGGGGATGTAGGGAAGAGAAAGTAGACATATGATGAGTGGAAGACGGGAGTCAGAGAGTGAGAGAGGTGGGGGAATACACAGAGGATACAAACAAGAAAAACGAGAAGTAGTGATGTAGAGTGAAGGAGAAAGAGGGAATAAGAAGAATTAGGCTTTATCTGAAACAACGCATCAGTCTTTTAAGATTACTCAAGTACACAACTACACTCGGACGACGGATTAAACATTAGCCTAACCCATCCCCTTATATAAAAACATGGAGCAGACACGCAGATTGAGCAGAACTGAAGCAAGAAGTGTTATATTACTAAACCCAGTTAAAAGGTTAGGGTTATAGCATCAGCGCTCCATCTGCAGCACAACGGCTGATGAATAGCACCATCTGGATCAACACCGAAGGAGACGACAGGTACAGGACAGTCTGTACATGTGTGTGCGTGTGTTTGTGTGTGCGTGCGTGCGTGCAACACAGAGACAGAGGAGAGGAGAGAGAAGGATGACGGATCATGGTGTTGAGTTACCTTGCTGCTCGTACACTTGTAGTCTGACGATCACATGGCACAGTCTGATAACGCTAACCCTTTCGACTTTGTAGTAAATAAGACCACTAGCTCAGAGGCTATTTACGCTTTCTTTGACTTTTTCCCCTATTTGGTTGTGTATAATGCCATAATTTACCTATACAAGAGTTGCACACTGCTAAAAGAAAGGAAAAAAAGAAGAGTTTTCTCTTTTAAAAAGGTTTGGACTTATGTGGTTATGTAGAACACTAGCTGCAGCTCGTACTGACTCAAACGATACATATGTACATTAACAAGCGCAAATCCGCAATAGCTGCGACCACAAGTGTCCATGACAACCATTTTTTACAAAAGGGGATGTGACAAAATGGTTTGTGTGTATGCCTATCTGTGTGTGTGTGTCTTTCTACAAAGTTTGGTCATGTTAAGTGAATCCGTTTATAAGTTATATGCCTTTATGTTATGTTACTGCCACACCCCCTTTCTGCCAATTGGGACGGACAGTTGATCAGCTGTCCTTTGGCTCATGACCAACCTTCCCAAATCTTACGCAAGTCTGTGAATCCATTTGGAAGTTATGTGCCTGTTTGACATAAGCCACTCCGATTGCCATGCCCCCGTTTAGCCAACTGGCAAGAACACAAACACACACCTTCACACAGACACTTGCCCTCCATGCCAAATGTCAGCCTTCTTGGGGCGAAAACTGTGGCTGAGCGAGCTATAGCGCTGCTGGTCGCAGCCAATACAGACATTCTTAAAACTTCCAAGTATTTCAAAACAGCAGGCAGTACAGCATGCAGTTTAGTAATAGTGATCTACCTGCCTGAATCCCTCTGTATGTACTTGTACGGCCAACTTTACTTCCTGGCCATGTGTTGGTACTGCTGCATTAGCCTACTTTCCAGCTCATCTGTCTGCCCATAATTTACTAATTTACCTTTACACACTAGCCTACTTGCCTGTCTTTCAGTACTTTCCAGAAATCCTTAGGGACGTATGTAAGCCAATAAGTGTGTGTCATTACGTTTGAACTAGGTAAACCTAGTTATAACACCTGCTTAGGTGAAAACAAATACATTTATGTGTTTGGGTCTAACTGCTTTGTCTCAGTCATCATCAAGGAAGTAGCAGCTGCTTATCTGCATCTGTTTTAACACTACAGAGCTTCTTGTTGCCACACACACAAACTTCCTTACAGATAAAGATAACATCTCTGAAACCTGTTTATGTGACTTCTAGACAGGTAGGAAGTATGGGACATGGTTGAACCAGTTGTTAAGACAGAGGAAGGGGCAACAAGGAAGACATTAGTGGAACCAGGCTAAATCTCAGCATCTCTAAGTGCTCAGTCCCCTCCCCCTAACCCAGCTTGATCTCCAGGAAAACCAGGAAACTACTGTACAAAGTTGTCTACTGCCCCTCAGCTTGATAAAGATCTCTACAAAAAGCGTAGACAACAAGTCAACATTCCCGGTTCATTTCCAGCCAGGGACGCTTTTGCATGTCATGGCCATCTCTCTTCCCGCCATGCACACCGTCAGTAAACCTCCTCTGTAAACTACCTAATGAAGGCAACACTATGTCATTTTTTTGTGCCAGCCCACACCCACTGGATTTCATGCAACACTTCTTCATGGTTCTAACCAGTCATGCAAGTTATAGTATCCCCAGAAAATAACTTTTTATCATATTTTAATCCGCAAAGCCACACTTAAAATGGCACTGCTTGAGTTATCATGCCCCATAACCTCAGGCATTGCATGCAATTCAGTTAATTGCCCAATAAATATAATAAACCTAATGTGCTGCAGTCTTCTGTAGTGTGTTCTGCTCACAGCAGACAGCTGGGTGCTTAATGTCACAGCTCTCAGGCCTCTTCACCAAACAACCGCAGTCTACAGTTACACTGTTAGTAACACACTTCCTTTAACAAAGGTGAAGCGCTCGTTAAGTTTTGACACCTCCTCTCCTTTTCTCCCACAACACTTTCAGGCAATAAACATGCTACATCACCTCGCTTGTGCAAAACAAGTCAATAAAACACCTAGTGATACCTAGTAATGATAAGTGCAGCTTGCATTACGCTTTATTATGCATTAACAGTAACTTATTAGTAGCCAGAGGGTCGGGACGTAATTCAAATCAGGCTGCATCACTCCAGTGCGTTTCCGTGCATGCCATTGCCGTATGTGACCCATATTTGTTATGCAGAAAAGCTAGCAAGCTAGGCTACGTTTTAGCCGGCTAGCTCAGTCAACACCAAAAGAACAAAGGGAGGCTGCGTCGCACAGTAAATATTTCCCAGTTTGTAAAGTGGCGGCGAGGCGTCATTTATCGCATCAAGGCCCGCTGTGTGTGGGGAGATACCCGGGACGGCTGCCGTGTCTGTCTCCGGCTCTGATATAAAGGAAGGGAAGGAGACCTCCAGCCAGGATAACATGCAAAAAAAAAAGCCTAAAAGAACCCCCCCCCCCCCCCCTCCTCCTCCATAAAAGCCAAGCTTGTAGGCACTAAAATATGTCGGCAAGCCTTGTAAGTTACCTCCAGTGCCGTCCGAGTTCTCGTTTAAGCTGCCCGAGGAGTCGTGGTGGCTCCCGACACAGCCACCCATGGATGTTTCGGCAGAGCAGCCCGGGCTAGGTAGCTCACCCCCCGGCCCACAGCTAGAGCTACATCCACACCCCCCCCTCTCTCTCGTTTTTCTCTCCTCCACCTCCCCTTCACTTCTTTCCTTCCTTCCTTCCCTCCCGTCCTGCCTTTCCTCCCTCCCTCCCTCCCTCCCTCCCCTCTTCCTCTCAGCACTGGCGGCGCGCAGCGGGCATCATCATCTTCTTCATCATCTGCGGGGGAGGCGGAGAAAGAAAGACAGAGAGGCGCGCATCGTTACAAGGTGACCGAGAGAGGACTGAAGGAGAAGGAGAGAGCGCGGGGAGAACAAAGGAGAAGTGCACTGTAAAAAGAAAAAGGTGCCGTCTTCTTTGGGGCAGCATGTTTGCTTTAGACTGGCGATGATAATGTATTTAGACACGTGTTATTATGTTTTGTGTCATAGAGGCTGTTTGCTGTCCTGAAGAAGACACATCAAATTCCTTATCCTTGTATTCTTGAAGTAAAGGAAGCCCTCTGCTGTTACATTTGGCCTCACTGATTGAAAGTCATCTTAAACAGTGGGCTGGGTCATCTATTCTATTCTAGTCTCTCCTGCATAGTAGGGCCTTCAGGGGTTTGACTCTCAGTAGTTTGTAATGTTTTAACACACTTTAAATTAGTTGCATAGGTAGATCAGGTTTCACAACACTGACTGAAATGCTTATTGTTCTATTCTGTTGACTCATGCATAGTAGGGTTTCAGTGGTTAGACAGACTATTGGTGATTCAAACAAGCACACAATTTAGTTTTTTTTCGTTTGTGTGTGTGCTTTTCAAGGCAGAGAGAAATGTAGTTATCATGCTAACAGGTCTTTTCTATTCCATTTTAATCTTTATTGCACAGAGGGCTTTTTTTACTATACTATCTTTAGGTTTTAGGTTTTAACACTCACGTGTTGCATAACAAAGGTCTTGTTCTATTCTATTCTCTTCGGTTCTCTCATGCATAGCAGGGGTTTTCAGTGGTTAGACTACAGTATGTAGGTTGTTGATTCAAACAAGCACAAAATTTACATTTATTTTTTGCATTGCAGAGTACAGTTATTAGGCTACCTATCCTATCCCATCTCACCAGTTTTAAAATCACTTCATGGGCTCCCAGTCCGTCTTAGAATAGATTTTAAAATTTGAATCATCACTTTTAAGCCTCGCAGAGGGTTAGCTCCAGAATATATAGCTGACCTCCTGACCCCCTACCACTCTAAATGCAGCCTGAGATCCTCTGGTAGGTCACTCCTGGCATTCCTTGGTGAAACCTTAAAACTAAAGGTGGCTGAGCCTTTTCTGTCAGGGCCCCCCAGTTGTGGAATGACCTGCCAGAGGAGATCAGGGAAGCTAACACATTAAGTCACTTTTAAAAACTCACAATTTTAGACTTGCCTTTTATTGATTTTACGGTTTGTTTTATTATCTTTCATTATATTTAATCATAATATTCGAATAACTCTTTGCTTATTGTCTTTATATGTAAAGTGCTATATAAATAAAAGTATTATTATTATCCTATTCCTTTTTGCAGAAAAGGTTGTTTTTATATACTATCAATAGTTTTTAACACAAATTTGTTTCATAGATTGAGTTAAGATATTGTTCTATTCTATTCTCTCCTTTTTTTTATTCTCTTCTCTTCTACTCACTCTATTTCTGCATCCAGAATGCTGCAATGTTACACCACATGAACACACTCCCGCCTGGTCACTATCTTTAGGACTAGGTCCTAAAGAGACTTGAGTGTAATTTGACACACTGGCACTCACACATTCACACACACAGTCACTCACATGTTCATGTACACTCACACACACACACACACACACACACACACACACACACGCAACGGGATAGCAAGGGTAATTTTACAACAAAGCAGTCTGGAATTACAAGTATTTCTCGTTGCTAGGAACTGAAGGAAGTCATGTTTATGCAGGAGAGAGCTTACTTGGAAACCCTTTTCTGATTGTCTGCATGACGTAATATGATGTAACAAGTTACTGATAATGCACCTGACATGTCGCTGCATACTCTGTGATTAAGGTCACAGCAAGAAATTCACTAGAATCTTCTGTACTGTCTTTGATGACGCAAATGATTGAACATTGCCTTTTATATCAGGACTTTTGTTCAGGTTTGTGCTACTGTTTGTCTTTTAGGGACCAAGGACTGAGTATATATAGAGAGATTTCTGAGGCTTTTACACTTTATAGAATCTCAAACCCACATTATTATGGACACATGCTAAAAAGGTTCAACGGAAACTTTAAACGTTTAAAAACTCGGCAGCATTTGGGTTTATGGTTCCAATTAAGAACCTAGACTTAGGGCTGTTTGTTCACTGCAGCATTGTTAGACGCCACAGTAAGCTGTGAACTATTACCCATGCTGTTCAAGGCAAGAATAGGCTGTTGACTAAACAGCCATGGAAGGTGTGACAAGGTCATTTCTGAGAACTGTAGTGACCTCTACTGACTTTGTTTTATCCTACAGTAGAATTAAATTACAACTATTTATAATGGTAAAATTGTTTCATTTGCATAACACACAAAAAGAGTAATTAAAGCATTTTGTCAGCAGAAAGACTTCATGGCAGTTAAAATACATTCAATACAGCTAGGCTAGGAAACACGTGTGGTCAAATTAGAGTTACAGACTAGCTGAAGACATCAGATCCATCTGTATGTGTGCATGTCACATGTTACAGTAAATAGTATCCCTATCAAAGGGAAACACCTTTTTATTGACTGATCATTGAATGGATTCTTGCAGATTTCCTTGGCTTGACCCTTTAAGTTCCTTGTTCACAAGTGAAGGAAGGATGGAACAGGAGATTGACAGGCGGATCGGTGTATCGTCCGCAGTGATGTGGTCGATATATCGGTCTGTTGTGGTGAAGAAAGAGCTGAGCTGCAAGGCGAAGCTCTCTATTTACCTGTCGATCTACGTTCCTGCTCTCACCTATGGTCATGAGCTTTGGGTCATGACCGAAAGGACAAGATCCCGGATACAGGCGGCCGAAATGAGTTTCCTCCTCAGGGTGGCTGGGCGCTCCCTTAGAGAAAGGGTGAGGAGCTTGGTCACTCGGGAGGAGCTCCGAGTAGAGCTGCTGCTCCTCCACCTCGAGAGGAGTCAGCTGAGGTGTCCGGGCATGTCCAACCGGGAGGAGGCCCCGGGGAAGACCTAGGACACGCTGGAGGGACTATGTCTCTTGGCTGGCCTGGGAACGCCTCGGTATTACCCCAGAAGAGCTGGAGGAAGTGTCGGGGGAGAGGGAAGTCTGGGCGTCTCTGCTTAGACTGCTGCCCCCGCGACCCGGCCCCGGATAAGCGGAAGAAGATGGATGGATGGAGATTTCCGGTATGTTTTGACCAATTTTCCTGTAAAAATGTGTTTGTGTGATCAGTCAGTCATTGATTGACTGATATTTGCAGCAATACAAAATAATACATGTACAGTCTTCTGCTTATACGTGGTTCAGTCAGTAGATGGAGCTGGAGCTGTACCCTGCTGAGACCAAGATGTGCGTGTGTGTGTGAGTGTGTGTGTGTTTCATGTTCTTATATCCCGGTGGGGACTTAAACCTGAACGTACACGTACACGGACCCATGGGGACGTCTGTCACTGTGGGGACAAAAATTAAGGTCCCCACGGGTAGAGACTGGTTTTTGAGGGTTAAGACTTGGTTTTAGGGTAATTGTTACAATTAGGTTAAGGGTTAGGTTTAGGGTAAGGGGCTAGGGAAAACATTATGTCAATGACTGTCCCCCATGAGGATAGTGAAACAAATGTGTGTGTGTGTGTGTGTGTGCGTGTGTTTGTGTGTGTCTGTCTGATAGAGAGACAGAGAGAGAGAGAAAATGACAGAGACACTGACATTTTTAAGTGTGTGATGGAGGCTTAAAGGTCAGGAGCATCCATGTAATTAAAGACACTCAATGGCTTTTCAACAGAAGCTCTTTCCTTTTTTTCTCCTTACAGTTTTTGAAAATTAATAAACAAATCACACCTGCTATAGTGTACATACATTAAGGCCTATGACCCTATCAGCACCTTTTTGTTAGTCATCATATCTGATTGTGACCATCTACTGCAACATTTCTGTCTGTTGATAGATATATTTGGTACCACTCACATGCACTTTAGCAAAAAACAAAACAAAAACAAAGCATGGATATTATGCATCTGACGACATGTGGGCTGCAAAACAAGAAAGCAGAAAATTTGCCATTTAGAAAATGACCGTCGTTTTTTTACTCCACATCCACTGAGGCAATAATTGCTCAGCTGTCTCTGCGGGCAAACAACCATACACAAGGCTTCCTTTTTCAGACATTGGCCAGCAGGCTTTGCTTTTCAGAATTTTCAACTTTTTAAAGTTGCCTCTCTATCGCTGTTGATTCTTTCACAATACCCTTTCTCCTCCTCCATCTTCTTCTTCAGCAGCCTCTCTTCCTTCCACCTCTTTCATCTAGTCAGTGGAACAGCTGACACAGATGCTAGTTGGCTTGTCTTTGATTTATTCTTAACTGCCCGGCTCTTGCACTGGCCCATGCTGCGGTTGCAATCGTCTGGCCATTTGAAGATGTTCCACTGCCCCATCTGTGTTGAAGATAGGGCTGCTAGTTGATCCATTGATTTGCTGTTATCTGTCTGCTTGTGGATATGTGAACCTATAACCACAGAGTGTATTTGAAGATGACTAGTGTTTGGAGCTTTTAAAATCAATCAGATCCAGCTGTGTGTGAAGGAGGCTGGCAGACGGCACACAGTTGATTGTCTTTTCATTGATTTACTATTTTACCCCCGCCACACACACACACAACTTCCACACAGGGGACAGGGCGAAAGAGGGAATAAGAAGACGAAAAGACTAAAACTGAAAAGACTGAAAATCAGAGAGTGCAAATGAATACAGAGACAGCCACCTACTAAACTACCAACTAAACAACAATAATGTTAAATCCTGCTGTACTGAGACCCTCAATTCAGTATTTTATACTGTGCAGATGTCTGTATTTGTAAATAGTGTATACTTTTATTCCACACATACTGTACAAGCTCTGATTTTGAAACAATGTTTTGTTGAAATCTACAAAATCACAAATAATGTTCACCAAGCCACGGTCTCAAGTATAGGTGATAGGAAAGACCATTTAGAAGAAGCTCTAAGAACATTGTCTAGTTTTTCCGTGATCAAACTAAATCAAATTAACTCCCCCAAGTGGAATAGTGGTAAAAGCGTGAAGTGAACAGGGTATCACCAGCGTTGAGCCCTACATACATTTTATTCATAAATGGCAATAGATAGCAATAATGTTGAGGGACAAGAAAAATAGTGGCGACAGCGATCCCAACTCACCTCCTGTGCACAGTGCCCATTCATAGCATCTGTGCACAGATTCATAAGTCCTCTGTTTCTTTTATGGCACATGCTGTTTTTTTTTGGGAAAATATCAATATGCGCTGTTGGGCATTAACAAGAACACAAATGGATGTATCATTAGAAGATCAAAAAAAGATATGGAACAACCAAGATTTAAAGCTAGTTTGGGCAAGAATGACCTTGGCCAGAGAGGAGACTAATAACCTAAGGGTTACTCTGACAGAATCACATTTAGATGCTTACAATGGTTGATGGAAGATACAAAATAGGAAGTGAAAGACTCTGAGAGCATGAGGTAAAATTCTGTGGTTTGTTAAATACTGAACTCCTCAGCAAAACAAAGAGCTGCAGTATGTGTGGCTGAAATCACAATCAAACGCCATAATCTCTGTGAAGCATGGGAGCAGCAATGCGTCATGGGACTTTTCAGCTGCAGAGCCAAGGGAGGTTTTAATAAACTGACAGGGGGACAGTGACTGAGGTCAGATGCAGGACACTTCTTCAAGAGAACCTGCTTCTGTATGCTGAAGATCTTACTCTGCAGCATAACTCTATGTTCTAACAGGACAATGACCTCAGCATCCAACTAATTCAACGCTGGACTGGCTTCAAGAATGTTGAAGTACTTGAGTCCAAGCCCAGACTTGAATCCCTATGGAAATCTATGGACTGATATGATTAGCTGTTCATGGACAATCCCCTTGCCATTTTGACCAGGCTGGGACAAATCTGTAAGGAATAATGGGAGTATCCTAACCTGACATGGATGAATCAAAGCAGTATTCATCACTAAAACAAAAGAGGTTTCTACAAAGTCTTTACACAGCTGAGTTGTTATTTATTTACAAGACATTTTAGCTTTGTAATCAATGCTTCTTTGCGTGAAGTGCTGTCAGAAATCTAAACTTTAATCCATTTTGAACTCAAGGATTTACCTTATTCTTTGTGTAAGTGGTGTAGTGTAATGTGTACTCTATATATTATCAGTATTAATATCAACAAAGACAGTAGACCTTAGTCATGAGACCATAACAGACGTCCAGTTTGGAGGTCTAGCACTAATACATCAACACAACCATAATTAAACCGTCAAATTATCATAATTACTTCAGCTGAAAATTGGTGCGTGAGAGAGAAAGAGAAATGGTGACATAGAGCTGACCTATTACTAATTTTGGGCTTGACTGCTGCTGTGACTTCGTATATCATTGCAGAGTCTGTCTCGCTCTCTGTGTGTGTATGTAAATGTGTGTCACACACAAGGCAAAATCCACACACAGATCTGACTTGTTGTGGTAAAGCTCAGTTATATGGAAATTTGTCTCCAGTGTCTCACACCACCCACTTTATATATGCTTCATTTGCTCTATAAACACAGCTTTAATCTCTCTTGATGTAAACCTTTAAACTCAATACATTACACTACTGTACACACATATTTACAACCAGTGTGTCATTAATGTTCAAGAGAAATCTTATTACATAACATCACTGTTCTGGCTTGTGATTTAGGGGGGCAGGGGAGTATTTCAAGGAGTTCTTCAAGTACCAACCCAAGCTTTTATAAATGAATATGCATGTTTGATCTTTATTTTCTTCCACAATGTTTGTGACCAAAAAGGGGCTTAAACATGTCAACCCTGATCTAGCTCATGATCGAAACTGTCCCTAAATAAATACAAAAAGCCAGGGTTTAAAAAAAAAATAAAAATATTTGGCTGCATTAGCCTCAGGGGACTTCAGTCTCTTCTCTCTCAGCTTTTCAGCACCACATTTATGTTTGTTCTCTTTTTATTAGTCCAACTTGCTCTGCTTCTAGTTATCCATGTAATGTCACCCCATAACAGAGAATTCTAAAGTTAGAATCAACTGGATCCAAAGCAATTGGCTGGGCGAAAGAGGCTGACAGATATAATACCCAAACAGAGTGGGCCTGCAACCTGCAGCCCACTCGCCCGGTGCCAGTCAGCCACACTGGTGAGTGTCAAAGATGCATCTCTCTCCATCTTGTTTTTGTATAGTTTTGACACTCTATTTTTGCAGATGCACTGTTTATGAAGGCACTGAGCCCATGTAAATGCAGTTTGCAACCATTTGAAAACAATTCGCATCACCCTGCCCTTCCAAGCGTGTAGAAGAAACTACAGTAGCTGGAAAAACACGAATGGCCCTATCTAGAGCAAGTAATTGTTTTGTCCATTCTGGGCTACAGTAGAAACATCACGGCCTCCGTGGAAGGGGATTCGCTGCTATGAAAACAAAACAATTCTTATATTCAGTATATTCCATTTCTGCCAATAGCTCCTCCTAAATGTTACACACTGGACTTTTAAGGGACCAAGGTACATTTTTTCGAAATTCCAAAACAGGTGTAAAAGTTTGGACTCTTCTTGAACCCAATTTTTGTGACGCCAACAAATACACTTTAAGTTATGCTTGTATTGGTGGCGATGTCGGTCCACCACTTTGGCCGAGACTGTTATAGGCTAAATCAACAATTATAGGATGGATTGACATGAAACTTTGTACCTGATGAGTAAAATGTTGAATGTAAAACAGTAAAAGTGGTTAAGACAAAATCTATATACTGCTAATTCCCTTAAAGTCCAACTCCAATTCATGGTTCCAAGACAAAAAAAAACATGCCTTTGATGGTCCTCTGATCCTCACATTTGTGGTTTTAGTGAAATGGCTCAACAACTAACCTACTGGATGGATTACCATTCATGTTTCCCTCAGGATGACTTGTAATAGCCTGACTTTGGTGATCTGGTTTTGGTAACTTTTCCTCTAGAGCCATCATCAGGTAAAACAAAACAAAGTTTATCAAATACTTTGGTTTACAAGCCAACCTGCAAAACTAATGGCATTCCCATCAGCCACAGCTGTGCTTTGTGTTTAGTGCTAATTAGCAAAGGGTAGCATTCTATCACTAAGATGAAGAGATACTAACATTGTGTGCATGTCCAAGCTAAGTACAGCTCCACAGAGCCACTGATATCGTTGTAGACTGTAGAGTCTTGTTTAGCACTTAATCCAAGTCCTGGTTTAATCGACAGTTGCCCGATGTATCTGTTTATTCAGGTCCACTTTTGTGTTGGTCTTTGTTCTTAAAAGGGACAGTTCAGCCCAAAATCAAAAATACATATTTTATACTTGTAGTGCTATTTATGCATCTAGATTGTTTTGGTGTGAGTTATTGTGAGCTCAAGGTCTGTGGATTATCTTAATTTGTGGAAAGAGACATTGGTGTTGAGTTTTTCAAATGTATTTTTGTGGCGCTTTGAGCACCCCAAGCCAAGTGCCATATAGTTCCATTAGATTAAAAAAAGGAAGACAAAACAAATCTAGATGGAAAAAATAGCACTTCAGGTAGTCCTTTGACACTAATGACACCAATCAATTAAACAACCACCACATTTGCATTGCAGATATCAATAACTGGATGGCATCACATTTTCTACAGTTAAACTCAGAAGAATCAGAGATTATTATCATAGGTTCAAACTCATCACAGAATTACACCCCAGTTAGATTACTGCAATGCACTCTCTTCTTGCCTCACACAACAAAACATCGATAAACGTCAGCTGATTCAAAGTGCTGCAGCCAGACTCATAACCAGGTCCAACAGGAGAGAAAACATCTCCCCAGTTTTTCCCAGTCCGTCCTAGAATAGATTTTAAAAATGTAATCATCACTTTTAAGGCTCGCAAAGGGTTAGTTCCAGAATATATAGCTGACCTCCTGACCCCCTACGACTCTAAATGCAACCTGAGATCCTCTGGTAGATCACTCCGGGCCCTTCCTCGATGAAACCTTAAAACTAAAGGTGGCCGAGCCTTTGTGGAATGTGTATTTGTGGAATGACCTACCAGAGGAGATCGGCGAAGCTAACTCATTGTCTTGTTTTAAGTAACTTTTAAAAACTCACTATTTTAGAATTGCTTTTTATTGAATTTGCGGTTTGTTTTTATTATCTTTCATTGTATTTTATCATTATTTTTTAATAACTGTTTGCTTATTGTCTTTATATGTAAAGTGCTTTGTAATATTTTTGAAAAATGTATTAATAATGTATTTTTAGGGGTGAACAGTCCCTTTAACTAGTAATGAATAAGTCACCACTAGTTTGCCTAAAAGTGAATAATAGTGAGTGGAGCTAACATTCAATGCTTTTGTAAATACAGTATAGGGCATTTCTAACAAATGTAGTCAGTGGTGAAAAATACCTTTTGTTTAGGTATATATTTTTCCAGTTCACAAAAGGTCAGAGGTCAAAATGCAATCGTCATCCTGCTTTTTCTGTCATTGAGTACAACAACATAACAACATTTCTACTGACTTGTTTGTACTCTGTCTCCACAAGTGTCCTCTGTAATAAGCAATGCATTGTGGTTGTGGAAAAGTCCAGCAGGCTTTGGCAGAGCTTAAAGGGCAATTAGTGACATGATGAAATAAAACAGCAGAGTTTCCTGTTTGACAAGCGAAGGATTAAATAGGTATTTTACCAACTGGTAGCTTGATACAATATCTCTAAAGATAGAAGCCTTGTCATTTCAATTTCAATGTACTTTTTCCTGAAATGTTGTTCACCAACGGCCTGAAAGTGGCTAAGATGCATGCAAGGGTATAATACCATGCGTCCTCCTCACTTATGTATCTGCATTATTTCTCTCCCTATGTATGCTTACATTGCCATCGTGTGTGTCACAGCCTCCAGGCAACACAGACATGTGATCACAAAATGAGCCTGAGACGCCTCCATGTCTTGTGTGGATTATTTGGTAGCAGTGTGAGTCAAATTAGATTTTTGTATCAGAGTTGTCTCCTAATGCGTCCTGGCATGATTGGATAATAAAATTTAAAATGAAACGACAGGAGTAACAGCAGCCTCAGACAGCCAGCGTGAGTTAAAGTGGCAGGGTCTCTCCTTTTTTCTCGGTGTGGCGCTCTGTCTGCCTGGCAAAGAAAGTGTCTAAGTGATGATCTAATCCTAATCTAATTAGATCTAATCAAGCCTGATGTAATTTAATCTGATGCTGTTAACGTGCAGTGATTGGATTTCTTAGAATGGTGACAGGAGACTTCGGACTTGTAAACACCAGTGGCCCTTTTGTTATGTTGACATTAGACGAGAATATAGTCCAACGGAAGCAACAGTTTGGTGAGTTTGCTGTTTATCTCCTCAGTGTGAATCTGAAAACTGAAAACTGTTGAAAATGTGAACAAAAACACTGGTGGTTGAGATTTGGTTGCCCTAATTTTCTTGTCAAAGTGAGCTTCCCTTCAGTGCTTGTGACGGGAAGTCATACATTAATTGTAAACATTAAATATCATTTAACAAATGATGTGTTTGCATCGTTTAATTTGTACTGGGAGAAATTAAGTGAATCTTGTTTCTGAAATGATTGGCTGGAGGTGGCACTGAACTCAAACTCAGTGTGATTAAATATTTGCAGAACAAAACAATCGCATTTAAACTATGTATGAAATTCATCCTTTGCTTGCAGGTCAGATCTCTGTTGGATAGTGGACGACACAAACGGCCAGCATTGCTTGCCAAATGGGATGCACCACAAGACAATTAGGAACATTTCACTTCCTGTGCTCCCGTGGAACCGTACCACAGACACACACACACACAGTGACAACATGGTTTACACAGACAAATTTATAGTCACCGGCTATATGCACACACATGAATATGCATATATACACATGGACTCACATATACACACATGCAGGCTGTTGCCACAGCTGCCCAGTCAGTTGGTGTGATGCCATAAGTTGCAGCTTTGGCAGCACCACAAGTGTTCAGTCAGTGAGCTACAAACCTGTTAGAAGCTACAGGCACACGCATGAAATACCCAGGTCTTGTTTCAACAATAGGGAAGAACAAATGACACATCACACTTAAATACCTGTTTTTCTCTTCAACAATCTGTTGTTCCTTAAAAAGTAAGCAGAAGTGGCACCTTGCATGCAACTAAGCCAACAAAACTCACAATCTTAGTCATGTTTATACTGTTCTGTGAACAGTGTTCTATTTCCACAGTGCACATGTGATAAACAATTACAACATCCAAACATGATACCCAATGTTATCTATTCAATAAATATTGTTTCTGTATGAATCTTTAGAACCAAAGATTACTGCTTTTACACATTCTCTCAACATTCAGTTTCTGTTTGAGTTAAGAAGATAAGATAAAATAAGAAAATAAACATATAGTTTGCAGCTGCAGTTTCCACTTTTTCTTATGTAGACACTAGTATGTTCAACACATTTTGTTTGTTGAGTTACCCACTGTTGAATGGTCATGACGTTGCCACTCCTGGGGATGGTGATGCCGCTGAAGGGTCAGTAATAATGAATTAAAAAGCAAAGTTAAACTCAAAATAAGAGGACTTCCTGTGGGACACGAGCTATCACCTTTAAGTCAACTCCACGTTATGATTTCTACATTCAATTTGCTCAATTCATTCAATTGGACAAATTAAAATTTTTACCTGCTGATCCCGCTAGATTAAAAGTTTTGACAATTCATCCCCGAGGGGGGCATGAATGTCTGTACCAAATATAGCGCCAAACATTCCAATAGTTGTTGAGAGATTTCACTCAAAACCTTAAATGTCAACCTGCTGGTGGCACTATAGGGAAAGTCAGGGGACCCATAAAGTCAGTTGGATTCATACTCTTACTCATAAGCCTTATCCACCACTCTCATCCATGGGCTACCTTCTTTTTTTCTTAAAATATAATATATAATCAAAATACTGTCACATGATTTTGTTAAAAATTCTCCTCACTAAAGCTGGTAAAGCCGGATGGGGCCACCTGCTCACCTCAGTCAGATATGGATCTGTTAAGTAAATCTATACAGAGGGTATAGGAAGCTCAACCCTGAGCCAAAGACGGTTTGACTTTCAACTTCCAGAATAACATGAAGGCCCCAAATACCATCTAGAGGTTGAGTTGGGCTACACTTTTCATGGTTGATGTTAGGTTGATGTGTAATATGAAAACTTTCTGGGGTTTCATCTCTATGTCTGAACAGCTCTAAGTATGTGCAGGTTCTGTCTGTATCAGAGGTGTCAACAAATACTTTGTTACTTACTTAAGTAGAAATTTTGGGTATCTATACTTTACTTGAGTAATTATTTTTAAGCCGACTTTTTACTTCTACTCTTTACATTTTCACGCAATTATCTGCTTACATTTTAATAATAGCCTCATTACTCCTGTTTAATTTCAGCTTATTTTCATTCCGGCTTGTCAACATTAAAAAACAAAACAAAAAAAACCTGTCCAGATAAATCGCGCCATCCGGATAGAGTTAATTTGATTTTGGCATAAACATATACCATTACGACAACCTATTGCGATCCATCGCACCTGCACATGACACAAATCATGTCACACTCCAGCAAGGACATAGCCAGTGTTGGGGTCGTTACTCAAAAAATTAATAAGTTACAGCAGACGTGTGTAGCCAAGTACGAAGATGTCCGTCACATATATGGTTCTTTAATGTATTTGCATTGTACTAAAATGCGTTCATTTTCAATGGGCATATAAGCAGCTGAAACAGATAGCCTAGTGTTATGGTCTTGGGGTTTTGTGGTAGAGTTCTTTTATTTATAAATAGTCTGTTCAGTTTCAGTTTTGGGTTCAGCTCAGTTATTTCCTGTTTTATTTTGTAAATTGTCTGTTCCCTCCTGTGTCTGTCTGTCTTACTTCCTGCCTCCTTATTGTCTGATTATGTTCACCTGTGTTATGTAGTTCACCCGTGTCTCGTTGGTTGTCCTCCCTTGAGTGTATTTAGTTTGTGTGTTTCCCTGTCTTGGTGTCAGATCATCGTTGTATTCCCTTGTTGTAGCTCCTCCCTGATGTCTCCCTGATGTGTTGGTTCTGCCTGCCTACTGGAAACCTCTACAAATACTTCACTCTTCACCAGAACTGTCTGCATCTGGGTCCTCTTTCAATCCCTGCCTGACGCCAAGACACCTCAACAGCCTAGTGCAACCCTAATCTTTCAACAGTCAGTCAGTCATTTTCTACCGCTTGTTCCCGTTCGGGGTCACGGGTGACTGGAGCCTATCCCAGTGGCTTCGGGCCTTAGGCGGGGTACACCCTGGACAGTGGCCAACTCATCACAGGGCTGACACTTAGACAGACAAGCATTCACGCACACATTCATCCACTAGGGACAATTTAGAGTCACCAGTTAACCTAATGCATGTCTTTGGACGGTGGGAGGAAACCGGAGAACCCGGAGAAAACCCACGGTAACACGGGGAGGGCATGCAGACTCCACCCAGGGAGGTCGTGGTCTGGTCCGGGATTCGAACCCACGATCTCCTTATTGGGAGGCAGGGGCATCTTTCAACATTAACATTTTAATATAACATTATAGTCATTATGGCCCTAAGCTTGAGTTGATACTTCTACTTCTACAGAAGTCTTTTCAACCCTAGTATCTATACTTCTACCTGAGTAATGAATGTGAACACTTTTGACACCTCTGGTGTATTCAGTGTATGACGGCTGGAGTGCTTCACAGCTGATTCTTGCACAGCCTGAAGAAGCATCAAACTTGATGCAGAAGCAACATATACTGAGTAAGATACGGTGCAGCCCAGCACAAGTGTCACTTTACATGCTTCATCTTCAGTGTTCTGCATATTTACAGTCAATCCTATCTGTCATAGAATGGTTCTACACTTACTCACTTTCTTGTTGAGTGTTAGATGAGAAGTTACAGTGAGGCCCAGGAGACCACAGGGGGAAACAGCTAGTCTCTATCAAAAGGTAAAAAAAAATCCACCTACCAGCACCTCTAAAGTTCAAACATTTGATATCTTGATTGTTAAATCTGTACAAAAACTGAAGAATAAAATAGTTTTAACAAAATCTAATGGTTATTATCAAATATGTTTGTATATAGAATATTTTAAAGGGTGGAAAAAACAAATAGAGAATTTATTTACTCCACCACTTCCACAAAAAATCAGTGCTGGGATCCAAAGCCAGATCAAGGGTTTCATTTACAGTCAGTCATTTGGCCAATGCCACGCAGAATGACGTGTGAGCAAGATAGAGAGCCCTTATTTATAGACCAAAGCTACCAAAACTGATCAGTGTAGTGGGGAGTCATGTTGTGGTTGGACACAGTGTTGTGTTTGTTCCCATAACTAATGTGTGTTGTTATTTGGTTGTAATCCCTGGTTTTAAAGGGTTAAAGGAGGAATTATGCAAATTATAAGGCTGTTGCTGAATGTGAAAACCTTGTGAGTTGTCAGTCAAAACAAAACACATAACAGCACTTTGAGTTTGTGCAATATAAATTTTCCTTTCTGCACTGTTTGACAACAGTCAGTCATTTTTTTCCATTTACGGTCAGGATTTCTGTCAGTATGGTCATGAGCCTGACAGCAGCAGCTATAACAAGGAAAGTATTATCATGTGTAGGCTGCTTCATGTCCATGAACCAAGGTGTCCTTGAGTTCCAGAGTCACAGGGCTCCTAAAGAAGCTTTTAATACACCTGATGATACATTTATTATAGGAAAGCCAAGTCACGAAAATTATAAATTCTTGCATTTTAGGGCTTTAAATTCGAAACTTTGTTGGATATGATGATTTTTACAGTAACCGTGGATTTTAATTGTGAGGGATGCCATGAAACCCTGTGGAGCTAAGATACAGACACATCCATTACAGGTAAAACTGCAAATAAATCAGCTTCGACTAGAGGTTCAATTCATTTGTTCGTATTTGTCGAATGCTTGCTGATTATTTCTTTGATGCTTTGTGTGTGTGTGTGTGTGTGTGTGTGTGTGTATGTGTGTGTGTGTCTGCTTGCGTCTCTCTTTCTCGCTTCTTCCCACTCTCTCTGTCGGTTTTTTGCCTCAGTTCAGGGAGGACACTCGCGTCAAGTGACTCTCAGATGCCTCCACCCGGCACTCAAGGACAGACAAACATTATGTAATGTCTCTGTGCAAACAGCAGTCCACTGTAGAAGAGCAGTCCCGGGGCCACACGTACACAGAGGTGAACACACAAAAACAGATGTATACAGACACCCGTGCATACACTTACAAAAAAAAAGATATAGTAGGAAAGCCGCCTTAGAAATGTTTATAACTTGCTATATTTAGTGTCAATGAAACTCTAGACATATGAGCTCAAACTTTACATTCGCTTTGGTCTGTCTGTGCCTGTCTATCTGCAACTCCTCTGTGTACATGAAAGTGCAACACTTATATGGCGTTGCATTTGTGCCTCATTCCTGAACAAGTTTTGGAGCACAGAAAAATATATTTTTGCATAAATTAACACAAATTATATGCAAGCAAAAAATAATTTCATTTGACCATACAAAAATCTATTCTCTGTTCAATTAATGTATTTGCATGTTTGCAATTTATCCATATTAACATGCAATAATAACCCCTCTCAACACAAAACAAACTCTTGCTTCGGCGCTCTGGAAGACGGCTGCACATAAGCTCACATCATTTTTCCCTCTCTTTCTCAACCTCTCCACTCTGTGCACGCTCAACGTTGCTGCGCCTCAACTTTGCCTGCGTGCTCAACTTGACACAGCGTTACAATGAGTAGCAAAATCAACCACTAAGGGGAATTGAAAAAGGTCAATTCTTTTTGGCTGTTTCATCTCGAAGGCATGACCTGCTCTACTTTGCCTCTTATTTGTTATACGGTTCCAGGCGTCTGCTAAACACTAACACTAGCCTAGCTATGATGCTAAGCAGCACTAAGAAGTAGACAGGCCCCGGAGGAGAGTGCGACTCAGCCACGGCACCTGACCTTTTTGTTTCTGTACCATAAAAGCAGCAGAGAGAAGCTCCACAAACTGACATGATAGCAAGCTAGCGCTTGTTGGGGTCGCTAGCTAGCCAGCCACCCAAGGCTGTATGCACCCTAGCACTGAGCAAGAGAGAGCATATGAGTAAAACTGAGTGAGAGAGGTTATTATTGCACATTAATATGGATAATAGCAAATACGGAAATATTATTGAGCTCAAACTAAATTACTTTTTACTTGCATATAATTGGTCTTCAAAATATTTACGATCAATTTATGTTCTTGCAAAATATATTTTTCTGTGCTCCAAATCTACCATGGCTTGCTTAGGGATGAGGCATAAATAGAACTCCATACGCTTACCCTCCAACTGAAGAATAATTCATATTTATGTATATGTCTCAACTTGAGATACTGTGCCGGTTATCGACATTTGAAAAGAAGGCTCAGTGTGTTTAGATGTCCCAAAGAAGCCCCACATCATACACTGCACAGTACAGCTTTTGGGTTTCACACCACTTGCAGAGAAATGCGGTGTGTTTGTACGTGTGTGACACCAACAGACGGACAAACACACAGACAGAATATCTGTCTGTTCTCACTGTTCTTGCTTTTTGGCAGGAGATGTTGGGTTGGCTTCAGCTCAGGCAACCACACAAGCTCACCGTTTATAAACTCTCTGTGGTCATAAGATACACTTGGCAATTCTATCTCTCTGTAATACACACACATTCAGGACATTGTCTATCTGTGCATGCATATTCTGCATTGCCAGTGTGTACGTGAGTGTGTGTGCTTGCATGCATATTTGCATGTTATATGAATGAGCATCTCTGCATGCATACACTTTGTGTATCTGTGTATGCATCCAAAATTTGTGGATGTACGGTATACGTGTACTATGTACAAAGGTTTGAGGCACAGCTCAGAGGGTCTGTTTTGATCTACAGGGATTAAACTGCATCTACTTGTCAACAGGGGTGTGTGTATATGTGTGTCTATAATCGTGCATGTAAATGTTTGTGTCTGAGTGAGTAATCACACAGGTTATACATGTATGCGATGCCCATTGTCACCTCTATAATGCTAGTTAACACCTTTTAACAGGATATAACACAGACACGCCACACAGACAAATGTTTGTCAGGGAAGTGAGGGCAGATACTCACATGTGGAAAAGAAAGGTGAGAGGATGTAAAACATTTAAAGTATGCCTATATCCATCAGTTTCATAATGCAAAAATGTGCACGACACTGTGAGCTTAAATTAGCCTATAGGTTAAAGGATACTAAACAGATCTGTGAAGAGAACAGTGTTGGGCAAGTTACTTTCAAAATGTGATATATTACATATTACTAGATGGTTTATAGCAATAAGTTACTTTACACTACTTTTGCGTAACTTTACCCAAAATAACTGCAGAAGTACAACTATGCATTATAAAATGGGAAGAGCAGAGATGCCAAAAGTATTCACATTCATTACTCAGGTAGAAGTATAGATACTAGGGTTTCAAAAGTCAACTCAAGCTATTTACTCAAGTAAAAGTACTGGTTTCAAAACTACTTAGGGTATAAAAGTAAAAGTAATGTAAGGACCCTATTTTTTCTGGTGTTACACTGTGCTGAACTCTTAAAACAACCCAATAACCATTTCAGTTTGGGAGGTAACGCGTTACTTGAAATATTAAATGTAGAAATATGACCAAAATCCTGTTAGTAATTCATTATTTTACTTCATATACTGCTAAAAGTATTATATTACTTAACCCAACACTGGAAGAGAAACAGTAGAAAAGATGGTAACTGCTATTATTATCCATGTGTTAAAATCTGCCTGATCAAGCCTGTAAAAGTCAAAACATTAGAACATTACCAATGAGATTTAATTAAATGGTTCATAATGGTACTACTCTGTTTTCAGAGGAACGTTTCCCTCGATTGATTAAGAACTCAGAATGAACGTTGATGAAATGGTTGTTTTCACGGACCTCCAGTGGTTGATGTTCTCATCTTGTTGCAAGTCTCCTCGGCATGTGTTAGGTAATTTATTATCTGTGGTTACAGGTGCAACAAACTGCTTGGTGTTAAGTTAACAAGACAAAATCCACAGCTCTTAAACATTCAGACGACAATCAGATTGCATCTTTAAATGTTAAAAACAAACACAAATGAAAAAAATGACAGTAAACAAGACATTAATAGATTCAGCTACCATAAAGGGTAAAAGGCATGCATGTTAAGTACATTAACCCTAACATACCTAAACTGGAAACTTGTTCCATTGAAACAGGTCACACTCACACACACACACACACACACACACACAGTGAGTTTTCATGTTGACCTATAAAGCTGTGTGTGTTTATTGTATTTCCTCTGCAGCAGCTGATACTGTAGCTGCTATGACCGCCTGCACCTGTCACTGTACATCATGCCTCACACACACACAAACACACACACTCACACTCACACTCACACACACACACACACATTAACTTTAACGCAAACAGGCAAGCCTAGTCTTCATGAATATCTTGGGTGACTGAATAAGCACAAAAAGCCTCTGTCCCATGGGCTTAGTTAAAAAGGTTAGCGTTGCAAATTCCCCATTTTGCTTTTATTGGTTGACAAAGAGCCTTTTGAGGCAACGTTTTTCCAAAATTGCCAGCGTTATGGACATGTCTTATATAATGATGAACAATGAATGAATATGATCAAATAAAAGCAATTAATAACAGTAAAAACAATAAAGACACATGAAACATTTCCAAAAGCTTTTACAAAAAGAAAAGTTTTAAGAAGAAATGTAAAAGACTGTAGAGACTTAGTGTGTCTGCGTTCATTAGCCAGAGAGTTCTATAGTGTGGGGGCTCTAGTGGCAATAGCTCGATCGCCCTTTGTCACTAATGGGAGTAACCAGCAGGGCTCTATCTGCGGATCTCAACGGTCGAGAGGGAACATACCAAGACAGTAAGTCAGATATGTAGTTAGGAGCAGCACCATTTAAGGCCTTAAAATTTAGCAATACAATTGTAAAATCAGTTCGAAATCTAACAGGGAGCGAGTGTAGGGAGCCAAGCACAGGGGTGATGTGATCATGCCTCTTTGTCCCTGTAATGAGTCGAGCAGCAGTGTTTAGTATTAGTTGGAGACAGTGGAGCGGAGCCCTCGCTGAGACCCGAGTAAAGTGCATTACAGTAATCAAGCCGAGAATAAATAAAAGCACGCATAACTTTTTGTTCGAACACGGTGGAACACATAACGTGACCTAGACACGTGTTTGTAAGCAAGCACACACTATCTGTGAAATACTTAGTAAAGTTTGATCGCAGTCTCATCCAGCAACAGCTCTTTCTTACCTGCAGCACAGCTGACTTACAAGCTGCGTAATACAGTGCGCTGCAAAGCGGCCTGATGCGTAGGGATACGGAAGTCCTGCGGTTGAGAAAATGTAGTTTCAAAGGACAGGACTGTCTAAAATCACGGTAAAGCAGTGACAACTTTATTTTTATAGCGCACACTTAGACTGGTATTGATGGTTTTAGGTCAAACTAATTTTTGGCTGTTAAAATACTTGTTACTGTTGATCCCCATTCACAACAGTGCAGAGCTGAGCTTCTGTGGCGGAGCAGCTGTCTGCTTCTCCAAACTGGCTGCACGCCGACCACCATCTATTGTACTTCATAGTAGTAAAATACTGACTAGCAATAAGTACCTCATACAGCCCCACTCCAAAAAAACCCCAAACTATCCCTTTAAAGGAAGTATTATATTAGCATCCAGTCTTGACAAAATTGTGTGTGCACTGCTTTTTTTTCACAAGAAGGACTTCTGCAAGTGCCATCAGAAACATTTGGATTTACTAGTAATTTGTAACTGAAGAAAGAGTATAATTTTATTGACAACAAATCACAAAGTCTGAGAATGCTTGTTTGGCCGAATAACCCCAAATTCCCCCAGGTTTTAACCTCATGTGTCTGCTGTCACATTAATCACATCTTCCTCTTTTCTCTCTTTTTTGACGGCCTGTCTCTTGTGATCACACACACACAGACACACATTTACATTTACATTTAGCCATTTAGCAGACGCTTTTATCCAAAGCGACTTACATATGAGGAAGACAAAGGAAGGAATATAACAACACAAGGTAACAAAAAGCACAAGTGCATCAAATAAAGAGTGCATCACACATACAAAGACACACACACACATAGCTAAGCAACATATTCAAACAATATAATTTCATACTTCATTCCTTTACTCAGAAAAATATACAACAGCTTATGAATAAATATGTACAGAGATGAGATGACATTCATGTGACTCTGATGGAGGTAGAAAATAGAATCCGTTCCTCTGGTGAAAAGCTACGCCCCTGAAAACTTTTAGTTTTAACAAAGCAAGGTTCAGATTTGTCTCAGTAAAATTACAAATTCTTTTTTGAGTGTAGACTCGTGTTTCAGTGCTGCTTAAACTCTGTAATCCATATTGTCCACATTTATTAACACAAATGATACAAAACTCTTAGCATTTGTTCTTTTTGGAGAACCAGATTAATTACTGAATTTGACATAAAAACAAACCAAACTATAGTATTTTCCAACTATTAGTCAATCAAAGTCTCTTACACGTTACAGTAAATTACAAATATTCAATGGCAAGCTTTATAATGCACAAATAGCTAATAATCCCCTCACAAGTACACAAAACATACATAGAGATAGACACACCCACACACGTGCAGTGCAGTCCATATATACAGTACACAATTGCCAATTATTGACCCTCAATACCATGTTCAGGTGTAACACGAATTAAAGAATTATCTATAGATATAAAAGCAGGGCTGGAGAAACTATTAACAAAATGCAATTGGTCCACTTAGAGTATAATGTCTTTGCAGATATACTGTATGTAGGCTACTTTATCATCATCACCTAGAATTTGGAAAATAATGATATAAAAACTAATCCAAACACTTTCACTTCAGTCAAGTTTATAAGTGAAAGTCAAGCACTTAAAATATATGTAATCTGACTGCTATGTTTCTACAGTGAATGTAAGAGACAATGCTGTGGAAACAGACCAAACTGCATGAAAATTATCTCCCCAACTCTGTCTGACAGATTACAATGTTCCTAATATAACACAGCTAAAGCAAACAGGATGAAAGGGAAGAGTGGGTAGATGGTGATGTTTGAAGAGGCAGAAGGAAAAAGCGAATATGGGATAAAAGAAAGTGAAGAGTTATGATACAGTCGCAAATTCAGGTCTCAGATGTTTATCTGATACACAAATATACATCAGTAAATGATTTTGGACCAGCTCTGAGGTTTATCAGGACGGAATGAAAAAGACTGTTGATAATCTGAGGAGGTCATTATATGTGAGCCTCAAATGAGACCCTCTATTTCAAATAAGACTTTTATCCACACGGCAAATGTTTAATCTCTGCTTCATGGAGGTTTTGTCTGGATGCTTGCGGTGGCAGACATTCAAATGTGGTGCTAAATTCCTCCTTGTGCTTCCTATCTTGTGGGTTTATATATAAAATAATAACTGAGCTTGTTGTGATGCATTTCAAATGACCCCAGTGGATAGCAGAGGCTTTAGTAATGTGGCAGCTTAACCATAGATATTCATTGCCTTGATGAAGTGTTGTAAGATTATATCTAAGTGTTCATTTAAATTCAGCTTAAAGGTCCTGAAAACTTATTTTTTCTCCATCAGCTTCTTACTATGAGTGATGTGATCCTACAAGAACACACTATTTTCTACCAAAGTTACTACAGTTTTTATTTCACATGACAGATTTCTGTATTTGTGTCTTTTTCTCTGCTCTACTTGGTTTTGAAGTGGGCAGGGCTCAGTTAGAAAAAGGTGAAATCATGTACTTCTATGCACCAATAAGAATTTATCAATACTTGAATGAGAATCTGATGCCAGTTTGGGTGTTGTTACAGTCACTGTCATTCAAATCTGACCCCACCTGCACAGTCCTTTGATTGCTGCTTATTTAGTCATGAATATACTCTTTAAAACAAGCGTTCAGGGGATTTAAGAATCATGTGAATCACAGGTTTTGTCCACACTACTACGTTTTCGTTTAAAAATGCATATGTTTTGCTATATTTGCACCTAGCGTCCACACTCTCCTGGCATTTTAGTGCCCTTAAAACAGATAACCTGGTGTGATTTCCCCCTCCAGTATAAACACCCACCTACCAAGCCTGAGGGCAGAAAGCAGAATGAGGTAATACCTTCTACATTGGTATCAGTGACATTTTGTGTAGATCCTAATGTAGATAATGGCTTTTCACTGCAGCAATGCTGCTGGCCCCGTTTTTGTATGACAACTCCGGGGTATTCTAGCAGCTGTTGTGCAGTTAAATTCAGCATTTTATAATGCTACTATTGTGACTACTGTTTGAACGATTTGTGACAATTCCCAAATCCAGCAGTGTTATCAGCCCTACATGTTTTGGGTGAAGAACCAGGGCCTGGTGGGATCATTTATTAATGACGTTGTGGTTCCTGGGGAATGGCTAGAAAACATCAGCAGAAACAGAAACATTCTTTGAATGTACAAATGTGTGACTACAAATACTGTTTCATGGACGTTGATGCATCTATATTTAACATTATGTAGGCCATAAGCATCATTGGCAAACGTGAACTCAGAGTATGTGCTATGATATTGTGGAGAATTTGAGTATGTACATTGACCGAATGGATGTTGTATTGTCTATATTCATAAAGACACAAAGGGACTTTGAAAATACAATGATGGAAAAGAAAGACAAATGCTATCGACAAGGTTTTAATAAAAACAACATTATCCCAGAGGATTTTGCGAAGAGTTGTCGCCTTTTTCTGTCATTATTTTTGTCTTGCTTCCTGTTTACACCGGCACGCGAATGCCCAGTGTACGTGATTAATCAAGTGTTATGCCTTTTGAGTCTTGGTAGTATGGACGGCGATTATTTCAGAAACCAGCAACCTACCTGCCAATGGCTCATTTCTCTACACTTCTAAGCAACAGCAACTTTTTGATTTTCCTATTTGACTGCTTTCAATAAAGGAGCATTTTGGGATGCATCATCGTGCATGATATTTTATTACTGAATAATCATTAAAATCTTCACTCATTCACTGTGATCAATGTTACAGCAGACCTGTCCTTAAATAATTTACTTCTATTTGTCTTGTATTTCAGTAGCAATTACTTCATATGCAGTCCGTTATAACATTACTTTTATGTCATCCATTTGGTATAAACAGGGGGTGAACAAAATAACAGAGACATCTTCCAAAGATAGCCTTGATGTAAGTACCAGTTTGGTAAATCTCATAACGTTTTTTTTCCTTTTGCTAATGCAGTTTTTCTGTGCTTGTTGTCTGGTTATCATCATTTTTAGGCTGTAAATTTTACTCTCTTTTGCATTGTATTGTTGTGAGTTATGCACTGGTAATTCAGCCTTATTGTGCCTCAATAAGTTGCGTTACAATGCCTTGAACACTCACTTAAAGGCTTAAGTTAGGCCTTTTTTAAAGTTGACACACTGAAGAACATGGTTTACATGTTTAGCTGCCTTTGTCGATGTGATTTACATTGTTATTACAAAAACTACAGCAGCAAAAAGGAACAGTGATCACAAAAAAAACCTCAGTAACATTGACTGAAAAACACCTAACGGAAAATTCGCTAGGCTACAAGCTAGAGTCTCAAAGAAGACCAAATAGGTGTTTACTACACGGCTATGCACACTGAATGTAAATGTATAATATTCTAATTGCTCAAGCAATAGAAGCCAGATTTTCCTTACAGCTCCCATTATCAGAACTGTTAGCCTGCCAGTTTGTCAGGGAACCAGGAGCAACTTCTAACACCTGCTCACGGCAAGACGTCGGAGCAGCCACAGTAAGTGAGCTGTCTCGAATTGAGCTTTCCAAACTGCCTTTCCACCCTGACCTCTGCTGAACATCCAGCCCACTAACGCCATTCAGGTCTGAGTTCCCATTCGTCCTACCTCGGGGCTTGGAGTAACAGTCTCTCTCCCTGCAACATCTCCATCCTCTTCTCCCGCCCCAGCTCTCCCCTTTGCCCCTTAAACGGAGTATCTCCTGAAAGGCGTGCCTGAAGTCAGGGCTGCGGCAGTAGATGAGCGGGTTAAAGGCTGAGTTGGAGTACCCTAGCCAGTTGAGGAGTCTGAAGAGCAGCTTAGTATCACCCAAGCTGAGGAAGGTCATGAGGATGTTGAGGATGAAGAAGGGTAGCCAACACAACGTGAAGGTTCCCATGATGATCCCGAGGGTTTTTACAGCCTTGTGCTCCTTGACACAGAACTTAAGACGTTTGGTGGCAGAGTATTTTCCTTCCACTTTTTCTGTCCCTGCTCTGCTATCTCCTAACTTTTCCTCCTTACCAGTGTCTATACCTCCTGTTTTCTGCATGTTTAGTCGGTCCTCTTCTGCTTGTTCTCGCAGCTCAGTTTCCTCCCTGAGTTTATTCATTGCAGGAATATCTTCGGGATAAGTCAGCTGTGCATTGTAATGCAAGTTATAAAAGTGCCTCTCCCTCACTCTGATCTTCTCCAGCTGTTTCTGAGCCTCCTGGAAGACCCGGGTGTACAGGAAAATCATCACGACCAGCGGCATGTAGAATGAGACAATTGACGAAGACACCGCGTACGCTGCATTGGTGTTGAAATCACAGCAATACTCGTCAGCCAAGCACCGGCGAGCCTCAGTATCATCTGACACCCACAACTTCAGATGGATGGGCAGGAAGGAGATGAGGGAGGCCACTGCCCAAACCCCGAGGACCACTGCAAAGGCCCGACCCCTGGTCAGCAGCAGGAGACAAGAGAATGCAGACAGGTGAAGAATATTGTGAGTGAGTGAACAGGTGAGTGAAAACACAGATAGGTGAGAGATGTGTGTCCCACAACAGTTCCGTTTGAGGTTCAGGTGCTATGCTAATAGTGGCTAATTTAACCTCAAGCCGCTAGCCTTCACTTCACAAGCTCATTTCTTTCTATCTCCACCCCCAGATTTTTTTCATTTGCAGCCCCAACCAATGCTGACTCAAGTGACATCACTTAGTAGTACTCCTCAAGCCTTGTAAAAACACTTTGTTGTGTAATATCGGTGCTGTTCCCTTTTAAGTTGTATATTTTAAAGAGTTGGGCTTCTACCTGAACAGGTCCTTTCCAAAATGCTTAAAAACCAGAAAACATGAATTGATACCCATATTTTATTGGACCAAATCTGCAGGAGAAAGGATATAACCATGCGGAGTAATAGGTTGGAAAGTTACTGTTGCACTGCTATATGGATTCAAATTTTCCAGCATGTTGCACCTCTGGCCACACCTTAAAATCTGATGTCACAACAGGTTTTGACGGTAGATGGAAAACACCTGCTGTGACATCACTGGTTGGGGTGTGGCTAGATGTACATCATGCTGGAAGGTTTGAACATGTAGAGAGTGGTGCAGCAGCAGTATTTCCTCCTTTGTGACTCATTATAGATTTTCCCATTAAAAGCTGAATTCATTTAGCAACCCAGGACTGAAACTGTGATGCTTTTTGATTTTGTGCTATTACATATTTAGTAATAATCACTTTTGATTAAAAGTTCTAAACTTTATTATTCTACTTCAACCCCCCACACAGCCAAACCAAAATGTTTGCGATCATACCTGGTGAGTAGCGTTGGGTAGTGGAGTGGCGAGGTGATGGCGAGGTAGCGGTCCAGAGCAATCACACACAGGGTTTCGATACTGGCTGTCACACACAGCACATCAGTTGCTGTCCAGAATTCACACATAAAGTTTCCAAACTTCCAGGCTCCCAACAGGATGTAGCTGGAGCCAAAGGGCACCACAACCAAACCCATGATGAGGTCAGCAATAGCCAGTGAGGCAATGAAGAGATTAGTGACTGTCTGGAGCCGCTGGAACCGCAGGATGGCTGTAACCACCAGCACATTACCTGGACAGAAGAAAAGATACATTAGGGGTAATATAACTAAAAGAGACACTCGAATGTTGTCTAAATTGGTTGTGAAAATAGTATTTTAGTTTTGATCCTCAAATCAATTAATTCAACCAACTAGCAACTAACTGATATGGTGAAATGTTTCGTAACTTACCAAAAACTATGATAACAACCAGAATAGCCATTGCAACACCCAGCAGCACAAGCTCCACATCGCTGTACTCCAAAGACCTTGCCGCCAGGGAGGAGTTGCTGTGCTCTGATTGGTTAGCCAGTGCTGAGACAGCGTTCACATGTTCCATGATCTACAATCAGAACACACGGAACAACACAGGCTCGTTCAAAATGGATTAAGAAATCAAGAAAGCTCAAGTGTTAGAGTCCAGTTCAGGTTTGAGTCTTTTTTTTAGATGTGATCAGACAGAACACATTTCTAGTAGCAGGAGCTGTCTTACTGCCGAACATGTCGAATTGCATCTAAATTGGAGCATTATTGTCAGATGAAAAAAGCCTTTCAGAGGGTCAGCTGGTGAGAATTTCCCTGTGTTATAGAGATGAACATATGTGATATTTCAAAGAGGAAGTTATATGTCCCTTAGTGTTGTCATGAGTGTATCAAGTTCAGTAGTCTGCATACCTTTGAGTCTTTCTCCCACGTACAGGAGATGTGATATCAGCGTTGTGTTTTTTAAAACCTTTTTTGTGGCATTTTTGGATAACAATAAAGGGAGAGAGAGGAGGGATGAGATGCAAAAAGGTCCCTGGTTGGACTTGAAATGTAATCATTATGAACCCCATTATGACTCGACTGCCTGGACAGTATAACAAGCGTCGCTTCATAAATGAACTTTTGATATCATGTGCATTTTTTATTACTCAGTCAGTCAGTCAGTCATTTTCTACCGCTTGTTCCCGTTAGGGGTCGCGGGTGACTGGAGCCTATCCCAGTGGTTTTGGGCCTTAGGCGGGGTACACCCTGGACAGTGGCCAACTCGTCGCAGGGCTTCATTACTCAGTTATTTTTCTATTCATTTTAAACAATATGTATAGAAAATAAGATATTAGGTCAAACGTATTGAACTTTTATTTATACAGGGTAGATTAGCTGAGCATGAAGGCCCCATTTGACAGCAGACACCTGGTGATCCTTGTTTACTTTTCTGACCATTCCGACAGTCGGGGGGTGTCACTGTAAGTACTGTGAAGTAAGCAAAGGTTTAGGATGATAAGCCATCCTACAGTAGCTTCTTATTTTTGTGTTGCTCATATATGTACAGTTAAAAGGGAATAGCATGTATAGTTTATGCTTTTAAACGCACCTCTGACTACCTGCAGAGGTTGTTTTGTTAACTGGATCGTCTGTGTGCATGTGCACTTGGATTAATATGTATGTTGGCGTTATTCCAACACAATCCAAACACTCACAACACATGTTAATGCCAGCTGTAAAGAGGTACATTGACACACAAGTGTTTACCCAGTTCTTCCATGGTCAATGAGCAAAGTGTTGAATATTGGGATGTATTTCAAAATGTCAGGGTGGACCATGACAAGATTATTTTTTTATGACAATCATTTGACAAGTGGAATAAATTGCTGGTCTCAGTAAACAAAGTCATACAGTGTCATTGCATTACTGTAGTCATACAGCACATATTAATGATCAGTGTTAGTATGCGGTCACCACTGTCTGTGGTCAACAGGAGAGAGTTTGTGTGAAAGGTTGTCATCATTCCTAAAATGTCTCCAACTCAACACATTTGAATTTAGAGAATATAGAGGTACCAGAGTGTGGGGCAAATGATGGATCTGCTGGAACGTTAACTGCAGACTCATTTTAAAAATCAATCTTTCATCACTGACGCTTAGACAGGTTGAATTGTAATGAATGAAGCGCAGCACGGTCTGCCCCTGACAGATGATAATGCATCGCACACAATCCAATACTAGGCTATGGAATTATTTAATCTTTTATTCATGTTTATAAGATGTTCAGTGCACTTGTTGTTTTCTTCATGAAGTCTAAAGCTGACCCTGCCACCCTTTACTTTGATGACCCTTTAATGGTGCCTTGTGATCCACTACCCCCATTGCAAATCAATAATCTAGGCCGTTTGCACTAATACATAGTCAAGCTTGCGAAAGAGGCTCTGCTCACTCTGCTCTTCCCCCTGCTTGAGTTGTTTAAACAGTTATACACACACAACGAAACTTGACCAGCTCTCTGAGCCCAATAATTAAACACAAAAGATATACTGGGACATAAATATCCCAATATTTAGGCAGAGATAGCTCAGTGGTGGTAATTATACTGAGCACTTAAACACACAAAAAAAGCAATGAATAGTATATGCACAAACACAAATATAACAGCACAAGTGCACGTGCAAACACGCAAATACACATGCACACAGAACACCAAGCTTTTGCAGTGCTTAGCAGAATAAACTGATAGTGAGGGAAGAGAGATCTTTGTACACTTTGAGAAAACCACACATGCTCTAATAACAACTGAGTCATAAAACATTTTGCTGTCCAGATAAAATTAACCATAAATGCTAAAGATGAATGATAGTTTGGATTCACTGAATCTGAGAAGTACCCTCACACCAGAAAAATCTGACTTATTTCTCCTAAATTAGGTTTGGTCAGAGGTCTTATTCGTGTGGCAGCTGTTAGAATAAACAAAAGAGAATCAGAAGGATGCTTTTTAAAATAGTCTTAAAGGGACAGTTCACTCCAAAATCCAAAATACATGTTTCTCCGTCATTGTCTCCCCCTTGTGAGTTCCTGAGTTTTGCAGATATCGACTGTAGAGATAATCCACAGATTTGTTCTGAGCAGTTTCATTTAGGAGCTATTTTCTTTCTACCAATAGTTCCTACATGTAACTTCTCACAACAAAGTCTGGATTATCTTGAGTAACTGGGTGATGATTTGAGTTTTTCAAATGTATTGTTTTGGTATACTGAGCACCACAAACCAAGTGCCATATAGTCCCATTATATTAACAATATCTCCACAACAGCGACTCACACCAAAACAATCTAGACGGATAATACCACTACAGGTAAGAGGAAAAATATATTTTTGATTTTGTGAACTGTCCCTTTAAGAGTTTCAACAAGTGCAGTAAATGTATTGGGAAAATTGACTGTGATCATATTGTAGAAAAGCTTCACTTTTGACCTCAGTTAGAACTTAATTCAACGTGAACTTTCCTCTACCTAATCACATTGTTAAAATAAATGAAAATCTGTGGCCTTTCACTGTGTAAAAACTATATGAAATGGTTTAGTAACTCTTGAAAAATGTGCTGATTTTTTAATGGCATTGAGCTGATCCCTAAACATTTCATTTTACACGAAAATCCTTTTAATGCTATAATAATTCTGAAATGTGTGAACCAGAAGACACCTCTAAAATTGGCTCTTAAAATAGCCATGGTGTCATCACGAGTAGATGGTGTTTTTGTAACATATATCCATGCTCTCACTTGAACATAGAGCATGCATGAAGCATAAAGTTGCATAAACCAGACAAATTGCTTGTTTGTCTTACCTCCAGCCTCTGTCCTCTGCTTTACAATCCAGTGATTTGATAAACAAGACGCTTTTAAATCCACAACACAAAGTATCATTATAATGGGATTGTCAGCAGCTTTTGGTCTCTCTTCCTCTTCTACTGAGTTATGAATGTCTGGTTTTGTGTGTGAAACACACACACATACTCCGCCTCACTCTCTCTTTCCAGTACACACTCATGTATAAACACACTCTGTCAGCCCTCAGCCCCACTTGCCCTTTTAGAGCAGCTGAGCCCGTCACCCTTTTTATAAGCAAACCCTCATGACATCACAGCAGGACAGTAGCCTATCAGAGGACAAGGAATGGCTTTTAGTGTATATTGCATGACTGCAGTGTACTGACAACTCAACAGCACCCAGTGTCCTCTGGGAAACATTAGTTTTTTTTAACCTTTATTTATTCAGGGAAGGTTTTCTGAGCTCTTTTTTCAGCACCACCCTACTTCACATTCACACATGGGAGCTGCTCTATAAAACCACAGACTTCTGTTTTTGGCTACTGGGTAGCTGTAATGCTGCAGTTGAGCAGTTCAAAACATGACAACCACAATTTTCAAACTGAATGCCCTACTATACTGTATTTGCATATGCCTCACTATATCTTATTAAGAAACTGCAATAAAAAGATGCATTTCTGGTCTCAGTTAAGGTTAAAGCAACTAAAACAACTCAGCTAATGGGTCGAGGTTGTGGTAGAAGTCAGATAAACAAATATGGGAACCACAGTAAACAAATACTTCATGCTGCATGTTGAATCCAGTTTAGAGGAGCTCAGGGCAAATGTTAAGACTGCAAGACACAGTATGTTGCTTCTTGCGTCTTGCTTAATAATTAATACAGTATAATGAGAATTGCTTTGCATTACTTTTGTATCAGGTTTGTAGTTAATATAAGAGGACGATCAGGCATGTAGATTTTGAAAAACCCAGACTTGGTGTCAGTTTAAGGCAGGATACTCAACTGAATCCTGAGTCAACTCTATCCTTGCAATGAGGAATTCCACAAAGCTAGAATGAACTCTCTCTCTTCTTTCCTCATTATGCTGGACCTGTCTGCTGTATTCAACATGGTGAACCATCAGACCAACAGTCAAGGCTCCTGTCCTGGCCCCAACGGGGTGAAATGTACTCCCCACTGAAGCTGAACGCACTTATTGTAAGTCATTGTGCAGTGTCTACCAAATGAATGTAATGTAATATACAGAATAATCACAAACATATTCAAAACATATTGGCTTTAAGTCTTTAACTTGCATTACAGCTATATTTAACACAAGACCACTTGTTAAACCACAGAATGTACCAGGCTAAATGTTTAAGTAATACCATCTAGTTTCCATTGAACACAGTGTTCTCTTTGCTTTATGCTGATAAAAACCCACACGTACACTCACCGCATGTGGTACAGCTAAAACGCTCTGAACCGAGATGTGAGCAGCGTGCCAGCAGTTTTAGCAGCATCTGAACAACCCACCACAAAGCATTCATTCATGCTGCCTGATCAATACTCTTCTGCATTAACAATAACAAATCAAATATTTCTTTGTTTTAGTTTAACATAAGTTCACAAATGAGAAGAGGCACAGTTTTCTGAGAGTAATGTTAGAGGAGAGAAGTCAGAGCAATTTATATCATGGTAGATTTCCACAGGATGCATTCTGCCATTAGTTTTTCTACTTTGTCAAATATAACTGTCGGACTGAACTGATTTAGTGAGCATGCGTGTGAAGAACGAATGTTTTTTCATGTTTTCAAAGCAATAGGTTTAGGTTTGTTTTTTGTTTATGCCAACCCAATCATACTTTGTGCTTTCTTTTACTATGGGAAACAGGAAACACTTAAACCATAGTGTCAGTTTCACACTATCTCGCTTTCCTCTTTCTTTCAATGTCGTTCTTTGTCTCTCCTTAAATAATCTCTTTCCTTTTCATGACGTCTTTTGGGGCATGTTTGTCAAGAGGCCCAGAGCAACATCAATGCGTCCAAAGGGACTGATTAGTGATAACGCTCTGTGTGACTATTTGAACACCGTGATTCATCTTCAATGCCTGAGTCAATTATGTTTCAACCACCCAGCTGATCTGCAGTCATTATTCTGGCAGGGAATAGTCACTCTGCTCATGCAAGTGCAAGCTGCAGTCATCCAGCAGAACCCGCAAACAGTTCATTGGAAGGACTTTTTCCGCTTACAGAGGAAACCACTGTACCACGAAGAGTAAAAACCAAGTGGCGGCATGAAATAGCACAAGCAAAAAATGTTATGCATCTTGAGCCAGTCTCTCGCTACTTTGGATGTTCTCTCTTGTTCACATTATAACTTTTCTTCCTATGGGAAAAGAGACACAGTGCAGTCATTTTGTCTAGCCCCAACACATTCCTCTCCGCACCTCTTCCTGTCCTTGTCCTATCCCTTCCTCTCTCTCTCTCTCTCTACATTCTCCTCTCCCTGACATACATCCTAACTGGTAAAGTATCCATCACTTTATATCATAGCTCTGCTCTCTATACAAAGCTGATTCTTTATAGTCCTTGTTTTTTCTGCTCCTAACACTGCACCATCCTTGGTCCATTGAATGACCCACCGACGTGGTATTCATGACTTTGTATGTATAAAGTTTTCAATACCTGCAGAATTGTGACATGTATCAATTAAATTCTACTAATTTGTAACACCAAATGCATTTTGAGAAAAAACTTAAAGCTGCCTGAATAAAATTGTGATCAACATAATGAAGAAATGTTTTTAATCAACTTATATCTTCCAAGTCGTAAAATGCTCATGCTGAACATATCTGCAAAATCTCTTTAATTTGTTTTCCCTACAATAAACATTCTTGCAATACAATACAGCTCATAGCAACTGAAGCATGGTTATGAAAGATTGAGCTCTTGATTAAATAGTAGTGTTAAATCCCACTAAACATAATCCTGACAGCAATTATGTTTCTGGCAAAATATTACTGGCAAAACAAATCAGCAGATTGGAAATGTAATTTCTTGGGGACTGGGTTACGAAAACATGTTTTAAATGAGTAGTTTTTCTTATTTTGTATACTTGTAATGTTACTAAAAATGACTTTGAAAAAAAAACAAACACCGAATTCTTGAAAAGAGAACAAGACATCATTGTCTTTTGTTGTCCGTCACCTAGCAACATTGTTTCTACATTGCACTTAAACATGACTTGAACTACTTAAAATATGACCTCATAAATTCCACTTGAAGGGATCGTGTGAAACAAGCCAAGCTACAGAATGTTTTCCAGTGAAGTGTTTGATTATCAGTCAAGGAAAATTACTGTGAAGATGACAGTGGTTAGTGCACTAATGTGCATAACACATACTCTTAGCTTGCCAGTTTGAGTTTGTCGCAAGGTCTTTTTTGTCGATTTACTCCTCTAGTCTGTTATTTGCCACTGAATCCAATATCTATTAAACTGAAAACCTTTTAAATTTCTACAGAAAAAACACATTGCCTGCCTCTGTGGTGGGACCAATCTATAACACAGCTGCAAACGTTGCTGCAGACTGTGTTGAGAGATTCACAAAATAATCGAGTGCATGAAATGTACTGATAAGCAGCACGATAAGATGTATTTTCCAGCTGCAGTACTGTACATTTTTTTCATGCATGAGCTATCATCACCAGAACATGTTACAGACAGGCCACGAAGGCCACATTTGTTTAATATTACACAATGTTTCACTGCGTTGGTTGAAAACATTTGATGCATACTGTGCAAAGAAATGCATCTATAGCAGAATAATGCAACAGTAATTAATATGTCCATAAGGAAAAATACACATTCCGGGCCTCAGCTGGGTTTTTTGTGCAGCTCTCTTCCACGAGAGGCCTGTTCAGCACAGTATATCCTGTACATAATGTGTTATCTGAACTACTGAGACCATTCTATACGATTTCCTGCTGGTAACTAGTCTGTACCAAGATCTGTCATTGGCTACATGGACTGCAGTGTTCTGATATGAGCAGGATTAGGAGAATAATCTAAGTATGAAATTGCCACAGAAAAGCATTTTGTGATTAACTTGACCCAAATAAGATCACAGTCGAATAAGGGTAATCAAATTAAGATATGTGCGGTGTTCCAAATTTAGTTGCAATATTGACTGGCATCAGAGTTTTGGTGGTGTTTTTCTTACACATACGTTCTACTGTACTGAATTTGTTGGGATGTACAGCTGTAAAAAGCATACATGTAGAGGAAACTATGATGGTGTAATGTGATGGAAAGGAGCTGTCTTCAGTCATTAGTCAGGCTTTCTACTGTAGCACATAAAAGGGAATATGAGTGGAATGGTTCTAAATGTAATCCATCAATATTATTGTCTTGAATCCCTCATATAATATTTTTTTCACTATATCCTGCACAATCACAGAGTTCCTCACTCTCTTTAAATTCTCCCTCCCTCCTCCTATACCATGTCCTTTTACAGCTCCAGTGTCACCTCTGCCTGGCTGCGATGATTGGACGGGTCAATCAAGGTGGCGAGAAAAATTCAGCGTCATGAATACAGAGTACATTTGACAGAGAAAATTAACCATATATGGATCACTTTTCAGTTGTCATACAAGCGAGTTTTTCCACTTTTTATACAGGTGTTCCCTTCATATACACAAAGTTACATATTCTATCTGTGCGTGAGTTCATGTGCGTGTGATGACAGGTAAGGCGAGGCAAAATGACAGGTCTGCTTCTTACAAATCAGGAACGAGGCATGTGAGCAGAAAGATAAACACTGTTTCTGCCAGTCAGCACCTTTCCTTTCCTTCCTCTCTCATCGTTGCTCTCACTCTTCCTCTCGTTCCATCACTCGCTCAGTCTCCCGTTTTCTCTCCTGTCTGTCGCACTTTCTACTTTCCCTCATCACTCTCCCCTGTTTCATCTCCTCTCCTTTCTCGTTCATAACTCGCCCTCTGCATCCTCTCTCATCGCTCTCTCTCTCTGTTTCCTTTCTTTCGTTGTCTCCCCGTTGTGTAGCTCTGTTGTACTCCGCTGCTCATCTTTCATCTGTCCTTATTTTCCTCCCTCGCCTTGTACTTTAACCCTTTTTCCCACTTGTGTCATTTCTCATCCCCTTTGAAGTACCATTTTGCAAACAATCCTCAGCAGTTGCTACCTCTTCAGGCTCAGCATTATGCATCAAGTGTTTTTGAATTACACCATTAAGCATTTCAACAACTTTGGAAGTAGCTTTTTTAGGCCAAAATTTATTTAGTCATGTTAATATTATTAACATTGTTATATATAATTTTTTTCATGATAGCCTGTAGATCCATAGGTTTAAAAAACAAACATCACTAACTTATCACTGATGTAGCTGATATTTATGTCTTGGAGGATTTCAGGTGAGACAATTCACATGTGCATGTGTACATACCCACTCTCTCATCACTCATCGTGTTCATTTGCTGTGGAAAGTAGCCCATGGTAATTCAGAATGCTATTGTAATATTAAAGTGATGATTGTAGTAGTTAAAATAAGAGATTACAACAGAATGGCCAAAGTGGAGATGAGATTTCCTGACTTTTTATCCCTAGTGTGAGTCAAGCTGCACATCCTACATTTCCTCATTACGCAACTCAACAGTCTTTCATTAGGCCCTCCCTGCCTGGTAAATGCCCACGTCTATCTAACGCCATGCCCCCAGTTTGTAATGCAGGTTTCCATTACAAAATTGTCTCCAAGCCTAAGCTCAGATATCCCTGATGATATCAACATGGGTTATTATTATATTAGACTTGCCAAAGCTCCTCCAGAGCCACAAAAGACATTATGCAACTGCTTTCATGGGCTAATTAGTATCAGCCACGGCTAGTTAATTGATCTTGATGGGTAAAATTGGTGTAGTGCCCATTTTACTGAGATGACAATCATACCAATATACACACAATTGCCAGTTTTTGGCACACAGCTCGTAAACATATTTTTTTCTTATTAGCTATTAAAATTTATTTTCTCATCTGAGATATTTTCCTTTACAATTAGAGTTAGTTTCAACATAGATGCTAGCATAAGCATAATTTGGTGTCGGAATTATTTTCTCAGTTCTTCTCAGTCGATGGTATATTAAACGTCAGAATATAGTGAAAAATATGAATATGAGGGCACAAGGTGACGTCTTCAGATGCCAACAGTCCAAAACCCAAATATATTAAATTTCAAATCATAATCAGTAACAAAGAAAAGTAGCAAATCCTGTCATTGGAGAGACTGGAACAGAGAATGTTTGGTGTTTTTGCTTGATAAATGACTTAAACCATTAATTGATTATCAAAATAGATGTTGACCCATTGTTTCAGCTCTGAAACTGACAAATAGGTCAACATTTAAAATTTTTATTTTTTTAATCTGACATATGTAAGACATTTAAGTGTGTCTCCTTATGGTGTTAAGTCAGGTTAAAACCTGGATCAGCGTTCATAGTGTGGTTTATCCTTTACAGCTTCAATGCTGGAACAATCCATGATTTCATATTTACTGTATTTTTAAACCCAACTGATAGTACCCAACAATCACATTTTCAAGCACTGAAAAGCATTTACAGTACTGTCCTGCTATCTTACTGGACCCTGAAGGGTTAGAGAATTCCTGTCTGTCCAAACACAGTTGCTCCAGCAACTCTGGATTAGAACCAAAGCTGTGAAAACACTGGCTCCCCACCGGGTTCAGGTTGGAAGGATGTGAGAGAGAGAAGCAGCAGCCTGCCAAAAAGGGATGTTGAGGATTACTAGTTTAACAGCAAATTTCAGAGCCATAATGCTGATGTGGTTCAACATAGTATTTTGAGTTGAGCTGTCCTGAGTTGAATTATTTGTCTCCTGTGCTGTTGCAGATAAAGGTTATATGTAATTCTCACATTGTTATCACAGTCTATAATGGCTGGTGAAAGATAACAGAGGGCGCATTGGAATAACACACAACATGTGTCTCAGCTGACAGATATTTATGATAACCACCATCTCATATGATGAAAACACACACTAAGAGAAAGCCCTGAGATGATTTTACCATGACGTTTTGTGGGAGAGACGAAACAACAAAACACCACTGCAAGAATGTCTTTTCGTGGGATACATTTTGAGACAAAGCCGAAGGAAATGTAATATAAACTGGTTATCTGTGGACATGAGGTGTGGTTTATCTTTTGTTTAAAGAAAAAATGTGAATCTGTTTTGATGTATCAGCTGTACTTTTATCTTCTACAACTATAAATCTAAGGTTTTTGGGGCATGTACTGTGACCCTTGACCTCTAGATTCTGATTTATCAACAATAAATCTCACTGTAAAGAAGAGGACCCTGACATTAAAGAGCCCACTTATGACCCTTTAATTACTGGAGGTAGATCGGTGATTATACTCAGACACACACACAATGACTGGGACCTCACCCTGACCGTGTCCCATTTCCTGACCCACAAACACACACAATATGTATCACAACCTTTGTTACTTGTACCAGGACCCAATTTTTGTCTCCAAATGGGAGTAGAGTCTCCTTAGTGTCAATGTATGGACAGACTTGTGTCTCCACAATGTGGTAAACACATACACACACAAGCCATATCCAGTCTTATTGTGAAGAGAACCTTGTAAAAGGTACAACATTTCAGTATCTCATGTTGTGCAGCAAAAGACAGCGTAATCTTTCACATTTTCATGTCCTCAGGTTTTTATTAATACATGTCTTCCTAATCCCCAGGATTCACATTTAAAAACAAGGGCACTGAAATAATCAATATTAAACAATATTTAAAGATTAAATATTTGAATACTGAAAAATGAAATGTGAAAAAAATGTAGGGCAGTATGGCAGGTCTGTGATTCTGATTGTCCCCCCAATGATGACATGGAGGTCAATGGATTGGGCATTGACCATCTGTCCAATATTCTGTTACAGATGGTATCTGACTGCGATGTGTTGATAAAATATTTGCACATTCACAATGTGTTTAAGCACACTGCAAATATGAGAGTGCTGGATTTGCTCTGAACTGTGACATGACAAACACAGTCTGTTACAGGTTCTGCCTATTGCTTACACACTTTTTGCAGAATTTGGCTCATTATGTCAAAACTCTACACACAAGCCAATCAGACATAGCACTTGGAGAATAACAACTATAATCTATGCCAAAATGAAAAACTGCAATCAAAACTTAACACTTCTTTCTAAAAATGAAATTCTTGCAACAAAACCATACACACAAGCATCATTTGAATTACTCTTTCATATCACCAGCAACACACTGATGGGCTTTATATAAAACACTGGAGTCTTTGTGTTTCAATTTTTATTGTAATTTCCTCAGACTCAGTCGTCTGTAAAACTCAAAAGTAGAATTTTTGCAGTAATCAAACAAGAGTTTCTACTCTTTCTTTTGGATCCGGCCACAAGACCTCGTCAACATCACAGGCGATGTACTCGCGGCCTAGGCATCGGGGAATATATCGCTTTGAGTGCCAAATCCAATCTTGGAATGATCCCACCTCAATGTCTCCACATGCCTCTTCCATTGCATTGCATGCAGAAGAGTCGTACAGTTGTGTGGTTGCCGATCATATACTTTCCACCGCCACGCTGAAAAGAATTCTTCGATTGCTTTTAGAAAGGGGCTGTAAGGGGGCAGGTATAAAAGTGTGAAATGGTTATGGTTGTTGAACCAATCTCGGACCCAAGTCGCCCAGATGTCATCTGATACATAACTCTGCCCTGGTCCTCGTCTTTGTCCGTGTCCGACTCCTCTCTCTCTTTGTCCTCCTCTTACTTTGACTCTCATTGCCTCCATGCTCGCAAAGTTCTCAAAATGGCTTACCTGAGGCCTATTTGTAGTGCTAAGGCTCAGACCAACTGGTGTTCTGTTTTCTCTGCAAGTGTTTGCAGGTGTGTATGTAAGTGTCTACAACTGCCAGATGGGTTTTGCATTTTGAACAGAGTGTTTTCCACTGATAACAGGTGATTTCGTTTTTGAACAAAGTGTCTAATGTAAGAAAACGTATGCAGTGTTTCGCAATAAGTGTGTTACAGAATTGCAAACACAGTGCAAAGTTGACAATGTGTTTAAGCTATGGTTACACTGTGTTTAAGGTATGCTATAAGAAGTTTAGGTATTGGGGCTTTGGTCTAAGCATTCGGTTTTAGTGTGTAAGCAATGGGAAAAAACTGTAATAAGTTGGAAGAACGATGGATCTTTACACTCTTTCTTGTGTCTTAAAGTGTGTTGTAGTCTGACAGAGGTTCATCTCATCTTATTTTTTACTGCTTGTTCCCGTTTAGGGGTCACGGGTGACTGGAGCCTATCCCAGTAACTTTGGGCCTTAGGCGGGGTACACCCTGGACAGTGGCCAACAGAGACAGACAACCATTCACTCTCACACTCATTCACTAGGGGCAATTTAGAGTTGTCAGTTATCCTACACATGCATGTCTTTGGACAGTAGGAGGAAGCCAGGAGAACCCAGAGAGAACCCACGGTAACACGGGGAGGACATGCAGCTCCGACAGAGGTTTCACACTGAAATTAAAATGAATCCTTTCCAACTATTAAACTCAAGTCAAAATTCAACGAAACAGGAAGAGTCCAAAACAAAGAATAAAGCGAAACACACTAGCAAACATAGAAAGGGCTGTAATGCATGGCACAAAACCAAGCTGGCAAAAGGACAAACTGACAAAGGAACGAGGGAAGCACACAGACTGTATACACTCAGGTGAGGGGAGATAACAAGACACAGGTGCAACTTATCAGGGCAACGCAGCTGATCAAAACTGGAGGGAAAAATCACACAAAGGCAGGAAGTTAAACTACAAGACACATGAGGAGAGGAGAGTATATTAAAAATAAAACAAGAAACGCCTCAACCAAAACCCAAACCCATGACATGATAATATGTCAGTGTTGTGTTTGGAGCTTGTTTTCACTGCCCCCTATTTGGCAAATTAATTAATAAATTAAATTGATTCTAATTATTTATTGTTAATTATAATTTGATACCTTTTTATAATTACAATAAGCAAATAAAACCCTGGTCAAGGTGACTGCAGACTCGATCTCACTGCAGTGATATTTATAGGGCTGGCCGCATTATGCCACATTTCCTATAAAGCCTGTTACTTCCTGTCCAAGAGGATATGGCTACTTGTTCCCCTCTCAGGCACCAGACCATGCAGGTTTGTTCTATCTGTTTTCATTCCTCTATCAGCCCCTCCACCCTCCATAAGCTCTTTTATTGTATGTGAAAACACAAAGATTGACCTGTTTGCAATGGAACAGCACCACCCTCTTCATGGTAGTGCCATACTTTATTTGTGCAACAAAGCAACCCAGCTGGTTACCTGGTAGTGCACAATATAAAAGTGGCACAGAGACAAGCAAATATCCCAGCCTGATATTACAGTATATGAACATCTCAAACTTATTGTACAAATGATTTACTGATATTGATAGTTTTACTAAATTGTTGACAGCATTTGTTTTTCTTTCTTCACCCAAGCACTGTGAGATGAAGTACAGTATGTGGTTGCTACTATTATAATTCCTCATTCTTGAAACACCATTTTGTGTTCACATGCAAATATATTTGTTTAACAGTTGGCTATCTTTAGTACTATTATAACTTTCCCATCAGCTACATCTGGTCTGACCAGCAGCAATGTCACTTCATCTTTCACAGATGACATACACCCTCTGTATTTCCTCAATTAGAGCATAATAAGACTGTAATACTATGAGAAAAAAGGCTTTTAAATAGTAGAAAATCAATAACCTATCTTACATAATCACAGAAAAGATGGCTGCAGTTTTAGGGAGTGTTTCAAATTTCAATGACGCCCTATGTGATTTAAAACAACCTGTTTCTGTCCTGCATTTTTGTGCTGCAGAGTAATTCTAAACCTCACTCTAAAATGCAGTTTTAAATAATGTTCTAAATGCTCACAGCACAACAAAACACAACACACACACACACACACACACAATTTAGTATAACACAGTACAGTTGCCAGACAATGTTCCTTTGAAAGAACTCGCCATTGTGTCCCAAATGCATAGGCAGACTGACTTAACAATAGGTCATTAATCACACCTAAACGTCACCACAGACACACAAACTGGATGTGATACTCCAGGTGACATATTGTTTTTCTGACCCCAGTCAACTTCCGACTGAAGCATCAGCCAAGACTCAAAGCTTGACTCTTTGATTCTGAAAGCACATATGAGAGGAAGAAAGGCCACAGAAATACTTCTGGGATTGTCCTGAAGGAATCAAACCTCTGCTGCAGCTGATATTTACAAGAAAATTAGGTCAGAAATATGACACACACCACAGACTTGTATTCAAATAAGTGCAGTCTGACCGATTCTGTTCCACAGCCTTATTACTAATTTTCTAAAAGGATGATTATTTCATTTTGGATCAAACTTGTTGTTAAATGTTCCCCGCTTGTGCAGAAACATCAGCAGGAGGCATTAGGAAGCGTTCAGTGGTTTGCCAGTGTTTGCAGGAAGTATCCTGCACATTGTTTTAAGTCACTGGGAAGTGAGCCAGGACAGACTGAAAGGTACCTGCATAAACATGTTTTTGTTTTGTATCCAAAAGAGAACAAATCTCACATCAGTGTTCAAACTGGAATAATATTTTAAACAAAAATAAAGATAAAAGACAAATAAATCAAGATGATGTCAGTTGTTTGTTTTTTTAATAAAAGGGTATATTGTTAGGACTTAATTGCAGAATTTGAATTCATTACATTTATCAAACTATCCAAAATGTTGAATTTAAATATTCCAGTGGATTAGAGTTCTGGTTAAGGCACAAAGTCATTCATTTCTAATGCTAGTGACACAATTAGATCACCCAGAATGCATCTCATGTAGCCTGGATGGAGAGTAAGCATGGCAGGAATTTATTCAGGTTTCTTTATCTGGTTACTATGTTGACATTTCACTAATGGGACAAAATAAAATACATCCACACCCTGCAGTGTCTCTCTCCCTACCAACAGTGAACTGTTCCCATGGATATTGTCTTAACTTGTACTGCCACCTTTTGGTTTTTCTTTGTAGCTACACAAAATGGACTCTAGTAACTGTGGCTGACTTTGGATGACTTTGATCGGTTCAATCATCTATGTATCCACCTATCCATCTATCTATAACTCCAGGGTAAATCAGATGGAAACATCTGTGAACATGTGTTTGTAGAAAGTGTAATAATGTCACAGAAATGTCTCCAAAACCAGAACCAGAAAAGAGTGCACAATTTTAATGGGAGTCTACACTCCTAGGGTTAATATGACTTGCATTGTTACAAATCACTGTATACCTGTGCTTTTCCTACTATGAAAACTAAAACTGTTTACTGTGAAAAACGTTTATCATGAGAATAATTTCACCTGCGGGCCTCCATACTGAACATGAATGGTCCAAAAGTTAAGGCAACATCACAAATAAAAGTTTATTAGTTATTGGTTATCATTTGATGGCCTTCGGTACCCATTGGACACCTACTGTAGCTTCTGAACAAGACTGGACCTCCGTGGGGATTTAATCTGCTTTTGGGGGCAGGTCATATTACAAAAACAGCCTTTTTTTAAGTTAACGATAAACTGTTTATCAGGCCACACGTTTTCTCAGCTCTCCAATCAATATTTATGAATGTTTTATTTTAACTGAACACCTTAAATGGTGGTTGGTAATCTCGGAGTCGTGCTTTAAATTGGTTTTATTCATATGCATATCCTGTTTATATTGGTGATTGTTGTGACTGCTGGATTAAAAAAACAACCTGCATTTAGACCACAGAGGATATGAAAAACAACAGTCACCATGACTCATGTCTTTGTAGGTAATATTAAAGTAATGTCATCATAGTAAAAAATTGTTGTCACAAAAAAACGTAATATTTAGATCTTTTTGCTGTTAAACTGCCTGTAGAAATATCATGGTAATATTATACTCATATGTAAAGGCCATTCGGTTTAAATTCACTTTCAATAACTACAGACTAAATCTAGAAGAAAAATCCACCCAAATATTATTCTGAAAAAGTTGAACAGCTCTGTTTGAATTAGTTCATTTCAACAACAACAGCTCTGACTAGCAGAGGGACAGAGGCTGGATTACCATCTGGGCAAAGCAGACAATTATTCCAGAGCCTTGGACTCCCAGGGGCCCAAAAAAAAGCCCATATTCAATCAATTCAATCACTCACTTGGTTTTTGCTAATTTGAGTAATTACAAATATGTCAGGGAATTGTCACCATTGAAGTACAATACCTTCATTATCGTAGTTATATTGTGCTCATAAACAATGCTTAAACAATTTACCACAGTAAAGCATGGAGAATGGGAGGGGGGTCAGTAGGGGTCCAATAACACATTTTTGGCTGGGGCCCCGCAGCAGATTAACCCGACCATAGACAGTTAATAATTCCACTCATGATCTGAACAAAAATTCCCCATGACACAGAGATCATCAATTCAAGTTTGGATACTCTGATTTCCAGGAGATGTCAGGTTGTGTTGGAATAATTTTACATGTCAAAATTATTGGACTAGCACAATATAAACTTTTCGGGTGGATTTTCCCTCTGTGAACTCTCTCTAGGATTATAACATGATTATTAAAGTGACAAGCTATGAGATAAAATGACAATATAAGATTAAAGTGCCACACAATCAGGCCACTATTAACTGACTATTGAGAGCTACTGACACACTTTCCTGATTGGACTATTACAGGAATATTACATTGATACCACATAGGACCGACAAAATATCAAATTACAAATAAAGTATGTCTCATATAACATCCCAATAGAGAGCCACTGGCAATTAACCCCTCATAAGGAGCCTGTTACATTCCCCCATAGTTGAATGTGTAAGTGATATAATTGTGTTATTATGTGCTGTGTTGCTCCACGGCCTCCGGGTCTCCCTCCTCTCTCCTGCTATTGGCTGGTGAATCTGGACCTGCAGCCAATCACAGTCCATCTGGCGGTATTAAACTGTTGAGGAGCGGTATTTATTATTAACTTGTGTCCCGCTCATGCCTGAGGTATTTGTGCATTGTGAGCTTTTTTCTTATGACTTATAGTTATAGTTAGTCTGTTAAATTTAAGTGAATCAATTATCTTAACTTAATGTTTGAATTTTTTTGGTATCTTGACTAACTACTAACTTTGATCCCTTGCCAGGAAGACCTGCCGTTTTTGTTAGGCTACCTTTCCTTCTTACATGTTCTTTGTGTTGATAGGGAGTTAGATTTAGGATTTAGATTTTTCTTTTTAGGTAGTTTATTAAGTATTCTGGTTTTATTTCTACTCTTCCTGATTGGTTTGTTATTGTGGCCAGGGCTCTCCCTGAAGCTACATTTAAGCGTCTATATCTGGCAATAAAAGATTGAATTACTGACAAACATGGACTCCTCATAGTCTTCCAACTATTTTTATGGTAGTCCCCAATCCCCCAGAGCACTGTGGCGCGAGAACAGGGCCGTATGACTGCTCTATACGTTCAGGCATTGCCTGGTGTTTTATCTCCGGCAGTTTGGAGCTCGGACGATATTCGGCGCTCTCGCACCGTGAGAGGAGCTCGTCCTGCCCGATGAAAGAAGCCCTGATAGCTCGCGAGTCTGTGAAAACCCTCAGAAACTCACCATCCAGCATTTGAGCCTCCAACACCGGTGCGCACAGGCATGCAGGCGTCCGCCGGAGCGCACTGACTGTTCAGGGAGGGATGGACGCCTCTGCGACCCGCCCGGAGCACCGCTGGGACATGGCGGGTGGGAGAGGCAGAAGCTGAAGCTGAAGGAGGAGGATGGTACCAGTCAGTTTCGATTTAATTCCTCAACCGGCTGGCTTTACGCAGGGTGGAGGGGTACAGTAGTCTGTAATCTACTTGGAGGAGCAGGGAAAACCCTCTCCAGACTGACACAGAGAGAGGGACGGAGAGTTTAATCGGACAGAGAGAGTTGACAGCAGAGCTTTTGCCCTGCTGCTGGAGTCTTAATTGAACTGATTGATACTGACTGAGGAGGACTATCATTCAAGCTGTTGGACTTCCACTTCACATCATGAGTGGGCCCACAAATGGTAGGTGTGTGTCTCATTTGTGTGTGTTTGGTGAGTTGTGTGCTATGTGTGGGTGTTCATATGTGTTTGAGTTTGCCAAATCAATAAGATAGCATCCTTGGATGCTTTAACCTGAAGAAGACATAAACAGCCCTTCACTGACTTTGACACTGTATTTCATCATGTGATTGGCCAGCTCTCTGTCAGTGAAGGTTAGAAACTGAGGCTGATATTGTGTATTGATAGCTCACAGCGTACATCAGTATTTTCATCATTGCCAGTTTGTGTTGCAGTTGTAAGCAGTGTGTATGGATTGATATAGATTTCGGTGTAACAACCAGGGATTCCTCCACTGACGACATTTCCACAGTCACAGGACCCAATCAATTTATCCATCAATTCATTTTATTTACTAAACATGTTTAGTATGGAAAAAATGGCTCGTCCAGCTTTTGTTGTAATTTTTGTGACAGAAAATGTTTTTAGAAATCACTGCTTATTACAATCAAAAATAGTCACGTAAGACAGTCAGAAAAGCCTGTAACAGCTACTTAGATATTTTGGAGAGAAGAAAGGAAGCTCTGCTGTTCTTTGATAGCCGGAAGACAACAGAGCACATCTTTGGTCTTCACTGTGCCGGGCACATATTAAAATGCCCCAATGACTAAACATACAACGGCATGAAGCAGGTTTTTATTAATGTGAAACCACTAAATCCCAAAATCTATTTTCCAAAAATGAACAACAAAGTGGCTCTGCAGACATGACACAGCACCTTGCTTTCCAGTGTAAGACACCAAGCAGCCTACAGCCACAGTTTTATACCTCTCACCTCAGGGAGATATTTCACCTTATAAGTGCTCCAGTGCGGCTACGCTCCGATACAATTATGACCATGTGAGAGAGGGGCGCAGGCTGAGCGACTGTAACCCCAAAAATCTCCCACAGACAAGAAGAGGATTATCTCTTGGCTGACTGGTTTGGGTCACACTATGGGAGACCTGATTGGTTTTTATCCAGGCTGTTTATCCACAAGGTCAAAGTTCAGAATAAATGTGTTGCTGTCAAACAGTGCAGACTTTGAGGCCTCTTAAGGGAGAGTTGTAGGGAAATAGATTTGACATTCAATTTGGGTTTTTTAGGAAAGTTCAGTCCGTGGCAGCTGAGATCCTTTCCCTACTGTAGCACATTACCATAAGGTCAGTAACTTCAAAAAAGCCAAAGGTGCAACATGATGACATGCAGCAGCATTCCCCAAAGTTTAGTCAAAATGGCACAAAACAGCATCCAAAATGAAGTGTGACGAGTGACACAAAGATGGCATCAAAACAGTTCCTGACAAACCTTGCTCTTATCATGCCTTATTTTGATGTTGTAGACATCTGAGGGGTTGCCAGATGATGAACAGGTTTTAAATATCTACATGTTCCTCTAATCTATGCTTATTTGATGTGAAATATTGGAAAACTTTACCTGACTACAACAAAAATCACTCTTTGGTTGACCCAGTCATAACATAGAGTACTGGTTACCCCACGAGGTCACAAGATAAATCTGACGGGTCATGAGTAAACAGAAGATATATGGTTGAGCTGCACCAAATGTTTTTTTCAGTAGGGCTGCCGCATGTACTCGACGTAATCAATGACATTGATGCTGAAAATGTGTTGCCATCAAAATTTTTAAAGATGCATGGTTTTTCATTGCTAATAATTTCAATAAATCAGTCATTTCTGCAGGAATCGCTGCATCATGATTACAGCGTGGCGATGTGGGTGTGTTTATTTGTGCTTTAGAACATAGCTGCTGTGAAACATTCGAAAATAAAATTGTATTTCTCTGATTAACTGGCTTCCCTCTCCTTATTCAACCTCTTTGTAGTTCGACCACATCTGTGTCTCTCCCTCTCTCTCTCTCGCAAACAAATGAAAGGAAGCTTAGAATCAATTCTAAATCAGCTGCTGGTGCCTTCAGTCATTACATTTACGTTTACATTTGGTCATTTAGCAGACGCTTTTATCCAAAGCGACTTACATATGAGGAAGACTATGGAAGCAATTATAACAACACAAGGTAACAAAAAGCACAAGTGCACCAGAAACTAGTCTGTTAAAGCCCAGCACAGTATACAAAGCTAAGGATAGGAAGTTTTTTTAGGTTTTTTTTGAAAAGAGACAGAAAGGAAGTTGAAGTTAGTGGTTGTCAGTTAGGTGTTGATGGAAGAGAAACTTTTTAAGGTGCTTTTTTAAAGGAGGCTACAGAATCTGCTGATCTTGTAGGAGCAGGCAGATCATTCCACCAATGTGGAACGGATCCAGAGAAGGTGCGCAGCGTGACGCTGGGTTGCGTTTCTGAAACATAGTGTTGTCTATTCATTAGTAAGGAAAGCTCTTTAATATGTTTTGTCATTGTAGCTGCATAAAGTCGTCTGCCTGCTACCTTAGAAATCAGATTGAATAATTGTTTGAGAAAATGTTTAGGAATCTGGGTTTATTTTACTTTATTATTGATGACGCCAGTGTGTGTGTTTATTTTTATCATGTTGAATTTGACTACAGTTTTGTACTTTAATATGTAAGCCTTTGTGTACATTTTGTGCTGCATTATAAAATGACATACAGTTTATCAGAATAAAATGAACTCACATTAAATGGTCAATTTGATTTTTTTTTGAGGAAAATTAATATTTACATTATTTGATTAATCTGTAAAATAGGCTAGTCGATAGATTAATCGATAGTGGCCTATTTTTAAGACTTTTTTCTAATGAAAGATTTTACTCTTGAGATAATTTTACATCTTAAAGCCCATAAAATAAAATCAATTAAACCATCTGAGAAGGAAAAATTACTCTTTGGTCTAACAGGGCACCTTGCAATATGGGACAATGGCAAGACAACAGCTTTATTTCAAAGGGTTACAAGTTACGAAGGTTGCAAACCTCTGTTGTAGACAGCGGTTAGAGGTTCTGTGTGCACAGGACATTACCTGGCTGCTGGTCACTTATATCAAGACAACACATAGGCCTACACAACATACACACAGACTGAAGCACATGCTGTACACGTATATACACAAGCTCTAAACCTACTAATAATAACCAACACACACAAAAATAACACATTCAGCCTCTCTCTCTCTCTCTCTCTCTCTCTCTCCCTCTTTCAGTCACTCACTCACTCACAGGTGGCTGAGATCTTTCTATGTCTGTGGTTCTAGTCCTTGTGGTGCCATCTGGCTACAGAACCAATGCCAGCTTCTGTCATGCGCGCACACACACAGACTCACACACACACTGATGATACAATTTTTGTCCCGGTTTTACCTTTTTTTTCCTCATGAAAGCATTTATAGGTCCACAACTCTCTCTGTCTCTCTCCTGCTGTCATCAGCTTAACCTGCCAGCGTGTTCTGTGTGTGTGTGTGCTGCGATTGCATAATACTCTGGGATGCAGCAGCATTAACTGTAATGTAATTGAATTCAATAGAAATACAGTAGAATTGTCGCTCAGATTGTTGCACACTGGGTAGAGTGCAGTCGACTTTTAGAGGAAATCAAAATCAATATTGAACATGTACTGTATGCTGCAAGTCCTTGAAATATATTCTCTAATGTCTTGTCCTACCATGACAGAGAGCAGTGTGTGCGTGTATTTCAGACAGCGTAAAG
>CM022491.1:6189289-6235561 GCA_011952105.1 Coreoperca whiteheadi | reverse complement strand
TTCACCAAGGCCAATAGTCCAGTCTTCTATCATATACAAACCCGAAAGCGCAAACACTGTTATGTGGTTGTGGGGTTTGGGGGTCCCCCAGCCAAGAAGATTTTATGTTATTTGACTAAAAGCTATGCATTTTCACATAATTTTTTACTATTGTCACTACAATATTTATTTAAAAAACACACAGGTTGTAGTTTTTCACAATACACTCAGGCATTAGCAAGAGAAAAGCGCGATGTAAGCGCTATGTTCACATTTTGTGAAGGATTACTTCAATACCTCGATATAGTATATGTCTTTTTCCACACCTGTCTCTTTGTCTGTCTGTCTGTCTCTCTCTCTTAAGCCACTACCTTGTAATGAATGGTTGTAAGTCGTGCCGATCTCCCTACTAGTTACTAAGTCAGTCACTAAGCCTTCCTCGTCTCCTCTAAACCTTTATTTGAGTGTGTTTGTGATTATGTTAGTGAGTGTGTGTCTGACTCCAAGTTTTTTTAAATTCTATTTTTTTGTTTTGTTTTATTGATTTGACCAGGATTTGTTGCCATGGTGTTTGTGTGACTTTAAAGAAAAGTTTCATCTAAACGCCAAATTTATTTTTTTGTATGGGACAACAAATCAACATCCGTAGGCCTTACTGATGTTTGAGAATTATATTAAGTCAACTTGTGGATCCGATTTGTTTCTACTTTATTTATAAGAGAAACCTGAGCAACTGTTTTCAAATTCATTATACATTAAAGCTTGTGTTTAATTTCACATGTTCCTATAGCAAAGAAGAAGAAGAAAAAGATGCATCTGATCCCTTATCTTTTTGTGGCAGTCATTCCACTTTTTTAACACACTTTGATCAGCTGCTCAGTTGAAAGGAGCACAAAAGGAAGGGCCTCAAAATGACAATAAGTGACATGCTTTTGGTCGTCTCCTCTCCTCTCTTCTCCTCCCAGCAGTTCAGTACCAGTCAGGCCTTTATGGAGGAAACAACAACAACAGCAGCTCTCCTCTCTCCAGCCGTGGAAACTCGCCCATCGTGTGTGAGCGCTGTGGGGAGGTTTGTCGCGGGGAGGTGGTGCGCGTCAAAAACACACACTTCCATGTTCACTGCTTCACCTGCCAAGGTAAAAAAAACAAAACACCACACACCTACACACACATACATACATCCATATATTCCTCACATGCACAAATATGTACACACGCTCACATCCGCTTCCATTCTCCACTCACACATAATGTTTCATATTCATTTATTTTTTCGATCTTGGACTAATGCATGTGTTTCCATGTGTGGATTCCACCCACATCAATTAGCATAATTAAATATTAAATAATTACCAGTACTCAGACAAGAAGGAACCAGCACAGCGGAATCAGTGCTAGCTTCTGCCTTCACTGAAATAGAAACTGAACTGTGACTCTACCAGGATCAAAGTCAAACACAAACTGTATTATATAGGAAAAACTTTCAGTGACACAGAAGCATCAGTAATTGGACATCACTGTCACCAGAAACAAAAGGTGACATTTGTTATCTCCACATTGAATAGAAGGTGGGGAGATCTTTGATCTTGTAAGCATTACAGCCATTGTAGTTTTGTCTAAATATCCCAGCAGCCACAATTATGGAAGTCCACTGGGGAACAATCAGTGCACATGTAAAGTTTAAATATCAAAAACAGAGGGTTGGATAACTGAGGAATAGTATTAATAGTAAAATATGTATATTTGCTTTCTTGCTGATAGTTATATGAGAAAATTGATACCACTCTCATGTCTGTATGCTAAATATAAAGCTACAGCAATGTATGTTATCGTGTATATACAAGATTATTATTTGAACCATGTTCCTAAATTAATCAAATGATAAAACATGATTTGTATTTGAGCGCCACCATTGTGAGTGTAAATAAAATTGTGCAACTGTTAATGTTACATATGGAAATGAATATTGGAAATACTGGGAACAGGACACTTAACAGTAAGAAAACACAAGTCAAAATTGTATTTGTCCATATATTTGTTTGTACAGTATGTCAGTAGTTGTTTGTCTTTGCTGCATGTGTGTCTTTGCATGTTTGAGCTCCACCAGTGAGCAGGTGGGACAGAAGGCACAAATAGAGGTCTGGAGTCAGCAGCTAGCTTAGCAGTGCAGTCAGCAGGTTTTCAGCCCATAGTCAGACTCCAACCAGCTAACCTCCTTTCACAGGCTGAGACCCACACAGTCCCAAAATGTGCTGCAAGACAACACTGTTTTCTCTGTTTCATCTGCAACTAACATCGCCTGAATGCACTCAGCCACGAAACACCAAAGGGAAGGGTTTTTATATATATATACATATATATGTATATATATATAAAAAATAACCTGAGCTGAAATAACTGCTTTGATGGTTTGTTTGGTTGAATAATTGATTGTCTAATTGACCAATTGTTTGCTCACTCGAAGCACTCATTTCCTCTGACAAGACACAACCTAGATTAATTGACGGAAATGTTCTCCTCTTTGATATTAAACTATTTATTATTATGGACAACTGATCTTGCAGAGTAAGCTTAATGACTTTAGCTAATGGACCGTGGGCTGCGTAGACATCAGCTGATGAAGTGGACAAGAATCAAATCGTCAGCTTTTTTTAATCTTCTGCTCATTATTTTTTCCTCTTATTTCCGCCCCCTCTCTGTCAGTCTCTTGTCTCACATTCTTTGTTTGTAGCTGTGAATGTCAGACTTACAATACGTCTTTGTTTGGAGTAATCTCCTGTTAGCGTGGCTATTTGGGATTGAAGAGACAGGAACGAGGAGAGAGGAGAGGAGATTTGGGGATAAATGAGAAATAGAAGCAGATGAACAGAGTGAGACAGATGAGACAGCAACCCTGCGTGTTTGTGTGTGATTTGAGATAGTCTTTTATTTTATTGGGTAGTATAGTGACTGATTTAGGTGATATGGCCTAAAATGTAGATCCTGTTTTTTCTTTGGGCAGTAAAGAGTTATACTTGATACATACATTTTCTTCACATGATTTCAATAAAACATGTTTCATGGATTTTGGTTCTATTCAATGACACTATAAGGTTATTTTTAGCCATGCTACCAGTCAGCTGGTTGGTCCACCACTTTGGTCCCAACTGAAATATCGCAACAACTATTGGATGGATTGCCATCAAATTGTGTACAGACATTCATGGTCTCCAGATGATGAATCCTACTGTCTTTGGTGAGCCCCTGACTTTTCCTCTATTGCCACCATGAGGTTCACATTTGAGTTTTTGAACTTCTCAACAGCTTGGATGGATTGCCATTAAATTATAAACATTCATTCAAATTACGATTAAAAAAAAACGTTGGTGATCCCCCCCTTAACTTTCATCATCAGGTCAAAATTTGCATTTGTCCAATACCTTTGTTTATGACCAAATAGCTGCAAAACTAATGACATCCCCATCCGCCTCAGCTTTACTTTGTGTTTAGTGCTGTTAGTTGTAGTAACGTTTGTCTGCTAATGCACTAATGGTAAAAAATATTACCTACTGAACATTAGCATGTTAGCATTGTCATTGTGAGCATGTTAGCATGCTGATGTTATCATGTAGATTAAAAGCACCACCATGTCTAAGTACAGCCTCACAACGCTGCTAGCATGGCTGAGGTCTCTTAGTCTTGTTGATTAAGTACTGGACAGCTACTTTGTTGTTTGTATTAGCATTTAAGTAGTGTTTTGGATATTAGGACAAGTTTCGCATTAAATTAAGGTAGAATGTTTTAAACCCTCTTGTGACGAGTTCACAGGCTTTCATAGTTTGTTAAAATTTAAAATGTGTAATTTTTTAAATAAAATTGGGTGAGCAATGTAGATAGAATCACTGTATATGTAATTGTATACCTCGATATTGATATATATATCATGAAGTAGTAAAAAAGGTATCAAAAATCAACTGAGAAACTATTTATGGATAACATTTCACAACATTTCAGCTTTTACCACTAAAACCTTGTATTCTGTCAGAGCAATAAGAGCAAAGAACAGAATGTATATCAATAAAGATTTCAACAAGGCTGATCAGTCATAAGACAAAGAAAAATACAACTGTGCAAAAAATATCTTTCTGCTCTCATAAAATGTGCAACACATTCATAAACTTACCCTCATTTTAGAAGCAAATGATGCCAGTTTTTGGAATATTATCTCCCATGTCCTGCTGAGTATGCAAATATGCAGTCATAGCTCCTCAATTAGACTGACAAATGTTAATACTTAACTACTGAAAACCCCCATTCTCTACCAGTGCAAATTATGTAACCAAATCCATATTGTGGCACATAATTGTACCAGTGTACTGTTGATACTGACCACTCCCTCTGTTAGACTGTAGATTGGTTAGACTTTCCCTTTTCTCGTTTTCCCCTTTGATCCATCCGTCTGTCCTGATCACTCTCATGCAAATGCAGAGCAGCTACAGCGAGGAAATCCATCCCATGTTGATGATACAAATAGATGAGGAAGACAGTGACAGACGTGCGCTGGATGGACAGATCGATAGCCTCATTTATACCTCCCCTGGGTCCCCCCCCGGTCTCTTCCTCCACATCCTCATCCCCCCACTTTGCTGCCTGCTTCCCTTTCTCCTCACATATGATGCTTTTCTTCTCCCTCTAATCTCTCCCCTGACTCCCATCTTGCCTTTCTTCTCTTTTCTCAACGTCTCCTCTTAGCCTCGTGTCTAAAATAATCCTCTCCTCTCCTTTTTTTCACCTGAAAATGTAACCATATACATCATCTATGACCTTACCGCATCTCCTTTTGTAAAGAAACTCAGTCATTACTGGAAAAAAGGACAAATACCCCAAATAGTCTGATTCTCAGTGAGATAAAAGGATGTGTGTTGATTATACCATTCAAATCCCATTTTTGAAGACTTTTTTGCGATCATTTTCCGTTGAAGAGTCTCTCTGTGAAGGACACACTAAATTATTTATGCAAGATTGTACAACTGCAGGTTCTTCACCTTCTCAACAGAATATAAGACTCATATGATTCTTCTTACATAGTAAAGCTTTACTGCAAAGCCTGACCCACTTTGGTTTGAAACAAGTTTGTATTTCAGATGTGAAGCATACCAGGAGCGAGATTCAGTGCATTTTATCAGTATTAGTGTACTCTCAGCTGTACAGACAGTCACGGATGGCCAGGCTCTTTCTTCAGAAGAGACTTCAAGGACAAATTGGGAAGCATTAACCACTGTAAAGGTGTCCTTGCAAGAGCATTTGTACAGTGGGTTAGTGTGCTGGTGTTTCTGTGCATGCTTATTTGTTTTTTTTTATTGTATCTAGAAGCTAAATCAGAAAGATGAGACAGTCAACATGTGTATCAGGCCTCCAGGAGTTCTTGTTTCTTGCATCCATCTTCATTTATATCACTTCTTCTAAAATCTATTTTACCCCTTGCCTCTTTCTTTCATTCCCTCGACCCTTCCCTTGTGCCGCAGGCAGTAAACAAAGAAATCATTATCTGTTGTCTTTCTGCCAATCGTGCGTGTTCGTGCATGTGTGTCCAGACCTCAAGCACTTCACTCTAATAGGCTACACATCACTGTTAACAGATGTAGATGAAAAGTATTTAAATACTTCAGTGCCGCTGACGAACCGCAGCTGAACCTGCCCCCTGATGGCAGGGGAAGTAGGTGGCTGGTGAAGAATGAAACTGATGGAGCAGAGAGTGAAGAATGGTATAGATACTGGGATAAAAGGAAGGAGAATGAAAATGCACTGAGTGTGATTTTATTTATTGATGGATTTGTATTTATTTTATTTATTTATTTGTGACCTGAAATTGATTTTATGTTCCTCTTACTTTGCCCTTGTTCTAGGTCTATAGTAGAAAGTTAGAAAGATCTTTCACTTTTGTGATGTGCAGTCCTAAAAACCCCTTCTATGTCTTGCAACACCATTGTGGCACAATGGAAGCTGTTGTATAGAATTTTTGACAGTTTAGGGTCATGAAAAACACTTTCAGACACATTTTAGAGTCTGTATTATGTCCTTACCCTGTGATACCCAAACATTCTCTGGCGTGTCCTTCTTTATAAACTGAAACAAAAATCACTGACAAATTGCAAGTAAAACATTTCCCAGTAAACTTGTTTGACTTTACTTGTCATTTTACTTTCTGTATATAGCCTTGCCAGCACTCTTCTTTCTTTATTATTCTTGAATTCATCAGATTCATAGATTTTTTTCACAGCATGCCTTTTGACTGCAGGAGAAGCACAGGTGGAACTAATAACAGCAACAATGTCTCAGTTGCAGCAATTATGGCAATGCAAAGCAGCAATTAATAATGTTATTAGTTATACCTGTGTCTGACAAGTCAAACAGCGCTATTCAACTTTAACTTCACTTCTCATTTTTCCCCCAGCAACAGCTCTGCACCCCCTCTTTGGGAACTACTATCCTAACCTAACATCATGTTTAAATCATAAATACATTTAATTACATCACCTTCCTGTGAATTTAATCTGACCATTTGTTTGGGGTCCCTAACGGCACTGAGTGTAGGCCTTGCTTGGACTTGCTAAGTGATGACTGAACCCCTAACTGCAGCAGTTCTGGTGTCATTCACTTCTTGTTGAGGTCCTGTGACAGCTTAAAAATGAGCAATTTCTTTGTCCTTTGATTTCATTATATCTTGTGAATGTGATGTGGCCTGAATTATTTCCCATGAAATCTCTTTTGATCGTTATTTCGGTCTGGTGAGAATAGGTTTTACAGGTCCCCAGGATTCCTGGGGTCATTGTGGCTGCCATAACAGACAGCTGGAGTATGGCTGCACTATACAGTGAGACAGAGTGGAGGCTGGATGACTCTCTAGATGGTTGTAGACGGTCATAAAAATGCTGTTACTCTCTCTGCCACCGAATAAACCTACCAGCAGTAACAATCACCAGTGGAGGTCGAATTCACTTAAATCTATGATGTCAATTTTGCATTAATGAAAGTTACAAATAACAAACTAATGTAAGCTACATAAAAATAGGACTAAGAAAATGAAACACATTTTTCCTTATTATCCTGGTGATCACTGATGATCTTTTTTACCACTATGTACAATACAACTGTCTTTAGGACTCATTGAAGGAACTGTCCAGTTAGTGCAGATTCAGCACACAGAAATTGTTAAATAACCTTCAGAATTTGTGGCAACAGGTGAGGAAACAGGGAAGGTCAGAGCGAGGTCACTTGGGGTCATAAGGTCTTTCTTGACGGGTCTTGCATGGAGGTGACTGACAAGTCTTTGACCTATTTGAACATTAAGCTTCAGTCAGCAAGTTCAAGTGGCAGCGGGAAGATTTGTCCCAATTGTCCCTGAAAGACTAAAATGTCATGTGACAGAGAGGGAATAATAGATGGTAGCAGGCAGGCACATAATAATTATGGGAGTTCTCTGCTGTAGCATTTCATGTTTCTATTATAATTACATTGTATATCTGCAAAATGAAGTCTTAATGAAATTATTTAGGCTCAGACGCACTCTTATACATTTGAGATTCCTGCCAGATTGAATGATTTTGAGAGGAATTGTGATCTGAGTTGTGACCTCATCATACAGATCATACAGATATTGTGGACCTGTCTGCATACTTCTTGATCTACTATATGATTTGGATCAGTTGACAAATGGCTTTTTGCAGTAGCGCATGTGGGAATAATAATGAGATTTGGGGTAAATCATTTTCCATTTACTTTCTGTCTAAAAGAAAAAAGCCTCTACATTGTATCTGCTGAGCTTTGCTCATTGTTCATCTTTATTAGGAGCAACATTTCAGTACTGAGACATGAAATAGGTTACTGTCAATCTAATAAACATGCACTGACAGCAATGCAGAGTCTAAAGCCATGCTAGCAGCTCTGTGAAGCTGTACTTAGGCACAGCTGTATTTTGGGCAAAAAGCTGACATCAGCATGCTAACATTCTCACAATGGCAATGCTAACATCAGGGATAATGCTTACCATCATTATTTTGCGGATTAGTATGCTAGCAATTGCGAATTAGCAAATACAGCTGAAGCTGATGGCAATGTCATTAGTATTTGAGCCAAAGCGTTAAGGACACATTGACATTTTCACCTGATGATGGCGCTACATGAAAAGCCACAGGATCACCAAAGTTAATACAATTCATCCTGAGGGGAACAAGAATGTCCGTATGAAATTACATGGCAATCCATCCAACAGTTTTTGAGACTTCTTACTCAAACACAACGTCAGCCTCATGGTATCGCTTGAGGAAAAGTCAGGGGATCATCAAAGTCAGTAGGATTCATCATCCGGGAATCATGAATGTCTGAACAAATTTTGATGGCAATCCATCCAATAGTTGTTGAGATATTTCAGTCTGAACCAAAGTGGTGGACCGATGCCATGCCATTTGCATGGCTGATAAGACTAGTCTAAATAAAAACACCAGTAAAAAAGCATGAAAACTCTCCAGAGTTTGAGTATCAAAACATAGCTAAACTATATTCAAACATTACTTGATGGTCTTGCTTGTTAAAATCATGACATTAATCAATATATCCTAGCTGAATATTAGAAGTGGTATCAATAAGCACAGCCACTGTAAATGCTAACACATTGATCTTGTTCTGTGAGGACAGTTTTCGAAAGCAGCCTGCCATCTGAAATCCAAATACACCAGAGGTCCCTCCAGAGAGGCCAAGCCTCAACAAGCCTCTTTCCTGTTTTCCTCCACATCTTAATAGCTTTCCATTTAGACAGTGATGAATGTGTGAATGCTTTCAGCAAGGTGAGAAAAGATGAGAATGGCTGTCATCCTCAAGTGTGTGTCCCTGTATGAGTCTGGGAAACAGAGAAAAAGAGTATATGGAGTATGTACTTTATGTAGGTTTGCATATATCATGTTGTCACAGCTGGCTGAAAACCACATAACTCCATCTTTGGTGATTTCTTACTCTTCATACTGTACACATCAGTTTACACTAGCTTTTGAATCCCACTGGATAGTTAAAAATAAATAATGGTTGACTTATGGGACATTTTATTACTCAACAACAAATATGTGTTGCATACATGTGTGTGATTGATATACAGTGTATAGCACATACAGAAGCTGTAACTCTTCTGGTCTGAACAGCTTTAGTCTCCGCCAGACCGATGAAGGTCAGGCTGGCATTTAAATTTGTGCGACAGCAGCTTTGCCATGACAAGAATACAATATCAGAGACAGGAGACAGAGAAAAACAAACTATACTGTGCAGTGTTTCTCGTGTTTGAGGATGATGTCCTAGTTTTTCTTTCTTATATGAATAAATTGACTTCAGCATCTTCAAACTAACTCAATTGTGAGAAAATAATTTAGTTATAAGGTAATAATGTTTGCGAGGAACAACAAAAGCATCATATTTGTGCTGGAAAATCACATACATATTTAAAAATATCTACATTTTAGCTGATGCTTTTATCCAAAGCAACTTACACCCCGAAGGCACAGCTTCAGGAGAAATTATTTTTGGGGCTCAGTATCTTGCTCAAGGATACTTCAACACATGGCTGGAGGAAGATTGGATCGAACCGCCAACCTTCCGATTGGTGGACGAATTCTCTGCCACCAAGCCACAGCCACTCCATGTATACTGCAAGCAGACTTCCAGATTTGTGTCATGTAGGTGAAAACTTTGGACTATAGTTTAAATACAGTCAGGAGTGTGTAGGAGGTCCATCCTGTTTGAGTATTTTCTGGAGTTATTCAGCAGTTATTTTAAAAAATAGAAAGAAAAGAAAACCCTTAGACCCTAATTTTATCAGTCACATTAAGACAATTACAAAATCAGCTGACCACTTTAAGAATATATCAAGAATTAAAGGACTTATTTTTCAACAAGATTTAGAAAAGACTTGTTCAAGCATTAAACCTCAGTGGCCTCTACTACTGTTTCACTGTCTTTACAGGTGCTAGAGTCCTTACTAAGACCACATCAGTCCAGATCTTTCCTGTGTGTCAAAGAATTCACTTTAACATTATACTTTTGGTTTATAAAGAACTGAATGGTACAGGGCCAATATACATTTCTGATCTGCTGAACCATCCAGACCTCTCAGATTGTCTGGGACAGGTCTTCTTACTGTCCCCAGAGTCAAAACTAAACACGGAGAAGCAGCATTTAGTGTTTATGCACCACACATCTGGAACAAACTCCCAGAAAACTCAAGGTCTGCTCCAACTCTCAGTTCTTTTAAATCAAGCCTGATGACTTGTCTGTTTGCCGCTGCAATTTGGGACATGGTTTTCATATCTTGCACTGCACTGTAAATTTAATCTGTCTTATTTTATCATATTTTTATTGTCTACTTTACTCTTTCAAATCCTATTTATATTTCCTTTTATATTGGCTTAGATTTCTTTTATATCTTCTCCTAATGCCTTTATGTCTCATAAAGCACATCTTGAAAGATGCTATAAAAATTAACTTGCCTTTCTTTCTATGCAACAATCTACCTGTACTGTTTACAATTATGTGGCTCTTGGCATTACGGTCAATTTTTATGGTCAGCAGTTACAGGATATAATGTAATTGCAGGCATTCCAGTCATAAAATGTGCAGTGACCAGCAATACTATGTTAATATCTACGTAATATTACAAGATTGTACTTCTTAAATTTACCATGACATGATTCAATGGTCTTTCAAAGCCATAAAAAACAAATAATTCATGTGTTTGTCTGCAGGCTTATATCAAGAAAACCTCAAAAAAGAATTAAATGTTGTTTTACTTTCTTTATGTCTTCAGGTTGGCTCCATTAGACACATAAATTAGGAAGCTAGACTGTTTGTCTCGCGCTACAGTATCTCTCTCTCTCTCTCTGTGTGTCTGAGCCACTTAACACGCTGGCTCGGATCAGATCAGATCCATTCACTCCACTGGGTTTAGAGCCATTAGCTTAATTAGAGACCAGACATTCAATTCACTGTCAGATATCTTGATCAGTTGGCTGCCCTTCAGATGTCTAATTTACAGTAAATCCAGATTGTATCATGGTGTTATTCTATACTGTATACTGCAGTTCATACCTCCACCTGCTGGGCCTGAACACTACAGGTTTTATCATAGTGAACTGTGAAATCATCTCTTTTTAAACTGTGTAACCAACCAGCTCCGCAGAGGCCTCCTCACCCTCAGCCCAGCTGGAACAGAAGCAATCATTTGGCTGAAGGGACTTTGCATTTGCTAAATAAAAGCCATACATCATGCTGTCAGTATATCTAGTAAACACAGTGTGCGTATTTCTGTGTGCTCATGTGTCTCTTTGCCTGGACATGCATCTATCACATAACGCTGCCTCCATAAATACATATAAAAGTATATATTGCGTGTATCAGGTTTACATGCAGGCACACACACCGTATATATTCTCATATTCACAGACAACCATAACATACTGTATAATTTAATAGATTAGATGGTTAAAGGTCTAATACCCAAAACCAGATTAACCCTTTAGAGGTCAGAAAAGGACAGCAGATTGCGCTCTCAACCACCCTGCCCCCTCAACCACCACACACACACACACACACACACACACACACACACACACACACACACACACACACAAGATACTGACCATGTGTACTAATAACTACCAAACCAGAGGGCGAAACCTCCATATTAGTGGATTAACGCTGGTGTGTGTCAAAGCAGACTGACAACTAAAGTTTCTAATTACAGCAGCAGCTTGTGGGATATCATACATACTGATCATATGTATTGGTTTATAAGCAATGGCTTATAATTATGCATGCAAACTAGGTGGTAATCTACACAGTTTGTTCCGAAGAACATTTCTTATTGTAGTGAGGAAAACGTTTCTTTCACTCCTGCCACACAGTGCCTAGATACAGTGCAGTTTTCTCTCTGTTTGGTCAGTCTGCCTTTTGTTTCTGAGGAATGAAGTGAGCTGATTCAGTTTTTTCTCTCCATCTGTGCAGTCTGTGGCTGTGATCTGGTGCATTCAGGTTTCTTCCACCACTCTGGCGAGTACATCTGTACAGAGGACTACCAGCGGCTCTACGGGACCCAGTGTGACAGCTGTGACCAGTACATCACTGGAGAGGTGGTATCGGCCCTGGGGAGAACGTACCACCCACACTGCTTCGTATGCAGCATCTGCAGGTAAGGAAAAGTGTTTGTGTATATAGTCGCAGCATTTATGGGCCCACTTAAACAGCCGTATTCACTAATTTCTATCCTCATATTCAGAAACATCCTTTTTTTCTGTGAATTCAGTGATATAAATGATATATTCAAAGATCTATAGTAAAAGTATCAGAATACAAAATATATATATAAAAAAGCTGTATGGGTGACATTGGTAGTAGTAATAGTAGAAGTAGTGCAACTAAAATATTAACATTTTTTAACACCATTGTTTACAGCTCTACGTGTTCCTCCTGGCACTGCTTCATTCATAACTTGTGTCTACAAAAACAACACCAACAGTGACTTTGCAAATCTACTACTGCAGAATCTGACAATGTTTTAATTTAAATATTCACTGTCAGTCAAACTTGTTATAGCTAATTAAAAGTAACAAATAATGTTTATTGAAAGCGTGCCTTTTCCAGGTTGCAGAGAAGGATCAGAGAAACTCCCACATCTTTCAAGCTCCACACCCTCAGTTTTTAATGCACGTTTTCTGTTATAAAACTCTCAAAAGTCTCAATCCAAAACTGAGAGTTTCTCAGACTTAAGAAAAACATTATACAACTTTCACAGGCTTTATAATATATGTTTTTTTTAAATCAGTGGAGGTGCCCCTTTAAGTTTTATTAGTATAATTGTTTTTGGAGAACTAGCTATCAGCACTGGTAGTGTATCCGAGTGGAGCACAAAGTTGATGAAAAAGCTCAACCAAGAACAAAGAACATGAAACATATAATATTTTAAATATGAAACACTTTATATGGGAGATGTGCTTTGTGTCTGTTGTAGTTGGCTGGTCCACTTTGTCTATCATATATCATGTAAAGCTAGTATTGGCTTCAGTTTAGTTCACTCAAAGCTGGAGTGAGTGTAACTTGATAAAGGTTACTGTAAATTAAGGGTGAATGATGAGCAGTACAGTAAATATATAAAAGGCTAAATATCAGTCAGTGTGTAGGATGTAGAGATGGATCATTAGGTTTTGGCTTGCTTATGGTGAGAGGTTTGCAAATGAAGCATATTAATTTGGCTATGTCAGCAAATTGCAATAAAATTGTGTCTCTCAAATGACCTTTTGTCAAAGCATTGACCTAACTCCCCCAACAACTGCTCTGAATGTGTGCAGAGTGTAAACCTCTAACAAGAAGAAAGACATATAACATAATATATGGAGAGCTGAGCAGCATATTGATAATATTGTTTTATCATTGTAATTATCATTGTATTCATACCGTTTAAGGCTATTCCAGAATAATTTTTGAAATAGATGAAACAACCAGCTCCAGCTTGAGCTAACCTGTCGTGACATCCAATGCGAGGGACATCAACTAGACAATTTTCCTGCAACTAAACAGATATAAACAGATGCCCAGCTCTAGCAAGGTCTATTTACTTTGCACACAGTTGCTGCATCGTAGCAAAGAGGTTTGTTATCAGATACCAAGTCTAGATTTAATGATAGAGTCCAAATGTGAACCATAGTCTCATTTTACTGTACACACACAGGATGGGAACCTCCTGTCACTCCTAAGGTCTTTACTGACAGGACGTAAACACTAGAAATAGGTTTACTGCCACAAGACACATCAGTTGAACATTTTGGCCTGAACCCTCAGGCCAAAAGGCATTTACTGTACAGTGTGTCGTAACGTATTAATATTCCAGTCCAGTCAGCTAAAACATATTTGAAAACTAATGTGGATGTGTAGGTGTATACAACCATAGGAAATAAGACATTGCAATATCAGGTGACGAAACTCCATTGATTTACTATACATTTTCCAGTGGGGAAATTGAGGAACAATGTAAATATTTGTGTGGTTTTCAGTGCTCACTTCTTGTTAACTTTGAATGTACAAAGGAGAACAAAATAAAATCTCCAAGAAGTGTGTGTGTTTGTGTGTGTGTGTTCTCAGGAGTCCTTTCCCAATCGGAGACAGGGTGACCTTCTGTGGGAAGAAGTGTGTGTGTCAGCAGTGCTCACACACTCTCAACAGCGACAAGCCCGTCAAGGTCCACGGACCAAGCTGTAAGAAACACACATACACACACGCACACACGCGCACACACACACACACACACACACACACACACACACACGCAAACCACGCTGTACATTTTACAGACTGTAATGTGACATATGTCATGACAAGCTACATAGTGTTATCCAAAAATAATGCATGAAGTGAGTCGTGTGGTACCATGGCTACTTGTCAGCAATCAAAATGTAATTACTGCTTATTCATACTTTGAAGCAATGCAGTATATTATCTTAAATGGAAATGAGTTGTTGTGTCATTTCCTTCTCTAACAAATAGGAGAAGCATCTAAAATAAGTAGCCCTTCAGCTTTTAGCATTCAAGTCTGCCATTATTGACCAAAACCAACCATATTTTAGTCTGGTAATGGTCATGAAGGAACATGTCACCCAGTGCAACAGTGCGGCTCAGTGATGTGTTTTTAATTGTTTTTGGACATCAATGGCACATAGGAGTAATCAAGCTTAAGCTACAGATACACTTCATTGTTTGTTTTAGTCTCTTCATGGGATTTGTTGAAAATAAGAAAAATAAAGCATATAACCGGCATTGTCCTTTGATATCAGTGTGACACAATTAAGCTACCACACCATAGCTGTGAAATCACCTAAAAATAATGCATACCTCCTGGCCATTTGGTAGCAAGGATCATCCGTGGCCAGGATTTTATGTAGCCCACTGATATTTAATTAAAATTGCTTATATGTGATTCATCCAGCATGTAAGACTGTTTACACGAAAAGAGTTCTACTATCCACCTGCTGAAAGCTGCAAAACATTGCCACCATGCCTGCAGCTACACACACACACACACACACACACACACACACACACACACACGCAGAGAAGGTGACCTGCTGCTCCAAGTAGTCTTGTAGCCTGGTTCTGGTATCTCCATCTGGCAAAGACAGTTCGACTATCACGACAGGGAAGAGGGACGAGGACAGAGAGAGGAAAGAGGAGAGAAGTGATGAGACGTTGGCAGAGCAGAGAGACAAGGACAGAGAGAAGGGATGATGAATGCATAAAATGTTGAAGCTGCTGTTATCTTCCTTGTGCGTTTTCTCATTGCTGCCTTTCCTGCCTCTCCCCTCCTCTAGACTGTGCAGGCTGTGGCGAGGAGATCAAACAGGGTCAGTCTCTGCTCGCTCTGGAGAGACAGTGGCATGTCAGTTGTTTTAAATGCCGAACGTGTGGCTGTGCGCTCACTGGCGAGTACATTAGCAAGTAGGTGGCTTGATCCCCCGTATGTATTGTTTCTTCTGTAGGTATGCTTGAGCCAATATTAAAGATTTTCTAAAGTGAAAAGTTCCTTCACTGACATTGTTGCTTGTGTGTAGGCTTTCATTTCTGAAGCTACTAACTGATGATGACCAACTTGCTTAAAACAGGTGTTAAAATAGAAAGCTGTTTAGCGCACCCTTATTCTGGAACGTCATGGAAAAGTAGGATTTTCTCGACAGCATCTTTGTATATCAGTTCAATTGTATTCGCGAGACAATAACTGACAATTATTCAATCAGTATTTTAATCACCTAGATGACCCCCATAGTATTTGATGTAAATAATTGTAAATGTATATCTTTTGAAGTCAAAGTAAAAAATCTTGTGTGAATATTGCAGGATCTTTTTATTGTTGCTCCAGTAGATTCATGCACCTTGACTCAGGTATTAAAAACCAATGTGTTACAGGATAAATAATAGTTGCCAGGAGGTACATTTAAAGTGAGAACTTGCTTGTTTTTGTCCCTGCCAGGGATGGGATACCTTACTGTGAGACTGACTACCACACTCAGTTTGGGATCAGGTGTGACAGCTGTAACAGGTACATCAGTGGCAGAGTACTTGAGGTGAGTGCATTTTTCCATGTGTGAATTTGTGCATCTGAATGCTTATGACAGATAGGAACAACAGGAAGAATGTGCATGATTTTTGTCTGTGCGGGTGTTTGTGAAAGAAATTTTGTGTGCATGTATGCGTGTGTATGTTGGTCTATAAAAAGCTGTGAAAAAACGCAGCTGTCCCTCTTTAAATGACTGAAGTGTTGACTGATGACAAAGCAGCTGTGGAAAACCCACAAAGCAACACTCACCCATCTCCTCTACCCGCTTCATTTCTGTTTTTTTCTGTTTCTTATCGCGCCTCTGTTCTCATTTCCTCATTTGTGTCATCTGCTTTTGCTTCTCTCTGCCTTATTTTTTTCCTCTCATTTTTTCTTTCCTGTCCTTTCCTTTCCTGCCCTTTTCTTTCCTGTCCTTTCCTTTCCTGCCCTTTTCTTTCCTGTCCTTTCCTTTCCTTTCCTACCCTTTCCTTTCCTGCCTGTTTCTCCTCCAGGCTGGAGGGAAGCGCTACCACCCCAGCTGTGCCAGGTGTGCCCGCTGTCACATGATGTTCCTGGAAGGAGAGGAAATGTACCTTACAGGTGCGGGTAAAGAGGAGAGGGGAGGAGAACCAGACAAATGGTACAATATATGTAAAATCAATAGAATTGATTTTTGGTGAATGGATTACTGTGGCCATACAAAGGTGCCTCTGCATTTGTACAGCTAATAGGCATAAAAATAGACTTGTCGCATCTATTGAATTAGCTGTACCCTGCAAGTATCCAGATGGCTTGAGTGTTTCTGCATCTGTGGAAGTGTGCGTGTGAGTGTGTGTGTGTGGGTGTGTGTGTGTGTGTGTGTGTGTGTGTGTGTGTGTGTGCATGTGTATGAGAGAGAGAAAGTCAAAGAGAGAAGGCAAGTAAGAGAGAGGTAGGATACGGCCACCTGATAAATGACTGCTTTTAACAAAGCACCATTATATGAGTTATTGATCTCACATATAACACTCTTTACTACACTCAGTGGTAAAGACACACATGCTCACACCTTCCCCCAGCTGATGTTTTTTTTGTACACACAAAGGTTGGAGTCAATTACCTTTCAACCTTTCCCGCCTGTGTGTCCATTTCTCTGCGCTGCCCCCGACAAAAATCATCTCAGTGAAACCGACTTCACTGGAGATTTAAATTGAATCATCCAGGAGTTCCTGTTTTACAAATTATATTATTGCAATTTAAGTTAATTAGTTCAATCATGCATTCATATAGACACTGGCAAACCTTCTTGAAGGTGTGGGACAAACTTGCATTTTTATGCATTTTGCTTAATGTTTTTTTAATTACTCTTAAACAGCTATTAGCTATTAGGCAGGGAGCTCACTCCTACTTCCAATCAGACTTTATGACATTATGTGCCATTTGGTGGCCACAACAAAGCCGTATCCTCTTATAGTGCCACGAGCGTAAAGATTTTTATCACCTGTGTTCCCAAAATGAATTGAATCACTGATGCTGTCAGTGTCAGTGCCATTGCTTTACCCACTCAGCTCTACACAGTTCACTATGATAAAACCTGTAGTGTTCAGGCCCAGCAGGTGGAGGTATGAACTGCAGTATACAGTATAGAATAACACCATGATACAATGTGGAGGAAATGCACCGTAGTGTTGACCATAATGTTTACATGGAACTACAAGTATGAATAAATGGCAACATTGAGGGCCATCGCTATAAAGTGGTTTGATGGTCACAGACTGACAGGAATAACAAGTAAAACATTTTGGCCGTGAACAGATAAATACAATATCAACATGTGCGATATGAGCAGTATTTCCTTGAAAACATGATTTCAATGCAAATTAGCTGCATATGAATGTACTGTAGGACTGTACTGTTGTGTGAACAGGCCACAACTGAAAATAAGAGCCCTGCAGTTCTAAAATGCACAAATGTTTCTGCAAGATAAAGGTGAAATAGAAATGGAAATTCAAATAGTACCACAAAGAAAGTGCACAACCATGCACTTTAGTTAAAAACAGTTTGTGTAACACACGATTTGGCCTGACTGTGTTGAATCCAGATTAACTGTAGAGCTGCTGTACCGTAACATGTGGCTGACACACATTGCCCCAGAGTCGCCACTCAAGTTAACACCTCCTGTTTCACCTCGTTGACATTCTGCTGCTCACCTGCTCACAGCTACCAGTAAAACTAAGCATTTGCATATTGTACCTGAGTTCTGTGTGTGTATGTTTTTTAATCTATGCCTGTAAATGCATGCAAGCATAATTTCCCATGTTGGGCCTGTGTATGTGCTTGTTTGCATGTTTGCACCTTTGTTTGTGTGCATATGAATGCAGGTGTGTATGTGTGTATTTGTGTGTGTGCTGAGCTCCAGTGAGCTGCCCCAAGGTTACATTCACTCCCTTTGATGACTTCAGACATGTAGGAGGGCCGAGCAATCGCCCTCATGAGACACACTCAATTACGACACACACGTACACACAACACGTGCGCGCACACCCTTGCAATCAATCTCATGATGCATGTCTGGAATATGAAGTGGTGTGTTTGTGTGTGTGTGTGTGTGTTGGAGGTGGGGATTGAGAACTATTTTATGAATTAATCGTGAATGCTTCATCTTAATATCGGCTGTTAAAAAGGATACATGGATGGAAAAAGTATGTTTATTTTTCCCTCAATTGTTCTCATTATTCAGCATTGTTCAAATATCTTTAAACTTTAGTGTTGTGTTACTTCGCCTCCAGTTCACTCAGTTCAAATAATGGTAACACCGCCACTGTATTCCCAAAAAAATTGCCAAAACCTTGGTAGCAGGTCATGTATTGCTTTGGTGGTTCAAATGTTGAATCTCATGCCCTGCTCCTTCAGGTGTACGACTGCTAAAGACAAAAAATTATTGTTATCATTGATGAATCGGTTGATTATTTTTTTCACTAATCGATTGTAAAATGTGAAACATAATGACGAAGGCCCATTACAAGTTACTAGAGCCCAAACTGCTGTCTTATAATTGCTTATTTTTCATTCTGAAGAAATATAAAACATAGCACATCTTCCCATTTTAGAAGGTGTAACCAACAATAAAAAATATCGATCCTAAATTGTGAATATCATTCATTCAATGTTAACAGTAATTTAGCAATTTTTTTTTTATCCAAGGGCCAGAAAATATTTGTGGGTTGAAACTTTCAGCCATGTTGTATTTCTGGCCAGTGATCGGAGGTGCAAAAGATTTTTATTGAAAAAGGGAGGGCAACACACTTCAGGAGGTTAAAGGAATGGAATAAATCATAGTACATATCTGAATGGTAACAGTATCCTGTATGTGCTGTTTCTCATGGCAGCATGATTCAGCAAAAAGCAAAACGCCTCAGGCCATTTAAATATCTGCTGCTTTATAGCTTTAGAATTTCAAATGGCATAAGCACAAATGTCAATATTGCCTGCCTAGATTTCACTGGCTGCCTTCATCCCTTCTTTTGAATATCAGCAGTTAAGATAAGGAGGCTGGTTTTGTCCACTGATTAACATCATTTTGCATAAAGTTAATATAAGAGGAAAAATAAAAGTCTGTCTAAACATAGCTGAGGCTTCATTCCTCTATGAAAAGACAGAGAATGACTTGGGAGTTGCATTTAAATTATTATTTTGTGACAAATTTCAGGCAGCTAATTTTCTCGGAACTGATGTGCAGCTCTGTGTTTAAGATTTAATTCCTTTTCTCAGCACCATTAAGATTCTCCTCGTCCAGAGATAAAAGAGCTCAAGTCCAAGGCCATACATCTGTTTGGCAGCAGAGTCGAGGAGCGTGGGCGGGACGGGGGTGCACTGAATCACCACGCACGGTTTCTGTCTACAGTATTGATTTTGTGTGCGGGAGAGTGTGTGTGGTTGTTGTGTGTGTGTTTTTGTGTGTGTGTGTAGTCTACGTCTCCGTGCCTCTGTGTGTCTGTGCTTGTTTGTGTATGTGAATGTGTGCAGCTCAGATTTATGTTGTTGATAGTGGTTGTATATTAGAGTCATGATCAGCTAAGTGAGTCCATTCAGCTGGCCTGTGTTGCCCCAAGGCCTGAGAGAAAATGAGTCAGTGTGTGTGCGTTTGTGTGTGTGTGTTCAGAGCGGATATATTACTAGTCATTATTAGTGTCAGATCCACATGCATATAACATCATTTTTTGGGATGACTGTTAAAGCACAGTGTCGTCAATGCAGTGGTCCTGTTTAGCGTATGTGTTTGCACAGGGTATGCAATAAATGTGCATTTCTATATAATAAGACAGTAAGTGAAGACAACTGAATGTGTACTATTGCACTTACACTGTATACTCTAATATTATATATTGTCTTTCCTACTAGATTTCTCATTTGAGTCATTTATTTAGTTAGTTAGGAACCGTATTGTCCACACTGTGGAAAATTATCCTCAAGTTCACTACACAGCATTAAGTGATGAGGACAAACAATAGGAACACATCATCAACAGGCATGATTTAAAAACATAAATAATAAAAAAAAAGGGAGAAGGGCTGGAAGTACTGGACAAAGTGAAATTTTGATCTGATGATGGCGCTAAATGAAAAGTTAAGGGATCCCGAAAGCACAATAATCCGAGGCGGGCATGAACGTGTGTAGTTTATTTCATGGCAATCCATCCAATGGTTATTGAGACATTTCACTCAAAACCACAAGTGTCGAGCTCATTGTGGCACCTGAAGAAAAATCAGGGGATCACCAAAGTCAGTAGTATTCATCCTCTGGGGACAGTGAATGTCTGTACAAAATGTCATTTGAATCCATGTTATAGTTGTTGAGATATTTCAGTCTGGACCAAAGTGGTGGACCTACCGACATTGCTATCCATAGAGCCACAGCGCTAGTATGGCTAAAAATTCCCTTTCTCTGTCTTCCTCTTTGGTTATCTGTGTGGGGAGACAAGAAGACTTACATCCTCAGACCAGACAAACTGCCTCCACAGCCATATGCTCTGCCTCTTGTGCGTGTGTGTGTGTGTGTGTGTGTGTGTGTGTGTGTGTTGTTGTTGTTGATTGATGTTGATGCACTTGAGAAAGGCCGAGCTACTCCTCATAGGATCCCATAAAACTGTATGGCTGCTGCCCCCACACAGTAAACAAAGTAGACTGAGCTAAAATCATGTGTGCGTGTGTGTGCAGGTTCAGAGGTTTGGCACCCCATGTGTAAAGAAGCAGCTCGGCTGGAGAGAAAACTGAGGGTGAGCGATACTCAAAATACCCACAACCCCCTTCCTTTTCTCTCTATTTCTGTTTCTGTCCTCTCTGTGTTTCTCTTCGTCTCTCTGTGTCTGAAATTACTCATTCTTGGTTTACAAGCTACATTGTTCTGAAACAAAGCTGCCCTCCAAATAAATGTAGTATTGTTTTAAAACTAAACTCTTTGCCTAACACATTTTTGTCTTTCCCTTAACTAATAAAATAATTTTAAATATCAGATATAGTGCTTTGCATATTTGACATTACTAAATGGAATATGTGGCAGGGAGGGGAAATCATTTTTTAACTAGTCTTGTAGCTTTATTTTCTCTTAGTTTTAATTATTAATTTAACATCAAGAGAATTAAAAATTGCCTTTCCTTTTGTTGTCAAACGTCTGCAATGCTCAGCTCACCTAAGTTAAGATACTGAAAAAGCTTTATGCAATGTCTGATTCAGTTGGCCCATCATGTTTATTACAGGCTTTGCTTCATCTTCATGTCATGGTCAACTTGGTATTGAAAGTGACATTATTAACAGTCATAAGCATTAATACATTTTACTGTTGTCAGTTCCAGTGATATAGTTTAGTTACACTGTAAAAATGCAGACGTTAAGAAAACTGAAATAAATAAAGCAACCAACTGCAAAGTCTTTTTGAGTTTCGTCAACTTTAGGGCCAGCTAGTTAACTCAGTGTAATAGTTCTACTGTTTATTCAATCAAATGTCTATGTTAAATCTAACTAACTTAAAATTACTTCTGTCAACTGATAATATTTTGTGTAGATAACTTGAGTGGTTTTATTGTAGACAAACTTAAATTACGTTGAGCCAACAAGTAGTCATATCCAGTTGTATTTATTTTAATATTTTATTTTTCTATCAGCTGCACATTTAGTCAGAACACGCAGATTGTACGTTCTGAAGTGGTTCCACAACTGAAGAAAACAAGTTAACAGAACTTTCCCACTTTGATGACTTTAATTAGCTAAAGATTGTAAGTTATTGGGACTCAGACACTTTTATTGAAGCAAGAGACTGGCTCGGTTTGCTGTCTAAAATCTTTACTATATCTTTACTTTAAATGTTGATTTTGACACATTTTTATTTATATTCGTCAACTTGTAATCCTTGTTTGTGCCAAATAGTGTACACTAAGATGGCAGTTTTGCAGTGTGTGATAGTACTTAGAGCAATAGATATGTTATAAAGTAATTACAGGTTAAATCTTTTTTTGCTGTCAGAAGTATAGATATGTGTTTATTTATCTTTATTATTATTATTAATGAACAAATAATAAATATATTATAATGTATTTACATGTAGAAAATATGCCTGTTGTATTGGAGCTAACTTCACTTTGACCTCAGACTCTTGCTTTTGCCCTACCAGCTGAGACGTACCTCTGAGACGGCGTCCATTTCTTCTCCAGGCTCCTCTCCTCTCCTCGGCTCCCCTCACCGGCTCGTCTGTGTGAGTACCATCGTCACCGCGGTAACGCCAACAATGCTGTGGTTACGCCCTCAGCCGTCACTGTCACAGCCTTCAATCAAAATACAACCCACAGTGACAGAATCACAAAGAGTCCCTGAAAACTCATTCTGTCGACCCTATCTGTCTGTGAGCAGTCTTTCTTGTCTTACCACTTGTCTGTCCCCCTGCTTCACTACATGTCCATTAATAGCAGGGGTGTCTGCTGCACCTTAAAGCCTTTGTTATGGGTCTACAGTCAATTACACAACCTTGTAACCTTGTCCTCAGGGGTTTTAATTTAACATACTCACCTGTCAGTCTGTCTTATCTTATTTTCCTGTGTATGAGACGCTGTCTCATGTCTGTTTATGTTTATCGTCACACCTTTCTGTATTTTTGTCGCCTTTGCTTCCTGTGTGTTTTTGTGTGTGTTTGGATGTGCACATTTGTCTTTCTGCCTTTGATTTGTCTTCTATCTTTCTTTCTGAACTGCTATTTATGTCTCTGTTTCCATTTCCTCTCTGTCTCTCTATCTGTCTACCCGCCTCTCTCACAGTCTAAAGCTGACGGCGATGTTTTAGACTATAAGCAGCTGGCAGCGCTGCCCAGGGTCAAAGCCATATATGACATCCAGCAGCCCGACATCATCCCTTATCAGGCCGACCATGTGCATACACTCCTCTCAGATGACACGCTGGAGCGATACAGCTGTGGACAGGTACGCACCCACCCACACACACACATATGCACACAATCAATAATGAAAGTAACAGCATTAGTATTAGATAAAATGAAACTGACCATAACGCTCATCTATGATATGTCATTTTTGTTGACATAATTCATAGTAATCACAATTTTTCTTTCTCCTTCTCATCCAGTCATTGGGCTCCTTATCACCATACTCTCATGTAAGTACTCCACCCAACAATTTTACCCCGGAGGTATATTTTACTTCAAAGTAGTAGCTGTACTTCTCATGTGATGTGATACTGTTTGCACAGTGACTTTAAAGTGAGAAACACTCTCAGTATGCTCCATGTAAGAGAAGGTCTTCATGAAGGACTAGAAATTAATAACATCTGCTTTTATATATAATCAATCAATCAATCAATCACTGGATGTAAACGTTTTACATTACTCTGAAATTTCTGATTTACAAACAGTAAAGTTGACTGCCATACTGAGCTAAGCACATTGGATATGGGCCAGATGTGACCGATCCACATTAAATCCAGTGTCTTCATCACTGTCATTATAAATGTCAGTGTTTTGGTCGCACATGTTCAGTCACAGCAGGCCAACAGCTCACTTTTTTGCTCCACAGCAATCCCTGGCCTCATTTTACCTTACATACAAATTATTTCAGTGAGTTCTGCACGCTAAACATTTTGAAAAGAGAAAGAACTGCTGTCGCATCGGTACTCAGTATCGGCAGAAAACCTGAGTGGAGGTATTGGAATCGGTATCAGGTGAGACAAGGTTGGATCGATTCATCCCTAATCTGCAACAAGTTCCAAATCTCTGCTGGCTGATTTTATTAATATCTAAAAATGGCTGAAGCAATAAACTCCCCGTAAAACCACAACTTGTCACTTTTTCACATTTCTGTTTTTGTGCGGCTTAAACAAATGAGATATAATGTATTGAGGTGCTGGTAGGTATATTTCTTTTTACCAGAACAGAGCCAGACTAGCTGTTTTCACCCTGTTTGCGGTCTTTATGCTAAGCTAAGCTAACCAGCTGCCAGCTCAAGCTTCATATTTAGTGTGCAGATATGAGAGTGGTATTGATCTACTCATCAAACTCTTGGTAAAGAAGTGAATAAGCATATTTCCCAAAATGTCAAACTATTCCTTTAAAGTGTGGCTGCTTTGTCGTTTAAGGGCTATGACACCTAAAAGAAATAGTTTGCTGTCCGCAGTCCTTCCTCACAACATTCACACATCACCGACCAAATATACTGAGAACATATGTGTGTGTGTGTGTGTGTGTGTTTGTGTGTGTGTGTGTACACAAATGCATGTGTGTGCGCTAAAGGAACATGTAGCAGCACATGCACAGTATAGAATATTAAATTGCTCTTGATTTGATTAAAGTTGGGTTTTGGAAGGAGCCTGTGTGGTCTAATTTACTGCATTTAGTAAATAGAAACTAGACAGCCTCTCTCTCTCTCTCTCTGAGAACGAGGCGTTCCTCCAGCTCTGCATTCACTGACTCTCCTGCACACAGTTGCCACGGAGGCTCCCCACTGCATTATCTCCCCGGTAATGAGCCCACTCAAGCAACGACACGTACCACACTCACATAAACACAGAAAATACAAGGTCCCTAACTGGAAACATGTACTAGCTCTTTGAGTGGGTGCAACGTGGGTGTCGGGTCCCGTTTGGAGCCCCAGACTTCCTAACAGCACCCCTGACACACACATTCACGCTCACATCCATGTAACTCTTCAGGTCATCAGTCTGTTTGTCTTTCTGTTTGGGGACGTGGGTCATTCTGTTGCTCATGCTTTGGTTTCTCTCGCTGTGATTGGCCGCACTGACTGCAGGCAGTGAGAGTGGCAGGAGTTCACCCTATTACAGTCAGCCAGAGCCCAGGTGTGCCACACCCACCATCACCACCTACCAAGCCCCCAAGCATTTCCATGTGCCAGGTAGGCCGTCATCTAGGTCATCATTTCAGACTGCTAAAAGTCTGGACTCTATCGGACCATGTGTTTCTACACTTTGATTTAGAGACCCTGACCCACATCTTGACCCCAGATCAATACTAGCTACTCTCCTAACAGACACACAACAAAAAAATATTGAATAGCCTGAACGATAAATACATTAATCAGAAGAATAACTAAGAGATTTATTGATAATGAAAATGATCATGATATAATTTTAGATGTCTAACAAGTTTCGCATACCATCTAAGCAGAGAAGAAATTGAATGCATATTTTACTGTAATTCATTGATCAGTGTCTTCCCTGAGGTCTTAACATCCATATAAATGTACAGTAGTTATCCTCCTTTCAGGGTTCTCCAGTGGGGCGTCTCTAATTTATCTTAATGATCTGGAGCTCTTCTATAACAAATGCGTACTTTAATCTAACAACTAATATCAACTTTAAACATCTCGTCAACCCTCCATTTTATCAAGTTAATCCCTCTCTCCTCCCTGAATGCTTCACTCTGTCTTTGTTCCCTTCACTTTAAAAGGCCTTTACTTTTCACTGCAAGCTGTGCATTTGGTTTCCTTCCATCATTCCCTCCTCCTGCCTTCAGTTCATTTCACACTGCATGTTCCCGCTCTCTCGGCTTTTCTGAGGCTGTTATTCCTTGCCAGCCCTGCGACAGCACTCCCTTCATGCTTTTCAAAACTGAGCAAAATGTATTTGGTGGATGCTTTTATCCAAAGTGCCTCACAGTATCACGAGTGCATACAAATTTAGTGTGCATGGCCCATTGGGAGTCAAACCTCTAACTTTGGCAGGGTTAGTGGCACGCTCTGTGCAGTATTTGAAAGTAATGTATTTTTGCTTTATTTGTTGTTTTATTGCAGGTTATAACACAACTTATTTTTAATTTACTATAATATGTCGTTGTGGTGCTTTTCCAGCACTCAAAGCTGAATGACTCGACAGAATACTCCACCAAATGAGAGCTACAAGGTGCCATGTGCACCTGTCATTTCTAAATTTCTCCCTCTTATCCCCTTTATCTTTATCCTTTGCCTCTCCATCCAGCCCTCTCTCCACCCTTCAACTGCTCTCCTCCCTCTTCTTTATTCCTGTGCCATCTGCCGCTCTTTCCTGTAATAAGCCTGTGAATCTGTACTAATCAGCCTCTCTGCACGTCAGTCAGGTTGTCTGGATGCACGGCACTGTCTCCGCCATAGCAGTTTATTACCCGTGCTGTCAGATTTACGGTTAAGGAGACTGTGAATGTATAAAACTCATTTGGCGGGACGGGATGAATAAGGAAATCCAGATTACTCCTATCTCCTCTCCTCTCCTCTCCCTATTCTCTTTTCTTCCCGCACTTAATATTTTGTTGTTTCTGTTCTCAGCTTCTGAGGAAAGCAACATCTACAGGAAACTGCCCATCTATAAGAGACAAGGTTAGTCGTTCCTTGCAATGTTGTGCTTTTTATAGATTTTGTTAGGCTATCCACCTGTTAACCACTTGGTTGTTGCTTACATTTTCATTGCATTCGTCAGTTAGAGAAAAGATCTGAGCTAAATCTCAATTATAGCTCCGGTCTGTCTAACATTTAGTGCATCTGATGACAGACACTCTTCCTCTCCAACTTCCCTCGAAGGAAAGTAGTCAGAGGAAGTGAAAGCATTTCCATTCACAAGTTCCAGCTGCTCAAATGTGAGGATGTGCTTTTTCTGTTTTATACTATAGTAAATTAAATATCTTTGGATTTTGGACTGGTGGTTAATTATACTGAGGTTAACTTTAAAGGTCATTGTTGATGTGCACCTCCCTGCAGTGTAAACCAGACGTCAGATGTAAAAGCTCATTGTTTCGCAGTTATTGAAGGAGTTTGCCTCATTATTCATTTGACTCAGTACAGTATATTTTACCGTTTGAACTACACTACTGGAATACATTGATTTCAGTTATATTTGTTGTTTTTTCAACAGAAGGTTTTTACTTTTGGAAGATACATTCCAGCTGTGTAAAAGGCAGTGGTGGATGAAGTATTCGGACCCTTGATTTAAGTAAAAGTACTAATGCCACGTTGTAAAAATATTCCATAACAATTAAACGTTGACTTAAAAGATTAATCCATTTCCAGAACTGTGCTTATTTTTTGGATTATTGACGAATCAACTAATTGTTTACTCTTGTTTATACTTGTTTATATACTGTTTCGTAGTTTTTTTTTTACAATGCATCATATTTTAAAAGTTCTTGTATGTAAAATCTTAATTTGTAAAGTAACTAGTATCTATAGCTGCCAGATAAATGGAATGGAATAAATAGTACAATATTTCACTCTTAAATGGGGTGGAGTAAAAGTATAATGTTCAGTACTTAGTTACGTTCCACCACTGGTAAAAGGAAAGATTATTGCTGTCTACTTGGAGAACTGGTTCAATAAGTAAACGTTATACTCTTCATCTGAGTGGATTTAACCTTCAAATTTGTAGGTGGATGGATATTAAGTAGAATGAGTGAATCCCCTGGGGAATAATAAAGTTACTGTAAGTTGACTTGGCTAAAACTAAACCAAACTTAACTAAACTATATAGGGATAAGAACGATAGCTGGGATGTTTGATAGTTGTAGCCAGATCAGAGGTGAGATTACAGATGCAAATGGTGATTCAATAGGTTAAATATAACTGAGAGAAGCAGAGCCAAATACTCTGAGTGTGTATGTGATCCATCAGTGCTCAGATGGCAGGTCCGACAGAGCTACAGTTCCTCAGAAACACCTCTGCATGATTTACGCTGAGCTACAAAGTGCTGACAAACCTCTCTCTCTTCAGTCTGAGCATGCAATCTGGGATCTGGGATCTGGGCTCTGTAAAATAATCTGAATTTACAGCATGAATCATTTATAGAGCGGTTTTTGTATTTAGGCAAAGTACCCTAATCAGGTACATATACTATTTATTTAGTAACATAATGTATGTCACAGTCAAACCTGGCTGCACCTCAAAAACAAACTTTAAAGGGCTCCTCAAGGAGGTGTTGGGTTATATAACCAGAAGGACCAAATGAGAAAAATAGTGAGAGTTTGAGAATAGCACACAAATGATTACAGATGAATGGTATTTTAATATTTTAACAGTTCCAGGTGCATGAATGATCTGATGCCAGCCAAAAATCCATGTTATCTGATTTATGTTTTTCTTTTGGTGCCTTTTAGTGCTTCTGTAATATCTGTTTTAAATGTAAAAGTGTTGCCAGAATGAGAGTGTAGGAGGTTGCCTTGGTCATGTTGAATATAAAACAATGATTAAATAAAGACTTACATTTTAATAAACTACCTCATAAATACCCCTCCCAATAAAAATCACAAATAAGAGACCAATTGCTCAGTTGTATTGTTGTGTCCAGTATAAGTTTGGACTCTCCAAAGACTAAAAGTCACATTCATGCATCCACAGCATCAGTCGAAATATGACCTTTTGTTAAATGTCAGCTGACTCTTTTCCCACTGTCTAACAAAAGTCAAAACCCCTTCAACAATTTTCTTTAAGATATTACATTCTCTCACGCTGACAAAAAAATGGCAGGCCCATCTGCTGCTATGATATTTCAGCTTTTATACACAACAATTAGGTTATGTCTTGATGTTGTCTTGATCACTGACTACCTTCCTTCGTCTTTCGTCAGCTTGTACTGTTGCAATACACCCGGCCTTGACAACCTTCTTTTTTTCTGGAAGTTGGGCATTATATCCCATCACATTTCCTCTGACCTCCTTTCCGTTCTCTGTTCCCCTTTTTGCTTTTGATGCGTCTCCTCTCCGCCTCCCTTCCTCCCCCCTGCTGTGCCCTCCCCTCTCTGTAAGTAAATGCACTGCTTTGTCCATCTTGTTTCTCCTGCGCACACAAAAAGACAACACCTCTCACACTCACATTGGTTCAGACAGTGAAACATTTTAGAGACCAACAACAAACAAAAAAAAAACCAAGATCATTTTGTTAAACCTGAACATGTTTTAATATTCTTCCCCCAATGGGTGACGCGTCAGAGCCTTGTAGACTAAAAATGTTTTGGAAAAAAGGTTTTGTGATTTGTGTTGATTTCAATTCTTTCTACAGTTTCTCTCTGTCTTTCTCTAATTACCTTTCCTTCAGAAATGTCTGCCTCCCCAATAGCCAATAAGAGTAAGACCAATGAGAACCTTGTCAATTCTAGTCGCCTTTCCACTTCCAACTGTAACAGCATTTATCACCCAGACTCCAACTACTACCCATATACTGGCTCTCCAAAAGGTATTGCCCCCTCTGTCTTAATGAAACAAACACTGCTGCACACACAAGTGCTTATCTTACGTGTATTCACTCTTTACTTCCGTCTCTCTTTGCCTTTAATTTCCTACATCTCTCTCTCTCTCTAGTCTCCAGGGTGAGGAGGTTTTCATCTGGAGGAGAGGAGGATGGATGGAATCACAATATAAACAAGGTAAGAAAGGAAGACATTCTCCTGCTTCTCCCTTTTATATTTTAAGTGTTTGTATAAATATTTAATGAGCTGGTTAATTAAATGCTTCTTTCCAACTTCACCCAGCGGACATGATACAAAGTGATGCTCCTCTCTCCTTCTTTCACTTCATATTCTTTCTTCTATCTGTCCGAACCACAACCAACCGCTTTTTCTGTCTCATCCTGCTTTATTCTGTCACCATTTATCAACCGACGCATCCATCCCAATCAACCAATCTTATTGCTCCATTTTGCTCCATTTCTGTCCATATTTTCACCCCCTTCTTTTCTCGTCCCTTTAACCCATCCTTCTACCCCCATCCCCCCCACAGGGAATTGGCAGAATGATCCTGAAGGAGGAGATGAAGGCACGGTCAGGTTGCCACGACAATGACCAGTGGGGGAGCAGACGCAGTTCTCGCTGTAGCAGCAAGGAGGCGCTGAACAATCTGGGATTCAGCTCTCTCAATGGCTGTAAGTCTGCGTTTGTCACTTATTAAATCTGTCAGTAAGGGATGATTTTTGTAGATTCACTCAATTTACTACATGTTGCATACTTGTCATTACTGTGTGTAACAGTTTCTAAGACTAAGTCATGCTAGCAGCTCTTTGTGGAGCATCATGCTCCCAATGACACTTAGCTCAAAGCACTATCAGACAATGCTAAAATACTGATGTTAAGTAGCTATAATGTGTACCATTTCCGCCATCTTAGTTCAGCTTCTAGCATGCTAACATTTGCTTATTAGCACTAAATACAAAGTATAGCTGAGGCTGAGGGGATTGCCATAGTTTTGCAGGTATTTGTCATCAACCAAAGTATATGCAGAGCTGAAAGTTTGACTTGATGATGGAGCTAGATGGAAAGTAAAGTTAACCAACGGGATTACAATTAAAGCTGCTTATGGCAATCCGTCCAACAGTTGTCAAGGTGTTTCACACTAACCTCATGATGGTGCTAGAGGAAAAGTCAGGGAACCACTGTCAACAGGCTTCATCCTCTGGCCACCATGAATGTCTGTACATAATTTCACAGAAATCCATCCAATAGGTGTTATAGATGAGATATCTTAATGTGGACCAACAGACATCGTCATTCATAAAGCTGCTACCATGGCTAAAAACAGATTTCACTCTCAAGACTTTTCCAGGTTGAATATAAGGATAGTAGACTGTTTTCTAAAGCACATTGTAGCTTTTTACCAGTTATTTATTTCCAACATTCAAGGCAGAGACATTACAGAGAGTAATCCAACACAATTCAAATTTTACTCCACTTTGTTTGTTTACATAATTTCTGTTTTGTAGAGGTAAATTATGGTCGTATTCTGGTAGAAAGCTCATGAACACTAGGAAATTATAATAATTTAGTAGCTTTTTTTTGTGATAAAGATTGTAGAAAGTTAATATCAGAGTTTCCCATATACACACAGGGAGATACTTAAGTGTATACCTTTGAGCTTCAGACAATAAGATAAAGTCACTGATTCATCTTTTCAAATTAGTTTCCAAAGTGTACTCTTAAGTAAAAGCAATTGAGAAGTGGGAATCAGTTTAAAGAACCAAGGTAAGCCCTGCTTTGAAAAGTGGTTTTCAGTAACAAACTATGTAAAATGTTGTCAAGCAGGGAACACAAGGGGCTGGACCCAAACACAGGCACAGAGGCAGAGCAGGTAAAGTTCAATGATATACTGGAGAACACAAAAGGCTTACACTGATTTCAGGCATGCAGAGGTCAAACCAGGACAGCAGTCCCACACAGGCAAACAAATCCAACGAGGAGCAGGCAAAGTCCAATTTTTTTATTTGCCTAATGTGATGATTGGGCTGTGGTGGAGGTTAGGAAATGAGTATAATTTCCTTTATAGGAGGAGGATTTTGTGTTTTGTGATGTGATGCTAAGCATCTGTGGTGGGGGGAGTTTCCCACTTTTGTATTAACTCTCCCATTGATCCCATTCTTCATTTCATTCAGCACGTGTATAGCCGAGACAAAGATGGAGAGAGAGAAAGAGAGAGAGAGTGTTTAGGTGTAAGTCAAATAGGAATAAAAGAGAAAGTGTTATAACAGGAGAGACAGAGAGAGAGAGCCGACGAGATAGAGAGTGAATTAAAGTTAAAAGAGAGCGAGAGAATGAAAGAGAGGGAGTGAGAAGCTAAAGCAATTTGGAGCTGTTCAGAGAAGATGTATGACATGAAGCCAAGAAGGTAAATCCGGGTCAGATAGCGGGGGAGAGAGAGGGAAATGAGCTATGTGCACAGGGAGGTCAGACAGAGGGAGGTGTGAATAATGTGGGTGTTCAGTGCTGCGTAATCATTGTGGGTTTATAGTGTCTGCTGTTATTATACAGATTAGAAATATTCTGAGAGGTGTGCGCTCATCTGTTCATCCGATGAGGCTAATTCCAAAATGGAATGTCCACCGCTTGATAGAAGTGACACGAACTTCCACTAAATAACTTACTTCATTTACCTTAACTGATTTTGGTCAGTTTTTTTGCCACACTAGCAGAAGGGCTCTAGGGAGGGCAAATGTTGGTCAGTCGGTCCACCACTTTGGTCCAGACTGAAATACCTCAACAGCTATTGGATGGTTTACCATGAAATGTTGTACAGACATTCATGGTTCCCAGTTGATGAATCCTAATGACTTTGGTGATCCCCTGACTTTTCCCTTCGCTCCACCATGAGGCTCACATTTGTGGTTTAACTGAAATATCACCATAGCGTACAACATCACACTACAACACAAGCATGTTAGCATGATGAAGTTAGCATTTAGCTCAAAGCTCTAAAAGTACAGCCTCACAGAGCTGCTAGCATGGCTATAGACTCTTACTCTTTAATATACGAAAATGAATGATCTATTCCCAATCTTATGTTTCAAATTCCAACGCCTATGTTTGGGAAAAATAATCAAAGTTGCAGCACAGTCCATTCAAATTACAGTGCAGTGGGTGGTTGCCATAAACATATGCATTTTTAACAAGACTGGCCCGATGCTGCATGGCTGTGCCCATGCTGCTTCATATTTTATATGATGTGTAGGTTGTGATGGTGATTTGTTTGCATGTTGATGCTGTCAGGGGCATACTGATGTTTTATAGATGTCCCATAACAGCTGGCCTTTTTTATTTCCCTTCCACTGAAAACTAACTCTCTCATCTACTGTTTGTCCTTATACTTTTACTATGATAGGTTTATTAACCCCACTTAACACAGTCTCAGTCACAGACTGCGCATGTTTACACAATCACACAGACACTAATGCATGTATCCATGTGCATAAAAATGACATGCAAACCTGTCAAGTTCATCTTCTTTATCATCATCATCATCATCATCACTGGGTTTCTGCAAATATAAAATATATGTAAGAGTATAAGAGTAGAGTAACTCCAAATAAAGGACAAGAGGCATTGTTTTACTTTTAAGCTCATGCACAGCACTGCTGGGTCATCTTGTTTGTTCACTTAATCTGGAAATTAAGCAGCTTCCAGTTTTGCTTACAGCATCAACTTTTAAATAACTTAGGTGTAGGACTTTTGTGAATGTGAAATATGACGTCTTTTTGTAGTCGTTGTTATGAACGTGAACGAGATCTTTTTAGGATTTGTTCTCCAATTTTTCCAGTAAATCATGGTGTCCCTGGGGGGCTTTTCCAAACACCATTTTAGAGAATCCATTCCATGTCATAAAAAAAAAGCAAAGTTCTTAAATTGTAATGGATTAGGACTACAGAGTAAATGGGCTCAAGACACAAGACTTCTGATGCAAGATATTGTGTTTTTTCAAGTTTTAAAGCTGGTGAGATGTGTGTTTTTCCTTCGTTCTGTCTCTCCCCAATCCCTCCCCCCTTGCTGTCTCTCTGTCCTCAGCTCCTCGGTCCGTCTACAGTGCAGACAGCGGTGAGTGGTTCATCAGTGTGTTTTGATCTCCGAGGTTTTCTCAAGGGGACGGCGACACAGGGGGCCGTCTTCCCTCTGATCCCCTTCATCCTGTCGGTTCTGCTGTGACAGCGGCAGAGCTTTAAGTGGGAGATTGTTATCAACTCGCACAGGCACACACGCACATACATGCACACGCGTACACACACCCCTTTTCTTTTGGGTTACAGGTGGGAAGATGAATGGCTCTGTAGCTTGGGACCGTATTTATCAGCTTTTCTTTAGCAGCAGCACTGATCCAGGATTACTGACCTGAACCCCTCAGCCATCTGTTTCACAAACTACAGTTAGACACTTCACTTTTGATTGCAACGAGGAATGTGTTTTATGAGGTCACAGTACCCACACTTAGCCTTAAAATGCCTGTTATGCAGCTGTATTTTGTAAAAATGTATGCCATGTTTTCTTGTGATCTCTTCACCATCTCTTTTAATGTTCTTGCATGGATTTTAACCCAATAACATGTATGCAGTCATATAATGCCAAGATCATATCATGAGAATAGAATAACTGAAAAACTCTGCAAATAGTTCCAAAACTCTATCTATGAGGATTCAAACGGTAGCAGTGATTTTAGGCCAAAACTTGTTCTATAAAGACACCGGTAAATAAGATGCTACGGCTGCACTTTGATGAAACGACTATAATTATGATACACAGACCATGACTAATCTATGAGACTGTATTTCATTCCTTGTTGAGAGAGACCCAGTTGTAGATGACAATCCCTTTATAGTTCGGCATCTCACACACACTGTACAGTAGCTCTTCACTCCGGCCAGTATTCTACTGCATCATGGTGTTTTGTCCCGGCTCTTTGACATCACTGTGTAATTAAATTCCCTTCAACACCAGAGTGAACGAGAGAGAGAAAGACTGAAAGAGAAGAGGAGGGAAGGAGCAAGAAAGCAGAATAAAGGGAGGAGGGGGGATGAATGATGAATGATGAAGCCAATAAACGAAGATAGCGAAGAAGAGGCAAGCGAAAGTAGAAGTAAGAAGGGCAGAAGAGACAGAAAAATGACTGCGGAGGATCTGTGTGACTCCACTGCCCTCTGCTGCTTCAGCTGCAGCAGTGCACACCACAAATAAAGGCCTGCCAAAGGATGCTGGTGGTTACCATTGGTTACAAGAGAGCTATGACCATGCTGGAAAAAGACTCATGTTATCTGTGTGGTGGTAGGGTGTTCATATTAAAATATAAAATGGTGATGGGAAGCAGCAATAATATCACATTCCTCCAACACGCTGGCTTGTGAATGTGGCGTGTTTCTGCAGGTAGATGTACTGCAGTTTGTTTTTTTTGGTTTTATTTATTTGTATTTAGGGTGTAAAGATAACAACCAGAGATGATTTTACCAATCTGTGTGTGATCAGAGCCACATTTCTTTATCAGGAGTCTGTCAGATGGGGGTTCGCAAGGCAGTGTGTAGCCTTGAGGTTTACAAAGCAGTTACAGTACCTGACTTTGAATGCTTTGAATTCTTGTACTAAATGGACAAAAGCAGTGTGATTTTCTCTGAAACTGGATGACAAAGATGTTAGAAACACTTGTATAATCCTTCAGCAACTGTCAGTATAGAGGTGTTGTGCTCCTATTCTCAAATTGAGTGTGTCTGTGTTATTTTTGCATAATTCTTGTGTTGTTTATGGTTATGTGTTTATATTTGTTCATCCAGATTCATACATTGCCAAATCAGCCTCGTTGCCAGGCTACGGCAGAAATGGACTAAACAGGGTAAGCAATCGTGATTACTGGTTGTGTGTCTTTGTGTAAGTGTGTGTGATAGAGAGAGAGTGATAGAGAATAAGACAGGCATCGCCATTCACTACACTGTAAGCTATGGCAAAGTCCTTCATTTGCCACTGAACCTTTGAAACTCATTTGTATCAGTTTGCTGCCTGAGGCCAACTGAGACAGCAACTAACAACATTAAGTGTGATAAATTATTAGATAGAATTCCCCACATTGCGTGATCCTTTCCCTCCATTATAATGATGAAATGCATCTAAACTGCTCTTGTTGTGTTCTGGCAGCCTGGGAGCGCGGGTGCGGATTATTACCAGTATGACAGCAGTAATGCAGTTAATTGGCAGATCAGAGGTAAGCCTGTTATACAGCTTCAATTTGATTATCCCCAGTTCTTCCAGTTTCCTCCTGATTTACCTCCCCGTCTGATGCATGTTGTCCAGTGTGATTCAGAGTTAACATAACTGATACTGTATTTTCTCTTCTCCTTTTCTTTCAGAATACAAGGTAAGATGCTCTTGCCAAAGCTAGAGAACTGTTACTGAGCCAAGAGTGAAAGGTCTGGATCAATGGATTATAGATAAGGATGATGTGTTGCCTGTTTAAAGTTCATATTGACTGGTGAATCCATCTCACTCAGTAACTTGATTCAATGAAATTTTGTGAAGCTGACTGACTCGTTTTATTGACAGTGAAGTAAAACAAACAAAGGGTAATGGCACACAGGGTTTGTGTGATGGGTGAGAGCCTTCAGCCTTGTTTTTTTATGACAACTCAAATCAAAACATTGATATTTACAGTACTCTGAAAGATAGAAAGTTCACCAGCTTTACTGGAAACGTGGGGGGATATAATAGTTGCACTTTATGACTCATATGTCTCATTATTCTTCCTTTTCGTGAAACTTACCCCACGGTTTTGGTGCCACATGCTGTATATGTACAATAAACATCACATGTGGAGTGTGGAGATCATTAAGGAATAGTGTGCTATGATTTTTTTGTCGCACTCTGAAATATTTTTCTGTGAAAATCTGCTACTATCACTCCATTTAGGGACAAAACAAGAACCATGTCAACACATTAATCAATGTTTCTCAATTTATTTAAGCCTCTGTCATTGGCGCCAATGCTACCTTTGGCCACTAGAGGGTGACAGAAAATCAGTCTGCCTGTTTTCATGGTGCTGAAACATTCAAATCCAAGCTGCTTTCCAAGGATTTTTTTAATGGTGCATTTGAATCATATGATCAACATTAAGCAAACAAGATTCCTCAGTAAAGAATTTAGAATAACATCATCAGTGAAAGGAGCTCCTGAAAACAGTTAGATTGTATAAATGGTGCAAGAAGCTTGAAGGAATGGCAGTTCTAAATTTTAATATTGAAACAACACCACTGTGTTGGTAACAGGCATGTTTATTAGTAACACCTTTTCTGTGTATATGTGTGTTAGATCTACCCATATGAAGCACTAATTGTGTCAATCAGAGGGCAGAAGCGTCTCCCCAGTGATGTGGACCGAGCCAGGCTGGAGGTAAACTGCTGCATGACCTAACTCTTTTACCAAATCTAATTAAATTACTGTCCTATAGAGCACAACAATGGCTAGAGTTGAATGAAAACACAGATAGAGAAGAACAAGACTGAAAGCCTAATGCCCAGTTTAGTGGCTCTTGAGGTTGCAATGTTCATTGCATTCCACATAAAGTATTTGACACAATGAAGAGTGTACTGGTGTTTTTACCATCCAAAGTGCTTCACCAGTAGTGAAGCTAAAGTATTTCCACAGTGAATTCCATGGTAATCTGGCCAGTACAGTTATCAAGATATTGTGTTCTGGACCATAGTTTGACAGAATGACAGACCCACTGCTAGGGGAGCAAAATAAAACAATTAAAATTAGACACACGAGGAGCATAGTGATTACAATTCATCCTGAGTGGGGCATGAATTTCTGTATCAAACTGCATGGCAGTTCATTCAATAGTTGTCACGGCATTTCACTAAAAACCCACATGCCATGGTGGCGCTTGACGAAATGTCAGGGGATCCCCAGGTATTAGGCTTCATCCTCTGGGGACCATGAATGTCTACACAAAATTATATGACAGTGCATTCAACAGTTGTTGAGACATTTCAGTCTGGACCAAAGTGCCGGCACTATCCATTGACCGATGCTGTTAGGATGTCTAAAAATGTTTATTGATTACATTTCTGACCCATCATGAATTTTTACATGAAGCTACTTGAAGCATGCTTATAAGCAAAGAGTCATCATTGACTTTCCCTCTCTAAATTGCTCTGTCTCCTCTCTCCTCCCAGCGTCACCTCTCACCAGAAGAGTTCTACAGAGTCTTTGGCATGTCCATGTCTGCCTTTGATCATCTTGCTCAGTGGAAGAAGAATGAACTGAAGAAACAGGTCCGACTCTTCTGAGAAAATGAACCAGAACCCAATGCAGGTCCACCTCCAACAGTGTGCTCGGACAAGTAGCCTCCAGAAAGGCCTCCTGACCCCAGACTGACTCTGTGTCACAGTAGAAGAGGAAATGGCTGAACTAAAAGCATCTCCTCTTTTGAGGGAGCAAGAGCAGAACTGTTGGCCTCCTGATCTCTATGTGCTTTTAACTGGCGTGTGATTGGACTTCTTAAGCAATAAAATCAACCAACTAGCCAAAAGGGAAAACACTGGAATGTGGGGAAAGAGAACTGAAAGGAAAACATGAAGACCTTGCGAGGCAGTAGATGAGCCACACTGGGGCTGCAACAGACAGAAAGTTAATGAACAGAGGGAGGCATTGGCTGCTTCTCCCTCTCCTACCAGCAGATGGCAGTGTGTTAACAGGAGCACCAGGGTGGCAGTCTGATACATGACCCTGCAAACTGTAAGCTGAAGTACTTTGTACCATACTGAGGGTCTGCCACACTGAGCCAAAACTTGCATTCATGCCGAAAGTGAGGGAGACAGTTTGAGAAGCAAATAGGCTGCCGGGAGACAGACTGGCATGTTGTTGAAGGCAAAAAGGATCCAGTTTTAGTCACACAGACACTATCCTCAGCGACTCATAAGCTGACAAGAAGATAGGCGGACGAGAATAGTGTGATTTTCAAAATTAGGGTTATTGAATGTGATATACGTATGGTGTTTTTAAATTGTGCTATACTGAAAACCAAAGGTTTTCTCCTCTTTTTAATCCTGGAATGTGTTTGATTTTGATGTTTGTTTTTTCTGAAGCCATATCAGTATTTAGAGTTCTTCTCTATGACATGAGCAGACTGTATAGTTCACTGAAGTGGTTTTTGAAATATGTGGTTTAATGTGAGTGAACTGTGTCATGGCTCTGAGCTGAGGGGTATTAGTACTACACGCACTAGAATAAGATAACTGTGTTTCACTTGTTTTATTTAAAGAAATCAAAGTTTATGTCAAGTCATACTTGCAACTGCACTCGTGACCCAGCTCAGAATCTCAGCTGCTGGATTACAATTAAACCAGACTGAATCATGTTTGTGGAGTGTGTGTGTGTGTGTGTGTGTGTGTGTAATTACAGCAAATGACTAATAGGGGATTTGCATGGATGATTATTCAGAAGCCCTCTGACTAGAGAGAAAAAAACAATTCTGATGTGAAGGAAGGAAATAGAAAGAGGTGAAAGAACGAAGGATTGAGAAAAGGAGGAAGTAACAAGGGAAGGAATGTGTGAAGGGATAAACAAAGAAATATTAATCAAGAGTTGACGGGTGTCACAACAGGAAAGTGTTAACATGTGTTAAAGTATTTGTGTTTGAGATATAACAGGTATGAGAGAAACTAAACTGAAATAGATTAGTAGGACAGAATGTGTTGGATAGTTTATTGTTATTGAATGTAAAAGATGGAATAATGTTGCTCTCTATATAGCAGAAACTCAAACCATGAGGTGTGGGTGTTTACAGGTTTGGATTTATTGGATTTAATAAATGATTCAATCTTTTATTATTCATTGTCCTCATTATTATTCATGAACCTTGAATGTACGTGATAATGATTGGAATTGTGAACAGGCTTGTAGTTTTTGGTTTTGGGCCTCTGGCTGAGCGGTTTCTTCCAAGAAGCATTGGAATTTAATTCTGAACTGTAATGTATTTTGCAGTAATTCACTAGAAATGAATTAATTAGTCTGATATAATCTTGTAGGCGGTTATCAGTGGTAGAAGTGGTTGTATTCAGATCCTTAAAATTACCACAATGTAAATATACTCAAGAAGAAAAATGGTCCATCTGAGTGTCATATTACTTTACATCATGTTACTGGATTAGTATTACTGATACATCAATCTGTAAGTGGTATTTTACTGCTGTAGTTGGTGGAGGTGGAGCTAACTTTAACTGCATTATATACTGTTGGGAAGTTTAATCTATAAAAGTGCTTCTTTTATGTTTTGTATGTTGAATCTGTAAAGTAACTATAGTTGTCAGATAAATGTAGTGGAGTAAAAGGGAGGCTACAATATTTCCTTCTGAAGTTTAGTGGAATATAGGCTAGTGTAGCATGAAATGGAATCACTCAAGTAAAGTGCCTCAAATTTATTCTACCACTGGCAGTTATAAAAACGCTAATGAACAACAGATTGTGGTCTCAGGGGATTAGATCGCCTCAAATGTGAGACATATATGTGTCTCTGTAGAGTCATCGCATGGAAATGTGTGGTAAACCCATGGTAGAATTGCCGGTACTAGCACTAGGACCCGGCGGAGCCCTGGATCATGAACCAGCGGCTGCCGAGTCAAACAATAAACTGTAGCGGCCGCTCTGACTCACTTGGCCGCACGGAGGCTGACTGAGCTCCGCTGTGTCTGTGGAGAACACCACTCAGGCGTTACTAACCGTCGCTTTTAAATGAAACAACTAAGGGATTATTACTGGAAATAGGATACAAACGATATGGACTCCAAACGCCAAAGTGGTGAGTAACAGTCTCTCTTTTAATATCACATGTTCGTATTCGCGACAAAGAACTAACGTTACAGTCACCGTCCGTGTCATAACTTTGAGAAGAAGCCTCCATAAATAGGAGGGCATAAATCCTGCATTTAGAGTCTGGAGAACATGAGAAAAGGTCACAAACGCGCTGCACAAACCGGATAAATCCTAACTAAAATATCATTCATCACCATACTTGTCACTTAAAACTCAGTAGAAATGCGAAAAATGTTGACATTTAAAACAGAGATACTACAGTTTTAGTTTACTTGAGTTCTAATTAAGCAAATCTGAAGGGAAGGACCATCAGTCAGTTTATCTGACTGAGACGGAGTACGCCTCGCGCCCAACGGGAAAGTGATGTCATACACCTTCACGCTGTGCGTGTGGACGGAGGAGGAGTCCTCGCGCAGGTAGAGTGATGCAATCTGATACCAACAGAGAAGTGCCCCGTTGGAAGCCGCGGAGCTGGAAGTGAGGCGGCTGCTGCAGCAGCAGCTGAATGGCTGCTCTGTTTCAAAGCCTTCAGGCTACAGTGCTGCAAACAGGAGGCCGCATTATGTGACACCAGGTGATGAAGCAGTGGCCTAAATTGAAAATGTGGCAAACGAGGATCACAAGTGACTATGTTCAGGGAAACAATGACTATTATGGAGAAAAATCAGTCAGAGCAAAACCATTTATTCATGCTTCCTAAAAACACCCCATCATATTGCCTACAGGTAATTGGCTTAATAGGCCCATTATGTAGGCATTAGTTACACTAAACTATGTCAGTTTCCTTTTAAATAGAAGGATAAATTGAGGTAAAATAAATAGCTCATCCTAATTTTAGAAGCTAAACTCAGTCAAAACTACTGACTGCTGTTAAAAGCCTGTGCACAAAACGATTTAAGTGGGTCAGCTCTTTATACAGCAGTGATAATTATGATGTGATGATGATAACATCAAGTGCTGAGTACTACATGACTGCACTGTTAAGTTACTTCATCTACTCACTACCAATGATACATTGGTCCCATCATTTTCAGCCATCATTCAATTTATTTTTTACAGCTGTGCTTTTCCTACTGTGTGCATATATGTCGAAATGTCTTCCATGAAGACGGCCTATGAAAGACTTGGACACAAGCAGTTTATAAGTAGGACGGACTCAAGGAACTCTGAGGATATTCAAGGAACCTCGCTTGCTTTAGGGGTTCCTGGAGGAACTTTGAACAGCTCAATTTAGAGAAGTTACTGAAGGAACCTGTAATATCTTCCTGGTGGAACCTTATTAAAAGGGTTCCTAGATGATCTTTTTCAAAATTAATTAATGAGGCTACAGAAAACCTTCCTTCGCGAAAGAAAGGGGGGGGGGGGGACAAAACGTTTCCGTGACATTATTCCCTGCTGAAAAAAACAGCACAGACCAGTTTAAGATGGTTGCTAGTTTTATCTCTCTGTTACGCTGGTTTAGTTGGTTTGCCAGGCTGGACAAGCTGGTCAGGCTGGTCTTGCTGTTTTTTTTTAGTATAGTTGGCCAGCTTGGTATGGCCGGTCACCCAGTCAGGCTAAACTGGCGTCTGCTAGTCAAACTGATTAGCTCTTCTATGGATGAAAATATTCTCTCTGTGGATAAAACAGGAGTAATTGATAATGGCGTTCTTGGCGTAGCTGCTGCAACAAATGGGAGAAATTCATCGAAACTGAAAGTGTAAAATGGCTTTCGATAAGGCAGAGTTAGCTCTGCATGAGCAAAGTTTTCATACATTCTTCAATGGAGTTTTTGAATAATAATGATCCTCTTTTGCACTATACCTTTATGCATACAAATGAGGTTCCAAATTGTATACAATTTTATTAAACCAGTTTGACACTACTACTGGAATTCATTGCATTTGTACACCCACTGACACGCCAGTTCTCTGTTTAACTACTGTCCCAAGCCTTGACCTCGACCATGGTTCTCAAACATTTCCTTTTCCCTTTTCCTTCTCCTCACCCAGTGATCCTCCACCCACCATCCTCTTTCCATTATCTATTTCCTTCTAAGTCCAGAACGCTTTTGTTGATTTAATTTTAAGTGATGTTTCAACGGGCAGAGGAAGGACTTTGCCTCTGCAAACCCCCGTTTTCACTGTTTAAGGTGTCTGTCATACAGTTAAACTTTGTGCAACAGAGATATCCAAAGCAGAAGGTCTGTACATGTCATAATGGATCTTGTTTTGTCCAGCTGAGGGTTACATTATCGTCATCACCACCACCATCATATCACTCTTGGGAAACACTGTCACAAAAAACAACCATAGAATAATAGTGTTTCAGTCGGTGTCTGTGTCTATGTGTGTGTATTAGTGTGTGTTTTAAATTTGTATATTTAAAAAGTGTAAATTTCTCTCGTGTAATAATTTTAATTAGTACATCTAGGATTGGTTCATTACACAGTTATTAAATCAAAAGAAAACTGACCAATGGCAGTTTTTATAAGGAAGTATAACATCACTTACCAATTAATAATAAGTCATAATAGCCAGGAGCATACAGTAAAACCACAACAGGTTGTTTCGTACAGATTAAACAATTTTGTGACAATAAGATGTGCCGGAAGGGAGATGTTTTTACAGAGCTGGACAGAGCCAGGCTAGTTTTTTCCCTATCTCAACTCTTTATGCTAAGCTAAGCTAAACATCCTCAGGCTCCAGCACCACAGTACAGACATGAGAGTGGTATCAATCTTGTCATCTAACTCTAACTAGCCCTTGAAACTGTCTAAAAGCTGCATAGAGCTGCAGAGTTGGGTGTTTGCTCTAACTGGTTTCCATGACATTGAGCCACTTGATTTAAAATTTTAAAAGTTTGATATTTTTGGAAATATGTATATTGACTTTCTGGCGGAGAGTAAAAGATTGATACCACTCTCAAATCTGTACGCTAAATATAAAGATTCTGCCAGGAGCCAGTTAGCTCCGCTTAGCACAAAGACTGGAAACAGGAAAACAGCTAGTCTGGCACTCCAATTAACACAATTTGTAATTTTTACACTTTGGTTTTTGTACAACTAATTTAAAGGAAACACAACGTGTTAATTAGTGAGCTTCAGAGTTGCTGGTAGGTGTATTTTGTTACCTTTTGGACAGAGCCAGGATAACTGTTTCCCCCCGTTTTCCAGTCTTTGTGCTAAGCTAAGTTAGCCGGCTGCTGGCTGTAGCTTCATATTTAGCGTACAGACATGATAGTGGTATCGATCTTCTCATCAAACTCTCAACAAGAAAGCCTATTTCTTGAAATGTCAACCTTTTCCTTCAACTGGAAGAATGGGAGAGTCCGTTTCACACCAGCATGAATCAAAATGTTCTTTGTTATGCTAATCCGTCAAGGCATGCAGGTTTCCCATGGGCCCTGTAGTGGCTGAATTGTTCCTTACCTGGTGAAACCACAGGGTTTTAAATTAACCTTATGCTGTACCACAGTGTCATTCTCCACTGTTTCCTGTGTCTCCTCATCGTTTACTATCTGAGGAAAGTGATAAGATACTGAAAGAATGCGAAAAAGAGAGAATTCTACGACTGTTTTCCCCCAGCTGTTTCTTTTTAAAGATCTTGCCAGCTTGGTTCTGAAGGGGACTTTTTAAAGTGTGTGACTGAAGGCTAACCCCCAGCGAGCAGTGACACCATCTACTGTTGTCACGAAAATATGAATTACGGGATGCTGAATCTCTGAAGTAAACTTTTGTCTCAGAGTGAGCTGCTGGGGCTGCCAAGACTTGAACTCTGACCTCCGTCGGAAGAGGATGGGTGTCTGGAGAAGGGAGGCAGACGAGGAAAATAAGTTAAAAGGATAGGATCAGAAAAGGGGGAGGGAGGGAGAGAAAGAAAGGAGTGGAAGGGAGAATGTGGGATCTGTGGAGGGACCTCAGCGTCTGGGAGTGTGGGGGAGGCAGGAAGAGGACGCCTGCTGTAGTGCAAAATAAGTAGCTTCATACACTTTGGAGGCTTTAAATTCTCTTGACTTGAAAAAGGCATGTTTGTGTCACATAAGTACATCTTAAATGTTCCTGCCACAGATAATCATGTTACTCACTCAACATAATTCATGGAAACAACGAGCGATTTAATTCAATGCTGTCATATATTTCTTTCCAGTTCTGAAGTGTTGGGAAAGATAATATAAAGGAGTTATGGTTAGACGGGAGAGGCAAGTCAGGGAGGAGGTTAGCTTTGGATTGGTGTGATTGATGGGTCAGTCCTGTAATGGATGGGAGTGAAAGCCTCAGGTTAGGAGGAGAAAAGTATCTTTTCTCTGTCACCCTGCTACCCATATGCATTATGTGGTGAGATAAACAGCAGCAGCAGTGAGTAGTAGTTGTTTTGTTCTGAGCCGCAACCAAACACCCCAAATCGGTTCAAATGAGAGTCGCATGGCTCAGGTCTCATGACTGACCTCGTTCTGGAAGCCTGTCTGCGGAAACAACAAAATGTATGTAAAAGCACACACAAACATCATTTCCTAAGTACTCCTGTGACTGTGTGTTTGCTCTGTATGGGGTGATGTCTCTGTTTTAAGAGACAAATTAATAGTGTGTGTGTGTGTGTGTCCCTGTGAGTTAAGCGAATGTCTGTTTCTATCAGCGAAAACATTCAATGAGAAAATCTCTGTGTGTGTGTGTGTGTGTGTGTGTGTGTGGAATGGGGTTTACAAAGATCCCTCTGTGGGTGAGACCAACCACAAGCCTCCAGAACAGCTGATTCTCAGCCCCTGAACCCTCCAGTCCCTTTGAGAGAATGAGAGATAGATGTACACAGACTTAGAGAGAGAACTAATGGGTGGCCTTGACTGTGTAAAGTTAGACTTGAAGAAACAGAAAATAGACCAAAGGCCCAGTCTGAAACTCCATCAGCCCACTACTGGCTTTGTTTACACTGAGATTGATTACATTGGATCTTGTGTTGGTTTTTTTTGCCTGTGTTGCAACATTTCCTAGAGAAGAGAATTACAATAGATCTTGAAATTGAGTAATGATCAGCTGAGAAACGCCTTAACTGCTTCTTCAATAGATGGTGACAAAAGCAACCGCGTGAACAGAGATGGAAGGAGAGTTTAGGAAGACAGATTGTGTTGGGACAGAATGAGAAACCCGCAGGATGGAGAGAAATGGAGATGGACAGAGGGGAAAGTGGGAGGACGGGCGAGAGCAGGAGAAGGTGAGACTCGCAGTAGGTCGGAGGAGAGAGTCAAGGTCAGGAAGGAGTGGAGAGACACTTCTGTCGACAGCTAAGACAGGAAACCACAGCTGCTGGCCGAGAAATACTACACACTCGCACACACACAAATACACACACAGCTGCTGGAGATATATCCTTTAACCCCAAATGCCCATGGATCGAGACAGTGCAGCTGCAGAGCACTACGCCTCTCTTAGACTGTGTGTGTGTGTTTGTGTTACTTCCTGTTTTGTTTTTTGTCGGAGTTTCTGACATTGTATTGTTTTCTCTGGTCTTGCGGAGCATTGTGGTCGTCTAATTTTGGCCCTTGTAGAGACAATAGTGCATTGTCAGACAGGGGGGGGGGGGGGGGGGGGGGAAGGGGCCCTGGGGGGGGGGGGGGTTTTCCCCCCCCCCCCCCCCTTGGGGGGGGAAAAAGAGAGACGGTTTTTTTCTTTTTTTA
>CM022491.1:6045476-6184104 GCA_011952105.1 Coreoperca whiteheadi | reverse complement strand
GTAAAAATTAAAAAAAATTATAATTAAAAAAAAAAAAAAAAAAAAAAAAAAAAAAAAAAAAAAAAAAAAAAAAAAAAAAAAAAAGGTTTTCTACTGGGATGGTAACCTTAAAACAACATTCCTAGAACATTGTCAAAGGTTACATTTTAGTACCAAAGTGAAATCGCATACAATTTTACATCAAAGTCTGTATCTATACATCTCTCTTTTCCAGTGCTTTAAGAGCATCAAAGAGAGCACTCCCCACACAGAGCTCTCGCTGAATCTGTGCAACGTCATCTATGTCCCAAAGGAAGGTCGGAAAAAGAGACATGAGTTGCGCTTCTCGTTGCCTGGGGGCGAAGCTCTAGTCCTGGCTGTTCAGAGTAAAGAGCAGGCCCAGCGATGGCTCAAGGTACCTTTTATTCACTGAATCAGAGTGCTGAGACAGGCAAGAGTGGGGGAAGACACAGGGGAATATGGTTGAGGGGAGAACAGGGAGTTTTTTTGGAAGTAAAGGTTTTCGTGTTCTGGAACCAGGTGGTGCAAGATGTTGGCAGCCAAAGTAGCAACACCGAAGGACTGGACGGATCCACTTCTCCCATTATACAGAGGAAGTTGGAGCTTGACAAGGTGTCTGTATGTGTGTTTCTGCATGCGTCTTTGAGTGTCAGCCTGTTTATCTACGTTATTTTCTTTGTGCATGTCATAAGATTTACCTAAAAACCAGTCCACTAATTTCTTGAATTTGCTGTCCAAGTAAGGGCTCCCTGCACCATTTTAACAGTTGCCTCTCAATATCTCTTTACTTAGTTTTACTTTACCTTTATTATGGTGTATTTCATTGTGAATCCATACCCTAGGTTTTACATTTCATTGTCACTGACATCACCTCTTTCAGCCCACGCATGACACAACTGTTCCTTTGGCTTCTAGTTACAAGGAGTGAGTGAGGTGACATTATTGTGGTTGCTGAGCTGGCAAGTTTTCAAAGAGCTTCAAACCCTCAACAAAGTTTTGGCACATAGCTGCAGAGCCAACGAGCTAAATGCACAGTGACATGGCAGTTACACCCCATGTTGGCAGAATAGTTTTAAAAATACATGAAGTCAATGAACCATATTTCAGGAAACTGTCATTTTAGTTGACATGATTTTGCTCAGTTAAATGACGGAAGGATTTGTTAAAACAGGATCGATATCTAGTATGTGTAAATATGTAACATGGCTCTCATCTCCTTTAACGAGGAAAGAGAAGTCATAAAGGTTTCTACTTTTTCTTTGCCAGGTGCTGCAGTGTGACCGGCAGGCATCAGACTCAGACAGCATGCCAACAGCAGACAGCCAGTCCACTGCACAGAGACCAGGACGGGACACCACTGACTCACTGAGTAGGTTTACCTTCATAAGCTAGAAATTATTGATGGAAGTTGTAATTATTGTCCATTTTTTAATTGTTGTTTCAGTGAACCAAGCTGAGCGATGCAGCAGACTACTTTATACTGTATCAGTGATTATAGCATACAACACAAAACATTATATTGATAATATAGATTTAACATTAGCTCTGTGTGTGATTTTTTTGCAATTGAAACTTGATGTAAGGTGCATTTTATAATTGCAAATTAGACAGTAATTACTTCATTTTTACGTTTCAGAGAAAGTGATAAATACAAACAAAATGAAGGTTATAATGTAATTTTTTTTTTAAACTAACATTTTTTATTCACTGAATTTGGAAGTTGTGGTTTGTGGTAATTCGTTATACTGAGAGGCTCTTCTGATATATTTTTTCACCCCATTTATATCAATAAAGATGGATTAAATATTGCTAACATTTAGAGTTGATTAAAAAAGTACAGTGTAAATGTATATTATTATAGTCCAAAAGTGCTGATATTATATAATCCTAACCTTAACCTATATCTAAAACCAAGTCTTTGCCTTATAACAGTCTGATTATACACTATTTCTGTTTATCTATCTATAAAATCAGGAAGGATAAACCGGGGGGATCCATGATGTTGGGTCAGAATATAGGTCAAACACAGTCATGTTGTTTCACTGTTGTTATGTCTCTTTATGTTCAGAGCTGCTCGGTCAGTAAACAGGTTGTGAGAGAGAGGGAGAGACAGGAAGTGAGGCGCGAACAGATGTGACATCCTTCCTGTCCTCTTCCTGCGATTGTCTTCCACTGACATCATAGGAAGTAGGGTGGACAGAGCACATGCAGTATGAACACGCAAACACACACTCTAGGGAAAGGTTGAATAAATAAAAGACATCTCTGAAATGAAATACAATATACTATTACTGAATTCTAAAAGTACAATGAGTCCTGACTTGGTGGAGGTTGAGTTTTTCCTAAGAATGTTACTTTTTGAATTAGAAAGAATTATTGACACAAACACAGCAAGATACTACAGTGATGAGGCAACATTATCTCTTTTTATTGGTCGTACATCATGCAAGGTTCCACTCCCAGATTTTATACATCAAATGCCCCTTGACTAATGTCTTTTTATATTCCCCTATGTTCCTATGATTTTTTATGTAAAGCACTTTGTTGTTCAAATGCGCTATACAAATAAACTTGCCCTGCCTTGATTCTCTGACCACATTGTCAACCCCAACACAGCCTGACCAGGGTATGTTTGATTACAGACAGGGGGAAGCGTGGAGCGTTCTCAGAGCTGACAGGGTCGATGAGCCGAGCAGCAGGGAAGAAAATCAATCGGATCATCACTTTCTCCAAACGGAAACCTCCTTTACCTGGAGAGCCTCCCTCGTCTTCTGGTCACCATGACAACCCACTCTGTGGTGAGGACACAGACTGAGCAATAAGCTATTTGGTTGATTTACTGGCTGGTTGGCTAGTTTGAGGGATGCTTAAATATATATAGCCTTTTAAATTTAGACTCAGAAAAAACACATTGAGAAACAAGAGCCCTCTTTCACAAGTGTGCCAAGTTTACGTCATATAAGTATATATGTATAAAAAAAAATGTGTTATTGCCAATCTTCCAATAAATAAATGAAAGAGTAACACAATTTATTAACACTTCTACCATACCAAAACAATGGTATGGTTCATCTTAACTAATGCATGTTACACAACTTAGGTGTTTTCAAACTTACTTAACTTTATTTTAAATTCTAGTGGAGATCCCAACGTTTCCAAATGCTCGGTTTGATATACTGTAATGATGCAGCCTACAAATGTTGTTCAGGATTTGAATATATAACTTGGTCTGAAAATGAGAAAAGTACATTTTCAGGAACAAGAAGATACAATGGTTGTACTGTCTAGAAAACCTTTTCTTACAACTTGTAAGTTACTGAAAAGATATTTAAAGTGAATACATACAGTAGACTGAAAAGGTTAACATAGCTGACATTTCTGACCAAGTGTCAGAATACAAACTTGAATACAGACTGAGTCCAGTCATCACTTTCACATTCCTCCTCTCTCCCCATAGGCTACCTCAGTGTGTGTCTGAGCGGCTCTTGGAAGGAGCGATGGTGCGTAGTGCGAGATGGAAGCTTGTACCTGCAGAAGGACCCTGGGGACCAGCGGCCACCAGTCGCTGTGGTGCCACTCAAAGGTGCAGAGGTGGTGCCAGGTGGCCTCGGCCCCAAACATCCCTTCTCCTTCTGCATCCTGCAGGCAGGCAACGAACTAGCAGCTTTAGAGGTACTATATTGTGGTATTAAAAGAGCTTGCAAGTAGATTGTTTTGCTTTTCATGACTCCTTTCATGTCAGTGTGTACACAGATAAGACAGAAAGTTATTATGTGCATGGAGATGACACACCTACATTTTTCTGGAAACCAAGTAGCTTTGTTTGTGTGTGTCCATCAGACCAGCTGCTCAGAGGATCTGGGCCGCTGGCTGGGTGTGTTGTTTGCCGAGACCGGCAGCGCCACTCTCCCTGAAGAGCTGCACTACGACTACATTGACGTGGATACGCTCACTGACATACGGCACGCTGCCAGAAACTCTTTCCTGTAAAGTCACTTCCTACAGTATATGTGTGTGTGTGTGTTTCTGCATGTATTTAGCTAGAGTTTTCTGTCTTGTAGTATGGCTTTTATCCTGAAATACATCTATCTGTGCCTCTGTTTTTTCCTGTCAGATGGGCCACTACCACTGCTGCTTCCTCCAGCAGTGCCTCAACAGACTCCAGAACATATGATGAGGTCTATGAATGCGTTGCGGTGAGGAAGCATCATGTGAAGCAGTGCTAGTATACAATATCAATAAACTTGGAGATGCTTTAAGCTTTCCGAGTCTTAATCTGCCTATCTACCCTTACCTCTTCTTCCTATCCTGTTCAGTAGCAGTTTTATCTAAAATGACTTAAATTATTATGTGACTTCTGCCTCTATTATTCTGCTATTGCACATGTTTAAATTTATGTTCAAGATTAAAAATCAGCTAAATGATAAAGTTACACATATAAATCTCCCCTTATGGCTTTCACTGTACAGTTTTAGTTTAAAAAACGTATGGATCCCTAAAAATTAAATGGGCTCTAGAAATGTTGTAAATTTTGAAAAAGTACCTGTTTTTCTCTACAGGAGGAGGATGTTGAGAGCAGAGCTGGACAGGTGAGACGTCATGCCTCCTTCTCCAGCAGGGACTCTGAAAAAACTGAGCAACAGGCCGCCATTAAGAGACACGCCTCCAGTGAGTCTCATTTTGTTTCATAATTGATTCAGACTGTCTAAATAAAAGTATATATTAGAAAATGTGCCTGAAAATTGCTAGAAATGTTACATCTGGCTTTTCCTGAACAGGATTGTGGTAAAAAGTAAAGGTTTGTCAAGGTGGATAGCTAGCTAGCTCAAAGTCTGACATTTATTCTCATCATAAATCTGCACCTGCATTGCTCTGTCTGTTTATATTCTGCCATGTATTCTGTCAGATGTAAATCAGTACGCACGGTATGGGAAGACGCGTGCAGAGGAGGACGCCAGGCGCTACCTGAAACAGAAAGAGGAGCTGGAGAAGCAAAAGGAAGAGCTCAGAAATGCACTGATTTCCCTCCGAAAGGAGAAGAAGGAGGTGAAGGAGGAGATGAAGAGTGTTACAGGTCAGTGACAAATCACACATGCAGCACTGTTAAGACTTCAGCTTCGTAGCACTACTAACTACGAGTGTGTGTGTGTGTGTGTGTGTGTGTGTGTGTGTGTGTGCAGGTCATGGTGTGGAACAGCGGTTAGCCAAGCTGGAGACACTGTGTAAACAGAAAGAGGAGGAGAGGGTGGAGCTGGAGCTCAGGCTGACAGAGGTCAAAGAAAACCTGAAGAAATCATTGGCTAGAGGAGCACTGGGTCCGCCCACTGACACCAAGATCAGTGTCAAGGTAGGCCGCTACAGCAGAGAAGCTCTCCTGTATAATTCTTAGAAAACTCTAAACCACTAAGTGAAATTCAAGAGTTTTAAATATCTGTTCTGTCATTTGTTGAGCTCCGGCCCTTTAACTTAGACATACAATTACTGTACATCTTAATACTGTATGTTTGCCTTGTTCCTGGTAGATGTCAGATTCTAAAAGTGCTGTGATGTAGCAAACCTGTGTCACATTACAAGCCAAAAATAAAAAAAACAAGTTGTGGATTTACAGGGAGTTAGGTGCTGGACTGTTTTCTTACCTGTGGGCCGTGACCTCCTGGAGTCTCCTCTGGTTGCCTGGCAACCTCACGTTGATGACAAGACTCAAGGAAATCACTGCTCCTGGCTAAGAAATACTCCCAAGAAAGCGAATAAGCATGTTTTCAATGTTTTACCCTTTTCACCTGGTCTGTCTCCCCATAAAAAAAAATAGTTTACTTATAGAAATCACCATGAAACTTCCCCAGTTGTTTAGTTACATTTAGACCATTCTTTTTTTGTATTGCCTTAATTTGCATACATTTCCATTTCCACAGAAATCTGAACATTGGAGAAAGCCAGGTTCAAAATTCTTGTTTCATTTTGTTGACATATTAGAGTCAAATGTTTTTACAGGGGGAATTTTGGATACATTTTTTTTTCGCCATGTTTTTACGAATAAATCAGGCTATGAATGATATATATGAATAAAACCCTCTGTAAAAACCTTGAGAATATAGATAGGAATAAAACTGGAAAGTTTGGTGCATGAAAGTGCTTCTAAAGTGGAGATTCCTGGCTCAGACTATGAGAATACAGCCTTTTAAAGATATGTATTGCAAAATTCCATACATTTAGCAAAACACTATTAGGGTGAAAAGAAAAAACACTAATAGATATCACCATGAAACTTCCCCAGTTACATTAAGCCAGTTGTTTTTGTACTTCAAGTTTTCTGAAATCTTCTGTTTAAATATGCAAATGAGGCATGATCTAATGCTAAATCTTTTTTAAATTTAGGAGAAATCTACAGACACAAATAGCCCAAGTGTAGTAAAATAAACACCTAAATGTGTATTTTGGACCTTTTCTTTCCAGTAGTCCGAAAGACTTGTTATGGAAGCAAAATTGCCCAAAATCTGACAATTGACCAGTGCATGAAAAATCTATGTTTTTGCCTGGGTGTCTTGCTCTTAAATTAGTGAAATCTGACATTTGTGTTTGTCTCTTGCTCTGTGTGTGTCTGTTTGTTTGTGTGTACAGGCACAGGGCAGTAAGGTGGAAAAGGTTTACAATGAGACCGTGCCGGTCAACTCAGCATCTGAGCTTCATAAACGCCCTCTGTCTCTTTACGCCTCCTCCAAGGGCAACGTCATGCAGAAGGCAAAGGTAGAATGTGTGTGTGTGCAGGAATGCTGTTGTTTGTGTGTGTGTGTGTGTGTGGGTGTGGGTGTGACAAGCACAGATAGAAATGTTTTCCTCACTTTGCGATGTCTCATTGTTTCCAGGAGTGGGAGTCAAAGAAAGCGACCTAGACTGAACATAAACGGATCGACAGAGAGATTCATGGAGAGAGAACCTGAGCTGTGACAGGAAGATGTATAGAAGAAGAAATAGATGAAGAGCCAGATAACTGGCACTGAGAAGAAGAGCAGGAGAAAGGGGGAAGAGGACAGACTCTGATACAACCTTCCCTCCTCTTACATATAGAGAAAAAGAGGACTATTTGATAGTTCAGGCAGCGTGGTGCTGTCTCTGAACCGCAGTAAATATGACAGACTTGACTGATGTACCAGTACAATATTAATGTGGATCACTATGAACATGAAACATATATGTTTGAGTGGGTTTGCATGTGTGTTTACATTTGCACAGGGCTGCAGAAAGTGAAAATGTGATTATTTCATAGAAATGCAAAGCAAAGGGAGAGTGTGGTTCATCAACACTGTGAGTTCAGAGTTACAGGCAAGATTTCCTACCTACACCCACTGATTTTATTTCCTTTTTTACAGGATAATTGTCAATGAAAAACTAAAGTAAAGAAATGATTATTGTTACATTAACTTATCTTTATTAGTGAGAGAAGTATCCCATCTCTTGTGAGGTGTATTTAAACCATTAGGAAAGCATATTGAGTATGACACTGTTCCTAAAACCAATGAGTAAATGTTTATTATTGCAATGTGAAACTATTGGTTTTTAATCATATGTGTATTTTTTTCATATTTGCCTTTTGCACTTTATCTTGTTGTATTTGTCTTGGAAATTAGCCTTAACAACCCACTTAGTAGACTCATCTGAGGATAAATGCCTGCGTCTGCTTTCCCTGTTCACCACAGAGATATGAACAAACACACACGTTGGAGTAAAAAATTACTTAATCAAGAAACTTTGTCTGCTGGACTGTTTAAGTGTGTTTCTTTCGTTTTAATGTTTACATTTCTTAAATTCCCTACACTGGAACATTTTTTTTATTTTAGCCTGGTACTTCCTCCCAGGATAAGTTGAACTGTATGAAACCAACAGCAGAATCACAAATCTGAACTACAAGTGACATCTAGTGGCAAAATGAAATTATAGCACTTGTTTGAACATTAAGGGTAGTTAGTATACAAGAAATCATGGTTTTCTCATTTATCCCAATTGGTGCATGGGAAATGAGATAGTTTACATTTTATTTTCCCAGGATTTGAGAGGAGGCTCTCATACCAATACAATAAAGGTGAATGAATATAATTTATAGTGCACAACATTTACTCTGGATAACTCACAGAAGTCACCATCAGCACTTTTTCTATTTCTTCACAAAAAATGAAATTCCATTCACCTTCCATTGTAGTGAGGAGGTGGCAGAAATCTCTGCGGCGGGTAGCACAAAACTTGGGCAGATAAAACCAAAAATATCAGCATACCACTAGAAGTAAGTATGAAAATGAACTTTGAACTGACGCTTCAAACCTGAGCAGTGCAGCAACAGTTGGAAACTCTGTGCTGTTGATTTAATCTCCAATATTGTAGACTAGACTTAAAGCATTTCAATATGACATCAACCCAGGTGAACGAAATCAACAGAAATAATACAAAACAGACTTTTGACTTCTTTAGAAAGAGTTTATTTAGTGCATTTCTAGTTTGTCCACAGCAGGAACCAAAATATGTTGATCTGTGCTCCAATTGGTTAAACTGGTCCAACACCATTGGTCCACTCGTGTTCTGGTGCAATACTATTGGTCCAGTAGTGTTCCAACACCCTCACATTGGTTCACTAGTGTTCTGGTATGACACTATTGGCTCACTAGTGTTCTCTTTTGGTCAGGAACACGTAAGACCCGAAAAAAAAAGGACCTTCAGCATGCTGCTACTGAGCAGAGGTCCACAAGCTTCCATGCAACAACAAACAAACAAACAGCAAGGGACAACAACAACAAACGGAAAGATAAACAACAGCATTGCTTGTAAGAAGTAAGCATGGAAGCATATACAGTAAACCTTATTTTAACCTGCTAAAGCCCTCAGGAGGTTTGTCTGATATACAACAGATCTTAAAAAGGTAAAATCCCGCTACCCCCCACCCTCACCCCAGACACATGCGTGCACTCGCTCTCACTTGCCCACACACACACAACAACACACCTACTGCAAGCACAGCATGTACTTGGCCACTCACACTCACACACACACACACACACACACACACACACACACAGGCGCACCTGCATGCAAACAAATGATCAGTCCTCATAAGTGTACAAGGAATACGTTCGTCATTTTTAAAAATATGACTTAACCCCATGAGCTCTGTGTAAACATAGCATACGGTAGAATAGATAAAGACTTCCTTCCTTCCTTTGTCACTCTGGAACTTTCTTGCCACTTGCCTTTTCACGACAGTAACATAGTTAGTTAATACTTGTACTCTTTGGTTCTCTGTAACAGTCTGTTTATCTGACAATGTGACTGAATGACTGACTCTCTCCATCCCTCTTTTCTCTCCCTCCCTCCCTCCCTTGTTCTCTCTGGTTATAATAGAGCAGGGAGAGTAGTCAAGGGAAGAGATTCACAGGTCCTGTCCCTCTGCAGACCAGAGCAGCAGATCCAGACGGATTGATTGTCCTTGATTTATTTACATCACAGTCAGTCACAGTGGGCTCCGTTAAGTGGAAGAACACATTCCTGTCCTCCTTCATTTTCTTCTCGCCTCCTCCTACCCCCCACTAGCCTGATGTGTGGGCATGTCGGCCTGAGATCTGTGTGTGTGTGTGTGTGTGTGTGTTTGTGTTTGTATGTCTGTGAGTGTGTGTGTGCGTGTTAGGTGTGAGGGGTGGGGGGCTAGGATAAGTCATTGTTGCTGGGCGACTTCCCTCCGCCGTTAAGTAGGGCCGAAGCGCTGCGACTCTTGGTCGGCGTGCCGCTGCCTGACCGTGAGAGTTCTGTCAGGTCATGGAGGGAGGGCTCCCTATACATGGCCACTGTGCACACACACACAAGACAAGAATCATTAATTCAATTATTAATCAAGTTGTTGGTCTAAATTAATCACTCAGGTTTGGTATGCACACCTTGTTCAGGCAATTAGGTACATTTAGTTCTCCTGTACGTAGATACCTGAGAGCTTTGCTTTACAGTCTTATTCATTTTGGTTTTAGAACAAGATCTAACTTTACTTTCAAAGGGGAAATCCTGAAATGCTAAGCTGAGTTTGAAGCTGTAATGCAATGATCCGTAAAATTACAAGTAATGATGATTTCTATTGTTTGATCAGCATGAAATAAACAATCACAAACAAACAATTGTTTTTGTTCCTTAAACCTGCAGTAGCTGATTTCTTTAGGCCACTTGCAGGCAGCAAAAACAAGCTGTAATGCGACATTGACGTGAATCACCTTTTAAGTTGCAAGCCAGGAAAAAAACAGTTGCCTATTTACACACCCAGCAGGTACAGAACCACACTCGCACTCATTTGGATTCGTGTTTGTGTCCATCTGATGAATGTAAGTCCAATATCTCCTTTTAGCTTGGTTTTGTTCTCCACTCATTTCTGAGGGAAATATCTGACTCTTGAGCTGCTAATTTCTCCACTGTGTTCACCAGCTGGTGATGTAGGAGGTGGGGAGCCCAGGTCGGGGAGAGATCTGGACTCTCTTTCTCCAGCATTTTACCAAATACTGTCAGACTCTCGGCACCCAAACGTAGAAGAACAAAAACTGGAGACACTCAAAATAAGTCACTGGAGAAGATCATAGTTTAACGCACAGAGTTTATTTCTTTTACAAAAACTTTAAACCCTGGAGTGGTCCTGTGACCCACTGAAGAAAAACATCACACTGTGTCCCTTTTGTAGCAAAATCCCTCCTACTGTGGCTCTGCCCGCCACCTGAGTGTGTGTGTGGTGTGTATGTTATATCTGTAGTGTCAGATGTGTGTGTGTATCTCCTGTTACAGTGTATTACTACCACTAAATAACATCATTTGGTCTAGGTATGGGGTTAGTTTACAGGCACAGATTCAACTGTATGGAAGCTTTTTAGTGCCTATAAATATAAAAACATTCATGAAAGATTATTCAGATTGAATGTAATTTAAACTTCAGCTTTAGGTTATATACAAATGCAAAAACCCATTAAACTGCATCACTAGTCGCTCACTTTGTCCGGAGGCCATTTGGTGCTGAGCAGCTGCCTTTTTTCATACAAGTATGTAATCCACTGTTAATATAAAAATATTAATGAAAGCCAATCTTCCTTATTTTTGTCTATCTTTTGGTTTTGTGTTCTTTTCTTCATTGCTCTGTTTCCAAAATTTGTTTTTACCTTTGAATGTGCATTTTCTTGCATTCACTCCATTTCTTTAGGATGTGCCTTCATCTCTGTCTTGTGAACATACAGTATGTTTATGTATACAGTATTTTGAATACATGAACAAGAATGAGAATGTTTTGTGACCCCACAATGCAAAAGGATTGTAATTTACACTCATCTTGGGGACAAAAAAGCATTAAAGGTCATCAAATCGTATTTTCTCAATTTGCTTCTTACTTTCAGCAATGGGGTGAAACATGAACAGACTACATTTTTTACCTTTGTCTGGTTGGTCTGTCTGATTTGAAGTTGGAGGGACTCTATTGGAAAAAAAAGTGATGTAATGTATTCCCCTGCACACATCAGACTTAAGCAAATAATAATCAGTCAATGTCTGATGACAGTTGTGGGATAGTTTGCTTATGTTTCCAGAGAGATGCCACTGCCAATCAAATCTGATCAAAGCACACCCACAGAGACCTGATGACGGAGATTAGTTTTTGAATGTTAAACTTATTAACCAATAATTAAGGATGTTTTTCCCCAACATTACAGTTGATCGTTGCTCATTTAATCATGAATATTTAAAGATCCCCTCCAGACATGTTTTAAAGGGCCGGAAAACCTATTCTCTCAATCAGCTTTCTACTATGAATTATGGGATCCTACATGAATACACTATTTTCTGCCAAAGGTGGCACAGTTTAGGTTATTTCACATGAGACATTTTTGTATTTCAGCTTTTGTTCTGGCCGCTGTCAGTCAAATCTGATCAAACAACACCTACACAGTCCTGATGAATCAGATTAGCTGAGTTTATGACTATTAAAGGGAACTCCACTGAATTTACACATCAACATCTGTTTACAGCTGCTGGAATACTACTGCGTATGTGAAAACAAGTTGTATAAAGCCTTTTGTGGCTCCAGAGGGATCTGTGTGTAGTCTGATTAATTGCCTCAAAGTGATGTCACTTGAGTCATCTTAGGTTGGGACTGAAGACGACAAGTTTGAGAATGAAAAAAAATGGGAATATGGTGTTAGACAGAAGTGAGCTCACCAGACCTCTGTAGTCCACTCCTCATCTCTGCTCAAGGCTACAATAACTGCTACATAACACACCCGAATATTCCCCCGAACTGTCTGTGGTCAAGATGCATTATGGGTAATGTAGATGGTAGCTTTTGACAAGGAAGAAGAATGCCTGGAATAAAAAAGACAATATCTCTGGTTCTGCTGCATTGATTATGATACTTTTTTTAAAGTATTGTCCGTTGTGAGTCCGACAATGTAATAGGAGTGCAATGCTAAATTGGTCGAGTACTCTTTTAAACTGTTAGTAAATATTACTTAAGGACATTTGCTATGTTTTTTCTGAGCTTTAAATCTAGTTCATCCTTATTTAGTCGTAAATATTTAATATTATAGAAAAATACTTACATTTTGAAACCAGGTTTTTAGATTCTTAAAGACATATGCAACACACTCTTTTGAATTATAATTTGTCTGATTTGGTTTTTCAACAAGAAACGTTCAATAAACTACTTACAAATTATAAAAAATAGACCTACTCCTTCTCCCTCATTGACAAATCCAGAATCTATGAATTTGCAAATATGTTTCATTTTAACAGTATAACTGTTATACACAAGATGTCTCCTCCTTCACTGAAAAGTTTCCATCACACGTCTGTAAGTTGCATACTGTCCCATGACTGGCTTCCAAAATAGGTGTGATGTTATAAACTCAGATTTATGGTGGGCACACAGAAAATCTGTCTCACTTTTCAAACATCCAGGTGAAGTAACAATAAGCAAGACACATTTTTTAAGAAGAAGGGAACTTTAATGTTATTAAAATTATTTTAAAATCAAGTTTTTCGGCTGCTTCAAACAAGTGTTGAAATATTTATACTTTCGCAAAATAAAATTCCACTTCAGTTTAAATTAAACGTTAGTCTGTTGCTGTGAGATGTTGTATTACTGAGTGGTTTAGTGCACTTCACTACTCTTACCTTTTAGCGGTTTCGGTATGAAGTGTGCGGCGGCCTTGTTCTTCTTGACGTGGTTCCCCTTCATGATTCCCCCCTCCTTGTTGAGTCCCAGGTACCAGGCCCGGCCTGAGGCCTGCTGCCGGTATACCATGGAGGAGTACGTGACGTAGTAGTTCTCAAACACCGACTCCTTGAACTTACACTCCGAGGTAAAATGTTCCTGATGGAAAAGTGTGACAAATATTAGAATAAATCATAAAAGAATGAAGACAAGAAGGTGATTAAGTAGGCATGGAGATGTGGGGGCGTTAGCCGCAGAGAAGGAGCAGAGTCACAGAAGGTATGAGTTTGTATTGGCAACTCCATTAAAAAGTAGTCAGTCATTCCTCCATATTGCCATCAGTGTATTCATCCATCAGTTCATCCACTATTTGAGTCATTATCTCGGCCAGGCTGTGGTCTCCGAGAACAAACTGCACCAACTTAGGACAGCTGACATTTGCATTTCCTTTTTCCTGCATCTCCATAGCAACCGGCTACTCCCTTGAATACCAACCAGCCCACTCAGAGAAAGATGGTGCCCAGGTTGCCGGGGGAAACAGAAAGATACAGAATGCTCTTGCTCTCTGTTATCCATTAATCTTGTATGAATTTCATTTAAGTTGTGTGTATGTATCTTCCAGTAGTATGTACGAACAGAAAGAAAAATGTGCTTTGTGTGTATGTACCTATACATATTTTGTGTGTTTGTATTCTGCATTTAATATCAGGTGAGAAGATCCAAGAGCATCCAAGACCGGACATGATGGGCCAGATATTGTGGTGGCATACGTGCCTGCACAGGCATCGCAGCATGGCTTTCATTACATTGAGGTGTGAACCATTTTTCTATTTCCTCTTTGTTAGTTTTCATCTTTTGCTCTCGCAGCCTTGTTTAGATTGCTGGAAGTGCCTGTGTTTTCTGTTGATTCTTTTTTGTTACTGCATCTACACCACCCACCATCAATGCTCAGGAGCCAAAGTGGGGCACTTAATACACTGCACTGCAGCCAACATTGGATTCTGACCTGTCTGAGAAAATGTACGCACAGTGGGGATGTATGTGTAGATCTAGCTGGGAAAGGCATAAAAACACATTTCAGGAGCCGTGTGTAAATGGACACAAAGTAATCTTGCTATCAAAGAATGGCTGAAGCGAGATAAACAAAAGGCGGTTGGAGGATGACCTGAAATCAATCCAGAGAAGCCACAATATCAGTGGATAGATAAGAGAGGCTCAGACTGGATTATAGCACCCAGTGGCAGCTGACTCACAAGGCACCACTGTAGTTAAAGTATTGATGTGATGATAGGATGATAATGACACTGGTCATACTGAGAGCTGCTGCTTCATTACTCAACCTGACCCAAAGAAGAGATTTTAGTCTCTAATGATCCATAATGATGATGATGTGGATGATGATGATGGCGGTGGTGGTGTGTGTCTGTGAGTGTGTGGTGACCTACAGAGGTGTAGAGAAAGCCTTCGTTATTCATTGCCAAATAGAGTTTGGTCTGGACGCCCTGGATGGCCACCACACGAAGCCCCACTGGGATCAGGTTGAACACAGCTACGTATGCACACATAAACCCACACATCAGTCACACACACAACAAACACACAACAAACACACAAGCACAGGCAGCAAACAAACAAGCACTCACACAATGAACACAGAGGGAAACAGAGAAAAATCCTCATCAATATCAATGTAGCATCTGGTATGATGACACCTCCATTTTGGCACAGAAAAGCTAGTTTACAAGGTCATTCAGGCGCAAAAGCTACTGAATTACACTGGTGATTTAGTACCTGATATTAAGCGTGGGATGAAAGGGATAAGAATTATGAAAAGGTACGTAGCAAAGCCAGGTTTGGTATTTGGCAGTGCAGAGAAAAGTTTCAACACAAAAGCCACAGGGTCAGAGTTTACAGCTATTTCTTTCATAAAAGAAAATATTCCTACTGGGGCTACAACTATGGCTTACACTATCAACTAATCTGTTAGGTATTTTTTTCTATTAATCATTTAGTCTATAAAATGTCAGAAGGTAGTTAAAAATGCCCATCACAATTTCCCACACCCAGATATGACGCATTCAAATGGCTTGTTTTGTTTGAAAGATATTGTCATAAATCATTTAAGAAGCTGAAACCAGAGAGAGTTTGACATTTTGCTAGATAAGTGACTTGAGCAATAATCAAAAATGTTAAATAATTTTCTACCAATCAATAACTGATCAATCAACTACCTTTAAATGACTCATTCCTACTTTTGAACATGTATAGGATAAAGGGCATCCCCAGGCTTAATGACACTGAAAGGTTCATAGTTAATGTTAAGCTGTTTGGCCTCCACATTCTTACTACATGACAGTGAATATGACGTTAAAGCACAGACTGTGTGGTCTAATTTAAAGGTATTTCCAGGCGTGTTGGATGAACAGATGCAGGATCTACAGTAGATTCAAAGCTTCATCATATACATATTTGTGGTTGTATCGAAAAATTACATCATAACACTACTACTACTACTGTATCTATTATATTATTTCTGTTGTTGTTAACCCCAGTGGTTTGCATTCAGTAGGCACAAGCAAAAAATATTTTTATATGTTTCTACAGTAAAAGCTCTGTAACAAAGACATAATTATTCCAGACAGTTTGATGAGTCAGGCCCTTGTTTAATTACACTCATTTAGCCAACCATGTTCTTTATAATGACTGTGGGTATATTGAGATGTGGATTACATGAATTATCCATTCAAATCCAGTCACGGTCAAGTGACTTCATGTGGGTAGGCGTCTACATGATATATGCACCATGTAATCATCTAATTAAAGAACAGCTTCCTTTATAGCCACGTCTTTCTCTTTTTACACAACAGTTGGTGGCCTGAGAAGTGACAGAGATGAATGCGTGACGCTGGCCACACCAACTGCGCACGAGAAAGAGAGCGATTGCCGTCTGAACCAAGACAACAGAACCGAATTAGCCGTATCAATCACACGTTGTGGCCTGTGTTTGGGTGTGGGTGTGAGAAAGAGAATGAGATAACGCAAGCAAGAGAAGAGTGCATCCTGTGGATATTTAATCGATTTCTTTAACTAGGAAACATTTAACACATATAGATTGCCAGCTGACATTTGGAGGAAACGCATTAGCCAGTTTACTAATTAAATGAACACGTGACATGTTGATCTGAGTGACTGTCAGACAGATTTACACAAGGTGACGTTTATCTTTAAATTGGATTTAAAACTGGTTTTGGATGTTAACTCCAAAGTGGTTATAGGGGAATTAATCTAATTCAGACCTTGCTAGATACTGAACCTTCAATATGTTGCAATGTTTTATTGTACCATGAAGTTATATTGAATATCGAAAAGAAGACAAAAAGCTTGGTTTAAGTCTCTACTCTGCAGTAATATTTTATTTATCTTCTTTCCTTCATAAGCTGTAAAGATCCCAAACTGAGGTATTAAAACTACATTTCAACCTGCTGCTCAAACATCTTTACAAAAGAAAGACATTTGTAAAGATTTTCTGCTTTCTTTTCTCCACTCATTTTCCATTTATTTTCTTTATTCCAGGACAGAAAAGGGGTTTACATGCATTTTTGGGACTGTATTTGGAATTGTTACCAGCGTTGGAGTAAACATACATTGGTCTTTCCATTTATGGTAACTTAAGTTCTCGAAAGCTGAAAAGTAATTATAACCAAAAATTATAATAATAATATTTGAATATCTTTGGGTTTTGGACTGTTGGTTTGGACTAAGAAAAGCAATTTGAAGATGTCACCTTGACCTCTGGGAAATTTTTGATGGATATATTTTACTATTTTCTGACATTTTATAGCCAAAACAATTAATAAATTAGCCAAGAAAGTTATCAGCGGATTGATTGATAATGAAAACAATGGTTAGTTGCAGCCCAAGTTGATTAGACTTACCATAGGTGCTGTCTTCATCCTTGGTTCCATCAATGGTGCCATCAGGCTGCATCTGCAGCTGGAACCCCTGGCGACTGGAAAGCCTGGTCACAATGCCCTTTAACTGGGGCTCTGAGAGGAGGAGAGGAGACACATTAACTGGATTCATTCCTTACTACTGTCATGTGATCACATGTATCAAATCCAGTGGTCTCCAAGAAGCCGGAAGTGTCAGAGGAGGAGAAGCTGTTTTTATTTCCAATCACTGGGCCATGAAGGCCCAAAATCGATCCTTGACCCTTGTACATTTTGGCACACACTAAAATGAAAGAATAATTGACAGACGTAACATGGTGGTGGGAGTAGCTCAAGCTCTGCTTAAATTTGGATCCTGCTTTTCTGAGATTTCTATCACAGACAAATGATGCTACAACACTTTGCTCCGGGACAATACAAAGTTATTTACATGAGATGTTTGTGGTGTCATGCAACAGGATTAATTCCTAAGCCACTGCCAGGAGGAGACTAGGGTGACGAATGATGAACTGATGAAGGAGCAGTCTTAGTGATGAGAGAAAATGGTGTTGGTTGGGGGTGATGGTGGTAATGATGTTGGTGGTGATGGTGAGGATGGTTGAGGTGATGGTGGCTTTCCGACTTTTCTCTCCCCCACTCTCAGACCTGGTGGTCGCTTTCTCTTCCGTTTTTTCCTCGACCCAAACAATTTGACACGCGAGAAAACGTTCAGCTTGCTCGGCTTCTCGTTTGCGCCTTTGCTGTTGCTCGGGCTGCCGCTGCCGCGACAAGCGTTCGCCTTCTCCCGCTCCCTTGCCTGCCGCTTCTGGCGGATGAGGGAGCTTGCGATAGCCGCTGCCCGGGACATGTTCCCCCGGTGGAGTGAAACAAGGCTGTGCGTCCCGGTTGCAGGGGGACGGTTCACGGATAAGGCGGTGGGGGTGTGTGGGGTGCGGGGAGGGGGTCTACACCACCCACAGCTCAGTTCGCATCACACACCGGCCGCTGCAGTCTCGCAGATATCCGTGATTTTAAAAATCGTCCAGAATCCTCCATCGGTGCGTTCCGGCGCTTCATGGAAGTCGTTAAACAAATCCAGCAATATGCCCGTGAGTGAGTGTTAACAACGCCGCCTCACATCCCCAAAGGGGTCTGAGTGGCCGAAGCTGTCTGGCTCCCTCGCAGGTGATTCTTCTGGCCGTCCCGAGAGAGCGTGAAGGAAGAAAGGTGCGTGCGTGAGGATTCAGTCCGGGTCCAAGTGGAATCAACAGCTTATAAACTGGTGCGAACGACGCCGGGGTTTGTTGATGATGATCACTGCAGCTGCTGCTGCTGCTGCTGCTGCTCTGCACCGCTCCCCCGGTGATGCCCCGCTCCTCGACGCCGTCCGTGACAGAAATGCAGCAACCGGAATGTTTGTCAATGAAACAGCTCGGGGCTGCTTCAGTGGGAAAGGGATCATGATGCAGCCGTGCCGTTCATAAAACTGCTGCAGCCCTGCCCGCCCCGAGGAGGAAGAAGAGGGGGTGGACGTGGGGGTGTATGTCTGAACGTGTTATGCGTGTGTGTGTCTGTGTTGGGAGGGGGTTGGATGGGGTGTTTGGGGGTGGGGGTGTGTGCGTGTTTGTCTGTTGGGGGAGCAGCTCTTTCTCATAGGGCACCTGTAGCCCTGAACCCCACGTGGCATGATATTTACATGTTACACTGCTGATGTGTGATAGGCAGGGAGATTGAGAGGGGAGTGAGGGATGTATTATAGGAGGAGAAAAATAAACAGCGAAATAAGAGGGAGCGAGGAGACAGACAGGTGAATGAATGGAAGGAGGAATAATGGAAAAGGGGGGCGAAGACAGAAAATGAGATACTGAGTGTGTGTGTGTGTGTGTGTGTGTGTGAGAGAGAGAGAGAGGAGAGAGAGTGAGACAGAGGGAGAAGCTTGGAGAAAATACACAACCCACAAATGGATTGGGAAAATAGAATGATGAATGAAAGAGAGGAGGACAAAATTGAGAGGCAGAGCCTCCTCATATATGTAATGAGGAAATGAAGTGCAATGAGGAATAAAGATAGAGACAGGTAAAGGAAGTAAAGGGACAATAATGGAAGAGAGAGAGACCTGATGAGTGTGTGTGGGAGAGAGAAAGTGGAGAAAGAGAGGGAGGGAGAAAGGAGGGGCTCTCATTTTATTTTGGTGCAGAGGTTCACTGCTGCTGAAAGGCTGCTGCGTGCAAGGAGGAGGTGAATAATGGAGACAAGATGTGTCGTTTTCCAAGATTTTCCCTTTGCATTCGCACCAGAGCAGGCGGCACACGTACAGCAGCAATCAGCCAGTTCATGCATGTCGGCTGGCCACAGGCAGCCCCCACAGGGAAACAGATGCACAGCTGTCAGCACCAGATACAACTGAAATGGCGCGTGACATCTGCAACTCCAACTGGTCCTGAGGAAGAAAAGGCGGTGGACAAAAAGCTGACTGACTCACAGCGGAGGTCGACCTGTGGCACCTGGCACAGAGCTGCAGGGAGGGCCAATGTGTGCTGTTCGCCAGTGGAAAAGGTAGTGAAAATCAATGGCTGGAGAGCAGTAAATTACATGACTGAAGAGGAGGAAAACTCACTAAGCTGTAGCCCACTGTGAGAATAAGCCAGTGGGTGGAGGAGAAAGTGATGGACTGTGGACGGAAACTGGGGTCAGGACCTGGTCACGGAAGTGGAGCCTTTAGCGTGTCCTTGACTGAAGGAGTTGCAGTTACACCTATGGCCTTCTGGTTAGGTAAGACGCTTGTAAATGTACAGATAAATATAGTTTAGGTGTTACTGTGCAGCTCGAGCTGCATGCTGTGCATTCCCCGAGAGAGACAATACTTCATAACCAATCTGTGGTGTCATCTAAAAACATCAACCACGTGCAACCACTGTAATGAAATGACTGAAAGCTCTAGTCCTTCATCTTTTATTCATGAGATCCATTTTAAACCCAAACCATGTGCCCCGAAAAGCAAAGAGCCACACGAACAAGAGGTTACAAAATGTAGCATAACAGTACAAGCTGCAGAGAAAATAAACCAGATGCAACTACCAATTCTCAGAACAATAACAAATTGAAATGTTACAGAAAACAAGCAAATCAATAATTGAATCGATAGAAAGGTCATTAAACAAATAAGCAGTCAAACAACACAGAGGGATGAATTAGGAACATAGATAGCCTTGATTAATTACTGAATAAACAAATTAAAGTCTATATGTGTAAACAGAAACATAAAAGTAGCCTGAATGGGATAGACTGGTGAATCTATAGAATCATCTAGTCTATTGTATGGTTAAAAGCCTGTAAACTTCTATAAGGTTTGGTTGGAGCTCCGTAGCGCTCCCTACAGGCAGTAGAATTTGACAAAAGAGGCAGGAGAATAGGGAGTTCATCCTGACAGAGAAAACAACAGTATATTTACAGCAAATATCCAGAGACAGAGCCCTTCTGTGTGTGACTCTCAGTCCAACCATAACTGCTAGTTAGAGTCTAATCAGCCTCCCCCAATAGAAATCCAGCAGCACGCGACAGTATTCACACTAGAGTCAAACACTTTGAAGAAGTCAGATGCATGCTTACTACGAATTTGTGTATCCTGTAAAGAACAATGAAATTGATGTACTTTTTGGGACATCTTGGTTAAGGGTAAACGTTATTATGGTTGATCTTATTTTGGTAGAATAGAGGATTGTAAGAAACTGCCCCGCAGGCCGTCATGGATTTTGACAGTAAAGGGATTAGTCCGGGTGCAAAGCCCTGAGACTTTTGAGTTAGGGTCTGAGGACGTTGGTGTTAACTCGTGTAACGATAATTAAATAATGTATTCAGTTGCCAAAATAAGACGAGAAGGTTGTGTTCTGTTAAGTTCTGTAATATCTTAAAAGTCGGGCTTGTGAAAACTGTCCTGTGACACCTACACAAGTTCAGGATCTCAGTCCCTGAAATGCTTTAAAGATGGAATTTATCTTCCAGGCCGCAGAGGATACAGTAGAGTAATATTCCCAGCTCAAATTACAAGGCCATTCATTACTAATGTATGTACATGAGTGTTTTTTAAAAAAAAAGCTTAGCATGTATCTAATAAAACTGTTTTGTTCGAGTCGAACAGTCCTCCCACAGCAGAAGGGCGCGCCCGGAGCAGTTTTCAGCACCATGGACAGCGCTTCAAGTCCTAATTGAGTTAAAAACTGATGTTTTACTCCGTTTATACCAAAATGATCGAATTATTCCAAACGCAAATTTATCAAATACAAAAATTCAGTATTTTGAGAACATCTTAAAGGTCGAAAACATCAGCAAAAGCACCAAGGTAGTATTTTAGAAGTCCTTTAAGACTTCAAGAGTGTCTGTTGATTTAACTAGGCAATAGCCTATGCTTATTCCCTCTCCCCTATAACAGCCTATTCCTAAAGCATACATAGAGTTGTGCTAATATTCTCACAGCTGGCTTTAAGAATTTCATATCTCAGACCGTTCCCCTACCTGAGGTCGATCTGCGGATTGGGAAACTCATGCTGCGCCCGTGGAGCCCCGGAGTCTTGTGCTCGTGGCTTTTTGCACTTCCTGTTGTGCGCCTTGCTCACCGAAAAGAGGAGGAATTACCTAAGTTCAAACCAGAGAATTCTCCACGGCATTGGATCCATTAAGGCCGCGCGCATGGCGTTGACTGGAGATCATTACAGAACATTAGAGGCCATTAAGCCGTTGGAACCGGTCATTAAAGATTCATCTCAAGGCCCCGCTGATCTGGCACAATAAGGGAGGGAGGGAGCCAGGAGGCCTTTCCCACACCCAAGGGTCTATCAAGGAAGCAGTGTGTGTATGTGTGTGTGTGTGTGTGTGTGTGTGCATGTTAGTATTTGTATGCATGAGTGAGAGCAGATCAAATATCAAGGGACACTAGTAGCCTAATTGTAATAGTAAATTTATTTTATAAATCTCCCAGTGACCCCTAGCCCTGCAAACACTCCCGTTTTTCCCGGGTTTCTCCCGTATTTTAAGGTCATCTCCGGCGACCTCCCGTTTTGCATAGCTCTCAAACTTTATTATGAAAACACGGATCTATGTTTTGGATGTTTGTTGCCAGATTGCCTATGAAATACACCTAAACTCACAATCCACACACTACATACAATTTCAACCCATCTGCCACCGCAACCTGTCAACCCACACCCGATCCAAGGGGCGTGTGCGCAGCTGTGACCTCTCCGCAGGCAGACGGGCCAGCCACGTTACGTTAGCTGCTGTCAAAAATGTCAGGGCACGACAGTAGAAAACTCAGTTTAGCACTGCAACAAAGGATTATTTTCATCAGCAATTAATCTGCCAATCATGTTCTTTATTAACTGATTAATCACTTACTCTCTAAAATGTAAAAAAAAAAATGATGTCATCAAACTGGATGTTTTCCATTACTAACACTCGAAAACCAAACCGTAATTCCACGTGACATTGAATAACACAAAGAAAATAAATACATTTTCACAATGAGAAGGTGGAACTAGGGGAATGTTTGGCTTTCTTGCAAAATAACAACCGATTAATTGGTTTTTGAAAAAGGTGTAATTATTTTTCTGTGGATTGACTAATCAGTTAATCGACTATTCGTTTCAGCTCTAACTCAGTTTTAAAAACAGTGACCTGGCTTTGAATTGTTGTTAAACTTAATATGACTTTCTTGTGTGAACCTGCCTTTGTGATTGTGATTTACGGCAAGAGAAAAGGAATAAGACTAAGAAAACCTTATGACATTCTCTATGCAAAAACATAGAGGTAAACTGAAAGAACTAAAAAAGTAAATCCTCTGCAACACTGACTGAAAGATATCAAGTTAGTTGCCAAACAAAATAACAAACTACCTCCAACCTAAACCTTTTTTTCTCCCACAAAACTATATTTTAAATTCTAGTAGAGATCTCAAACTTTCTACAGATACCAAATATGTCAGGCTGAAATTTGGGGAAATGTGAATAAAATGATGCCATTCCAACACAGAGTTTTTGTGCTGGAACATTCCACTGTGTGTGAACAGCATATAGCTTCAATGAAATCTGGAACAAGATGCTACAGATGATATACAATGCTTTCGCTTTAGATTAAGAACAAAACAACCTTCCAGCTACTTAAGGGGACACAAAGGGTTCTTCTTCTTTTCCTTTCGGCTGTTCCCTTTCAGGGGTCGCGACAGCGAATTTTAATATGAGCATGTCATGGCTCTAATCATAAACAAATATAGCTATGGTTATAGTTAAGTTATAACCCTCATCTAACACCTTGAAAAAAGTAAGAACCAGGGAACACAGCATGCACACAAATACACAGAAACACACACATCTAATGGCTTTGCACTATGTCTCAAGGGGGTCTGTGGGCCTTCCTCACTGTACAGCATCGTAGCACATTATATAGTAACCACACTCAGAGCAATGCTGCCAGTCCAGGATTACACACAGACTCTACACGGCCACCCATAACTCCCTATATTATCAGCCCATTACATTGTTGTGCTGTTACAGTGCTTCCTGTGAAGCAGCCTGTTAAAATACAACAGCATCCATATGAGATGATACAGAAATTACAGATTGCAGTGTCTATATACTGCAGGACAGGAGCCTATAAAATCCGTCAGTGAAGCAGGATGTTGTTGGAGAACATGCACACTCAGCAACTTGAAAAGTAAAGCTGATAGAAAAAGAAACATCAGAGTTATCATTGAAATAAATGTGCTTTTCAGTCAGATTTTCCAAAGATCTGTGAGGCTACAAAAAACAATCTTTTTGAGGGAAACAATGTTATTGTTGTTTTTGCCCACACAATTGTATAATTATGCTTTGGCTGCCTGTGGTCAGGAAATAACTCTATTAGATCAAGCTAATGGATTGACTGGGTCACTGTGTGCCTGTTTCTATGTTTCATATTTCTTCCTTTCTTTCTTTCCTCCATTTGTCTCAAGTGAACTGAAATGCAATTTTAGCTTTGAACAAACACATAAAAGCTCCCAAAATAGCTTTGTAGCCTTGGCTTGAAATAGCAAACCTCAAAGATGCCAGCAGGTATGTTTTGGCAAAGGTTCCCAGGCCAACAGCCTGGGCAGGCAGCCAGTATCCAGTCACTGTAGTCTATTAAAAAAACCTTTGTTGTGTTTCACCTCAGATTTTGGAGACTATCAGTACCTTTCACTATCAGTGATTCAAATTGTCAGCCACTAGATAGCGCCATATTATCAGATCACAAAAAGGGGGCGGTTGTGGGAGCGTGTGTATGTGCAAACCATTAACATCGCTGTGTGTTAACACTGCTGCCTGTTAAACTTCTGAGAGTTGTAGCCCGTGTAACCTTGTAGCATCCCAAACTTAGAAAAAGGATCCACCTTGCTTTATATCTTAATATATCTATATACCTTCACTCTCATGTTCACCATACAGTCTGAAACCCTTAATATGTAAATCTTATTAAAGGACCTGATTGCTATAGTGCTTACCCTTCTTCGTCATTCTGTCATAAGTATACTGTGACTACTTTCACTTCCATTAATAATAACAACACATATCTTATTATTGAACAAAAATAATCATAGTAATGGCAAGAATGTAAGTAGCATAGAAGAAAACTTAAGGATAAACAAACCGGCTGACTACAGAGAAAAAGTTTTGTCGCATTGAGAGCTCCATCACATCCCATCACATTTCTATTTTTGTCCAGACTCTCAGGAGTCCCAGTTTATGACAGACCTCATCTACTGTAGCATACGGCAGAACAAAAGGTGGACTAGGTTGTCACCAGGAGCCACAACTAAGGAGCAACTTATTTGCCACTTTGTTCATGACATCACGTTGTACTCCCAGATTTTAGAGCCAGATAGAGCCGTTTTGCTCTCCTTGTGACCGTTAAGGACCATCAAATGGAACTGCTTTCAAGGATAATAATGTTAATTGTGGGCTGGAAGTAATATTAATTTGTTGGTGCATTTAATCATTATTATGATGATGGATAAAACATGTAATAATGAAAAACAAGATAAAGAGTCTACAGCCTCACTAGTGGCTCATGAGAGGATATAGCCACAGTGGTGCTTTAAGCTAAACGCTAAGATCAGCATGCTAACATGCTTGCAATTACAATTTTAACATGCTGATGTTTAGCATGTATAATGTGTATCATGTTCACCAACTTATTTTAGTGTCTTAGCTTGCTAACATTTGCTAATTAGCTCTAAACACAAAGTAGGCCTACAGTTGAGGCTGATGGGAATGAAATTAGTTTTGCAGGTATTTAGTCATAAACAAAGGTAACCAAAATGAACTGAAACTTTGAACTAATGATGGTGCTATTAAAGTGAGGGGATCACCGAAGTTGTTACAATTCCTCCTGAGGGGGGCCCTGAATGTCTCTACCAAATTGAATGGCAAGCATTCCTCTAGTTGTTGACATATTTCAGTCTGACTCTGGACCAAAGTGGTGGACTGGCCAACATTGCTGGAGCCAAGCTGCTAGCACTGCTAAAAAAACTTGGGGACATGTGCTTCAATATATTTTCAAAGGTGTTAAATATATGTAAAAATAAGTTAATTGTCTTGTAGTGCATTATTACTGGACCATAAACTGATATCAGTGAAAAGTGAGATGTGGTTCAGTGATATATTGGATGAGCCTTAAATGCTGTGCAATGTTGACCTCTGCTGCCATATTGCTGTGTCACAATGAGGGTTAATTAACAGTACTGTCTGGTGAATCTTCTCCTGCTGCTTATTTGTGAGTCCACATACAGACATACACATTCTGAAACACACACACACACACACACACACACACACACACACACACACACACACACCACATTTCTAAGCCTAATCTCTTTTAGAACATGATGTTAATGAGTTCTTGTTCTACTGAAACTTAATCCTTAACGTCACTATTATTATATACAGAACAGTACAAGGTGACATATAACCCTGCATGTCTGTCCACCCGAGAGGGAGTGAGTCATTACTGAAGATATTTTAGTCAAAAAGTACAATAGACTTGACATATTTCTGCGATTGTAAGAGCAAACATTGTTGGTGTTTTTAGTCTTTGTGTTAATTTGTGTTGTTTCAAGTTACTGTCTCAATCACTCTATTCAATGTTATGAATGTGGCCTCAGTAATTTCTCATAAACTTTAGCCTTACGTATCTTTTTTTTGTGGTTTGTTACTTTCATAATTAAAAAAAAAAATAGATTCAAAGTCATAATCTATCCAGCCATTTGTAGTAATGCAATGTCCTTGCACTGCAAAAAATAATGTTTTGCTTAAAGGTTCCGTATATGAGATTCTGAACATTAATATAGCAGCAAACAACTATTGTCTATGTAAAGATATAATGGAGTAATGAGCGGAGCGCACACCCCCTCTGCCTGTGTTGTTATCAGAGCCTCTCTGTGCTTTGATTATACATGTGAGTCCTTCCATGTGAAACTGATCGTCTGCGAAGAAAGCGATATAACGTCTTTTCTCACCTAACGTGGTGAATAAGGATTTATTTCGACCAAACCAGAGTTGGTGATTGTTGCAACAGTAGAAAGACTAACAAAGACGGTTTTGGTGAGTTTTATTTTGTTTCTGTCGAGTTTGAATGAAGTGTGTTTTACGATGATCTGCAAGGTAAAATTACTGTTTTTCTCAATGGAGTCTGGTGGGCCGTAGCACATATTTGTTTTGGTCTGAGCTGCTGGTGCTCTAGTGCGTCATTTAGTGGTAGTGAATGTCACATTCAGCTCCTTTAAGGTATTCAGTTTAAATGAGACTACTATGTGCTGAGGCTTTACCTTGTGGTGAAGTTGTAATAGACTGCATTATACTGAAAAGTCAAATATTTGGTCCACAAACTATATCCTCATGCCACAGTGTTAACTTCCATCGTAAGTTTCACAAAGACAGTATGATTAGTATTAATGTATTAATTTGTTCATTTTTGTCTTCTTTTCCATAACTGTTTTTTATGGAATCTCATTGTTTTCTGATCGATAATCACTATCATCCAATCATCACCTATTGTGATATCCAGTAGTTTTCACAGTTTCCTCCAGTAAAAATCCCAAAGGCCAACTGCTGTCTTCACAATTTATTGAAAGTGTGTTTAGCTCGCAGCTGTGCACCAACACCCACAGTGAGGGCAGAAGATTTACAATGAACTCCTACTCTAGTCATAATAAATGGTTTAGCAATAAACTAAAACCTCCACTTGAGATCACTGGAAAGCCAGCAAATCATCAATTACATTTTTAGGTTTTATGGGGCGGAAATATAGATAGGCTATTAATGGAATTAAATTCTTGATTAGCCTAGGCCTAGTGTATGATGCATTGTGTAGAATAAGCCTGCATTATGACGATTGTCCACTGCCTTTGTGCTTAATTGGCTAAACCCAGTTTAGCCCACTTTCCACTATAAACGCATATCATGTGATTGCAACTTATTTTATTTTCCTGTAATTTATTAAGCTATATATGGACTTCACCTCACTTCGCACGCTGCATCTCTCAGCTTTTTTTGCGAATGAGTACAGGTCTCATGCATTGTTGCAGGTTATGAAGCACGAGCGCGCTCAGCTTGCGGGCAACACCCTTTTTGTCTCCATGGCAATGATAGTTTCCCAGTTTCCATTGCGGTGTATCGCGCGTCAATTTTATGGCTCTCCAGAGGGGAGAAATTAATTTGTATGTGTGCGCCGCTGAAATTAGACCTGAGAGCCAGAAACCCTGATGGGGTGGAAATAGCCTAATAGCCCATGCTATTGATTTTACAAGATCGACATAGGCTACAGGCTATTTGATGTTTCATCTTGAGCACAATGTAATTAACCCCATGCAAGGTTTATGGGCCTCCTTCTGTTTTTGTGAAACTATAAACTGCAATAACCAGATAAGACAACATGTAGCTTACAATGTATTTACATTAACTTAATCCATAAATAACAATTTTCTAAAGGTTTTTTTTATTGCCTTCATTTTGAAAAATACGTCCAACCATATTTTAAAGTAGCCCAGTGTATATGCCCTGTACTATTCTGGACCGTGGGGACAATAAGGGAGTAAATAGCCAGCGTGATGATCTCATCACCAAAGCTTTAACAGATATTCCCTCTTTTGTGCCCACAATAAAGAACAAAAACGCATAAGATTAGATCCTTCCTTGTAGCCTATATGACTCGGGTTCATCATCACTCACCTTTGGCGGCATCTTTATCCTCTTTGCCTTTCGTTTTTCCGCTCATGGAGCTCTGCCGATGCTGCTGGTTGTTGAATCAAACTTCAGGTGAGAGATGCAGGGACGCGGTTTTACTTTTTCATCCTCGGCAGATCTTTGTCCTTCCATCCACGGCGGCAGCAGTCCAACTCGCGCACTCTTTCTCGCCGTCCCTCCTTCTGTCCCTCTCTGCCTCTCTCTCTCTGCACAGCCCGGCTCTGTTGTGCTTTGAGATGCCACCGTACTCTGCCCGCAGGAGCGCTCCCAGGCGTGCGCGCGCACAAACTGCACCCGCACGCGCACATTGAGGGACAAAGAAAGACGACACAAATATGTGCAGGCAAGACAATACACCACTCTTTTAGTCTTTCCAGTCGGACATATACGAATTATTTGAAGAATTAAAGATACCACTTTATAATAAGGGCTTATAAGATGTAACTAATGGCTTTATTAATGGTTGATAAATACTTTACTAATGCTTTATAGATAATCCATGAATAAAAACAAACTTTCCTTGCCATGTCGTGGAAAATTCACCTCCAGCATGACACTTGTCTTTTTTAGCTAACTCTCTAGACCTCCGACATATTTTTTATTAACAACTTATTAACATTTACAACTGCAGACTTAATGTTATAACATTTGTTGTTTGTGTTTGCATGTGAGTAACCAATGTTTTTGATGGCTCATTAGAAAGTGTGAAACGAATGACCACTGTTTATTAATGACTTTATTAACATTTCTTTGATGGCTTATTGGAAAGTGAGACACTCGTGCCTCTTTATTAATTGCTTAACAATTTCTTATGACCTCATTAATGACTTAGTAAGTCTTCCTAGGACTTGATGGTTTATTAGAAAGTTCACCATCTTTTAATCACAGGCTAACTACAGACATGATGGCTTATTAGAAAGTGACAAACATGGTACTTCCATGTCTGAAATTATATCTGTTAGTAGGCCATTAGTGGAGGGAAATGGCTCTAACTTGCTAATAAACTGTAAATTCTGCAGTTACAAAGGTTAATAAAGTCATTAATAAAGTCTACAAGACTGTTATTCACTCACTTTCATTCGTCTGCAATTATAAATATGCAACATAAAAGTTGTTCTTGTTAATGACTTATAACTGATCTATAAAGCAATAGTATATGATCCATTCATAAAGCCAATAGTTATAGCTTATAAACCCTTTATAAATGGTGCCTGAACTGAATACAGTCAATTATAATCATTATAAACTCATACAACTACAGACACTCTGTAAGTCCTAATCTTAATCCTGGAGTAAAATTAACCATATTTTCCTTGTGGGGTACAATAGTAGGAAGCACATCTTAGCTCTTACTGACTTAAAGAAGGTCACCATATTCACAAGGTTGTCTTCAATCCGATAAATGTAGATCCACTTGCAAACTCAGCAGTCTAACACTTTGAAATGAGTCAGTTTATTGATCATTTAATCAATTTGAGCTGGAACATGCTTTTTTACTGAGGCAGAAGTAGGATACACTTACATTTTATCCTGCGACAGTCTGCCGTGAAAAATGTTGCTTCAGTGTGCTTCAGATTATCTGCAGTCTCTTTCAACATTTATACAAGGCAGCCTCATGCTTATTATTGGGTGTAGTGTATTTGACTCATGGTGACAATGTCTACAAAATTGACAATGACAACCTAAACCTGCAAGCAACCTCCAGGAACAACAATCATGTCCTACAACTCTGTTTCTGAGATAAACTGAATGAATAGTAAAATGTAAGAAACAGAATATTATTTTTCCATCCTAAAGGCTTCAGTTTGTTAGCACTCAGTGAGAAGAAGTTAGGTCAGAGGTTCATTTAGTTTGTTCTGTTAACCTGCATCAAGCAACTGCATGGCACAACAGCACTGGCCTGCTGGAAGTAGCCCCAGTTTGCTTGTTTCTGCCTCAGACTTTCAAGAATTCATTACAGGAGACACACACGTTTTCTAAAGTTCACATTATCTGTATTTTTTATTATTTTTGTAATGCAAAAGAGTACAAATGTTTTGGGTGACGCCTTCCTCAGTGGGCCAACCTCTTTAAATGAGCATGATCAGAACAAATAAAGCACACTGTCATAAAAATGCAACACGCAGCGCAGATAACACAGGCATCAATGGCATTGTATTGATTGAGAAATATATATATATTTGTACATAAAGTAATATAAAATATAAAAATATAATTGAACAAAATACCTCCCCTATGGGCTGCAGTGATTGTTTTTCTATCCCCAATGCACTGAAGATCTTAAATAGAATGATTTGCATCAACGAAGTGTCTGGAGATAGGTGAAACTATATCAGATTTAGGTTCCCCAACTGACCCTAAGTGTAGCATACACTTTTGTAAATCTGAATCACATGATCTTTTACATTTGTCTCATCTGACAACTTTGTCTGACTCTTGTATAACAGGTCTGTGACGTCAAGTCATAGTGGCTTTTTGACTCTAAATGAGCCAACAGACCGAAGCACAGCTGGCCCTCTGCTAGTGCCTCCCCTGAAGGATTACTGTTCTGAGACCAGCTGGTCTATTAGAAGAAAAAGTGCCACATATGACTGCTCCTGTTCCCATCAGCAGAAACCACTCTGACAAAATGCTCCCGGAAAAGCAGAATTCATGCTAAGAGGCGTGGCCGTCATTGGCAATTTACTCATAAAATGAGTATACACAGAACATACAGTTCATTTAAATACCATTGTGTAACTATCAGCTTTTTTTTATCCTCCCTGGTGTAACAGGTGCGCAGGGTTAATTAAATCACACCAAGTCAGATAATAAGTGTCAAGCATAGGAGAGGTGTTTAATTAAACTGCCTCTGAAATATGTTCTTGTCATTGGTGAAATATCCCTCATTATGTTTTCCTATGTGGAAAATGTCTGGCAGAGGTCAACTCCAGATTACCTTTCAACACAGTGAAAACGGTGTACCTGGAGCTAATTTAGAAAAACCTGACACATCCTCAAAGTCATATTTTGCTCTGTAACTTTCCAGTCATAATTATTCATCTGCACTGTGAGCTTGTCTCAAGTCAGCTGCAGTCAGGTCACCACTCAGTGTTGTTGAGGGGACAGGAATGACGGAGACATTGACCTCATGAGTCATACACTGGCGGCAAAACAGCTGTATGATCATACTAGGAAGGACAGAGGACATTTCTTTAATGATTGATGACAGGGTGACATGAAAAAAACAGGGTATCAACTTGATCCATAGGCCTACATCCAGAGTCCAGAGTCCTCATCACTGCATCATAGATGACCAAAGTGAGTACCGAATTTGTTTAAATCAGACAGAGGTCAATACTCCTGACTCAACTCACTGAAGAGTACATACCCAAACCTCCAAGATGATACTCTATAAGAGTCAAGCAAAAGATAAAGAAAGCATACATGTCAACAGCCAATGTAAACATGACAAAAACAAGACGCAAGAAATATTGATGTCAAAAGTTGCCGGCAGCAGTGGGACAAATAAAGAACCACACCATCATACACAATAGTGAAATCTTCATGAATTTAATAGTGAGTGACAAAGCTTTCCTAAATAGTTGGCTATGATTCAAGCCATGATTTTACTTATTCATTGTTGAAAATGAACTTATTAACTACATTGCTTTTTTTCCTCGCCATTTTACAAACAATAAAGACAATCAGATTATAGAAATGCTGATGTAATAAACTTGCAGGCAAATCTGATAAGCAGTCACGTAACAGCACACAGTCTGGATGGGATTCTGTACACACGGGACATGTTTTCCCAATAGCATGCTCTTCCTGGTTTTAACCCACTTTGCTCTGTCTCCCTCTGTATGCATTTACATCTGAGATGCTTGACGTCAGTGAGCCCCTCCTCCACTGCTGAGCTAGTATTCGCATTACTGACAGATCTGGTCCCGGCAGGCAGTGATTTAATTATAATTGTTACCAAAGGGACGGTAAATGTCCTAATTGTTATATTCCCTCGCAATTTTCCCCACTGTAAAATCTATAGTTTGCAAAGGGGATGAATTTAATGGCTTGTATAAGTTACACTAAAAAGAGGGTTACGACCTTGCCTCACCCCATTTAAATTATCCTCAGCCAATAAGTGACCACAAGAGCACTGTTGCCAAGGAGCTGCTGGCTCAAGGCCAGCTGACCTGGCTGTCAGTCACAGTGATTTGTCCACAGCCACACCTTGTGTAAATCACAGTCTAATCAAACAGCCTTCACTACTCAAGATCAAGCTCGGAGTTTGTGTGTTCATTGCTTTAGTGTGTAAATTACAGCACCAGCCGAGGAGTTTTATATTTTCAGTCTCTTCTGCTGTATCTAAATGGCTTTAAGCTGATTGCCCATTTAAATGGTGATACAGTTTAAAATCTAGACACATTAGTGTGTGCGTGTGTGTGTGTGTGTGTCTGTATTGTCTATCTTGTATGTAAGTCTTTGTGAGGAGGAAATTTCAGCTGCTCCACACTTCTTGAAAAGATTGTGTGAAGATTAATCACATGTTTAAGGCAAGCCTTTATAAATGTTGTAAATACCTAAGCATAGTCACTAAATTGCCTATGCATAGTGTAACAGTAGTTTGTACTTCGCAGTGATGTTGCAGTCAACGCAGTAATGTTGTTTACACCGCCGGCAGTCCAAAGCCACTGTGCTGGCGGTGTAAACATCACTCAGCCGGTGCTCTGTGCTGCTTCTCCAGACAGAGTCAGCTAATAGGACCGCTAACTAGTTAAGCAGCAGCTAACACACCCAGTTAGCACTTTGAAAATTAAATGTCAAACAGCTTTTACATTTTCATTTTAATATAGTCATAGCAGGCCCATACAAGTTTATGAAAATTAAAATTAAAATTGGATTATTGCATTTTCATTTTCACTCAAATGACACATACATATGTGGAAAATTATAATTCTCCTGTGGAATTACATGGAATAAAATCACTCTCGCTCACCTGCTCTGGATCTGTTCCACATTGGTGGAATGATCCGCATGCTTCTACAAGATCAGCAGATTCTGTAGCCACCTTTAAAAAGCACTTGAAAACGCATCTCTTCCGTCAACACCTACCTGACAATCACTAACTTCTCCTTCCTTTCTATCTCTTCCCATAAAAAACCCTTCCTATCCTTAGCTTTGTATGCTGTGCTGGGCTTATATCAGACTCGTTTTTTGATGCACTTGTGCTTTTTGTTAACTTGTGTTGTTATATTGCTTCCATTATCTTCCTCATATGTAAGTCGCTTTGGATAAAAGCGTCTGCTAAATGACTAGATGTAAATGTAAATGTAAATTTTCATTTCGAAGTTTACATTATCATTTGGATTATGTCCCGTATACGCTTCCATAGTAGCACAATTAGAGATTAGTCAAAAAGTCTGACTGTGTAATGTCAGTTACACAGCAATATCTATCTAGGTGTTAACATATTCCGCTTTAAGCTACTGGTCATAAGTTTGGTCCAGCTATGTAGTTGTAATGGTTATGGTTCGGGTCAGGGGCTGGGGAGTGGTGACTGATGGTCAGACGTGTATGTGTGCATGTTTACCCCATTTTAAACCGTCACGTAAGCCGTCCTGCAAAAGCTGCTTATCGGACAAGACTCATCATTATAAACAACATGATTAACAGCTGGTAATCATCAACAAACACACACACTCACACACACACGCCCACTCACACCCAAAATGTCCAGACTGTCCTTCTTTCTCATCGACAGTCTTTATTTGCTGTTGCTCAATTTCAATCTGACATGACTGAAAAAAATCATCTGCTTTTCAAACGTTGACACTTTATACCTATCTCTCTCTCTCTCTTGTATACATACATTCAAAATCTTTCACACACTTATTACCTATATCCTTACTCACTCTCCTTCACTCACACACACACAAATGTAAATAAACACACATACTCTGCAGCCTCCCAGGTGAGTAAACAGTGTGTTGCTGCACTTTGGAGCGGTGAATTTGTCTTTCCTACACTGAATTCAGGCTTTGGCAAAAGCAGACGGACAACGGACAACTAACAACGAAAAGATGGCCGGAGTTTGTTTACTGGCTTTCATTGCTGGTATACTGCTGGAGGGGTACGGACTAGCTGCTGAAATTACAGAGGAAAACACAGGTAAACAACAGAGGAGCAGCTATGGATTGACGATGCAGCCAATTGTCATAGACATAAAAATATAGGAAGAGGCTGGTGGTCACACAGTTGACCCTCTGATCATTTTTTAAAGGCCTGATCTCTGACCCCAAGCCTTAAAGTGACACCACTCAGAAATCTTTGTGTTGATTATCAAACACCAATCCCCTGTAGGATTGAAAGGTAGTTGTAATTTGTCATTTCCTCTGTCATAGAGGTAAAACTATCTGTATGTTTTGAGAAGTTTCTAGGGACCTTTTGATGCATTTTTGCAACTTTAAAAACGGACCAACTGTAACTGTGAGTTTAAAATGACTCCAGCTGCTGTTCTCCACGATAAAGGAAACTAGAAACATTTACATCTAGATTTTAAGTCTACAAGGAGTGAGTGATACTCAACGAAATATTACAAAAGTGGTCTCACTACCAAAAAGCAGATGTGTCAAGTGAAGATTTTCTTTTCAAACTCACGAGAGCTTGACACCAGTGACAATGGGTTGTGATCATTTAAAAAGTGCTATATATATATATATATATACATATACATATATATATATATTATATATATATGTTGTTATATTGCTTCCATTGTCTTCCTCATATGTAAGTCGCTTTGGATAAAAGCGTCTGCTAAATGACTAAATGTAAATGTAAATATATATATATACTAATTAGATTATATTTTGTAATGGTTTTAACAAGGTTTCCATTCATTTATGCTGTATGTTGTTTATGTGCAACAAGGTTTTGTCTGCTTTTCATACTGTATGTCTTGTTTTTTTCTTCTATGAGAACATTAAACAGCCCAGGAACCGCAGTTGAAAATTAGGTTTTTGGCTAAATCTGACATATTTACATCCTATTGATGATAATTAATGTGTAAACAAAGTAGACTAAAGTAAAGTAAATATTTTGAGCAAAAATAGATTGAAAAAGTTTTGTGGAACAGTGTGGAAAAGTTATAACTAGTTGGCTATTTGCAAGACTGAAACTAGACAGGCAGGGATGGAGGCTGGATAACTGTGCGGGCCATGGCATTCAGATGAAATTGCCTATCAATTTGTATCAAAAATAATCATCATAACTCTGTACAATCTTAATATATGGAGAGATGGTAAACTTCAATAGATCTGCTTGGAAATCAGAAAAAAGACCCTCCATGTAACTCCAGAACTTGCCTGAAAGGTTTTATCCAGTGATAGTTGTCTGTACATCCATGGGTACATTGCAAACAGGAGCTGCTAATAACTAATTCAGCATATGTTACATGGTGCCAAACAAATATAGGATAAATATTGCTTTTAGGGGTACTGCTGGAGAATAATGTCAGTGTTGTCTTAATAATTTCCTCTTTGTCGTCTGTTACCTTTGTAGGAGCTGTGTTTGTGTCTCAGCAGGCAGCACACACGTTGCTGATTCGCCAGCGCAGGTATAACAGCGGCCATCTTGAAGAAATACTTCAAGCCAACCTGGAGCGGGAGTGTAGAGAGGAAGTCTGTTCGATTGAGGAGGCCAGGGAGGTGTTTGAGAATGATGAGAAAACTGTAGGTTGCACACACACAAACACACACACACACACACACAGCACAGCCTACAAATAATCCATTCTCGTGTGTACAATCGCTGAACTCTGAGGTTTCTCATTAACATCTGATTAACGTGCTTTTCTCTTTCAGATGGAATTCTGGGCCAGCTACATCGGTAAGACAAGTTCTCACAGTTACTCTGAATTTAAAGCACAATGTCATCTCTAAACCTGTGTGTGTATGTTTTATACTTGTGTATGTGCGTGTGTAGATGGTGACCAGTGTGAGACAACCCCCTGCCAAAATGGAGGCGTGTGTCAAGATGGAATCAGTGCATATGTTTGCTGGTGCAAACCAAACTTCAGCGGGAAGAACTGTGAGATCGGTGAGTGTGACAAGCTGGATGTGAAAAACAAGAAGCTTTACTTCCTTTTCTAACACACAAACGCACATATTATATATGTCATCAGTGTGTGTGCTAAGATGATTAAGAACAACACACAAAATAAGATTAATTCTTCTTTCCTGTCTGTTTCCAGAGGTGGCCAAGCAATGTTCGGTCAAAAACGGTGGATGTTCCCATTTCTGTGTGATGCAGGAGGAGCGAGTCGTGTGTCAGTGTGCAGCTGGTTACAAACTCGGGCCAGACAAGAGGAGCTGTGAACCAACAGGTAAAATACAGTGATAAACCATACAAAGCATTCAGCAAAGTGGCTCAGGTTCAGGGGTTTTGGTTATATATTTAGAAGTTAATTTGTAACTCTCAACACAGTCCCAATTGCTATGCTCTGTTTTACTCTCTAAACACTACACTACACACATTACAGTGAATTACAAGTTGAACAAAGAGTGCCCATATTTTAGTTTAATGCCTAAACAAAAAGTAAGTCTATGTCACATCTGCACAAATGGAAACAATCCTTGAACACTGGAACCCCACTGTATAGATATTGACACAGTTACAGCTGTCTCATCATCTGCACCCACATTTGAGACCGTGGGGACTTGTTGTATTTGCCCAAATTAAATCTTGGTGTCAGCTAATGTACATAAACATCCTCACCCACAGAGAGTCACCAGACAGAACTTAAGAGTGATATACAAGTTGTCTTTTAAAGAGCAATAAAACACAAAGCTGGACTCATCATGTTACATTTCTCATCCCTTTGGTGTCCATTAAGGGATGCAGACTGGCTCATAAACTTTGTTGCAGCTTATAGCTGTCAAATAAAGTACATAATTTATGGGTATTGCTGACAGCGTGAACACTCTGGGTAGAGAACCACACAGAAAACCAGCATCTAAAACAAACGATACATGAGCAACTGCTTGAATATAATTCAAAATTACAACTGTGTGAGATGCCAGAATTCAAATAGCCATTGGGTAAATCTGCCTGTACTGTAAAACTAGTCACTTTTTGTTGCAACTTTAGCCTGTGACAAAATAAAACTACAGGAATAACATCCCAGCTGTGAAAATATCTGAAACTGTAATATTTAATTATGTCTAAGAGACAAAACTATAATAGCTCTCTTTTTGATTTGCCTTAATTCCCCCATCAGGACTTTTCAGCTGTGGTCGTGTGAACATGTCCTCCACCTCCATCACCAGGTCCATCATAAACCCACGGTCATCAAGAATGACACGCAGCTCTGAAACAAAACACAATTTTAGCGACACCCTGCCGGATGACTACTATGACGACAATCTAACTCAGCTATATGATTACTACGACCTCCCGAATGATTCAGACCAGTTCAACAACTCAGTGGGCTCTGCACTAGAAGTGCGTTCACTGAAGTCGGATTCAAACTCCTCTGTAAATCCGGCCCAAGTGGTCTTGAACAGTGGGGGGGCGAGCAGTGTCACTGAAACACCCACAGAGAAAGAGCGGCTGCGTTCCTTGGCTTTCTCCCCCACACTCCCCACCATCACCGAGCAAAACAACACTGACCAGAGGATTGTGGGAGGTGACGAGGCCCTTCATGGAGAGATCCCTTGGCAGGTACTGTAGTGGGATGCAGAGTGGAGAGGTGGGGATGAGCTGAAGGCAAATGGATGATATTCACAGATGGGATGCAATTGGGTGATTTTTGGTTCCATTCTTCCTTCCTTCCTTCCTTTCAGGGAGGCCACAGAACAGGAAAAGAATGGAGTCAGAATGAAAAAAGACACCTGCATTTTTGTTCAATTGACTGAACAGCATCAAGTTGCATTATGGGACATGTAGGATGCTTGAGTAGTGGAGCTTGAACCTTTCTAGTGATTAAAAGTCCACATTTCAGCCTCTGCTGATCTGATTTTGACCACTGTTTTTTTTAATCTGTGTCTCCACATTTATGGAGGTTCAATAAAAAAAGTGCTGGATTTTCCCTTTAAGAGGCACAGAGGTCACAGTGAAAAAAATACCCCAGGCAAATAGTAAGATGAAAGATTATACTGCAGTGGTGAGGAGAGAGGGTGAATGGAGAAGAGAAGAAGTGAGAAAATGGGAGCAATTAGATGCTGACAAGGGGACAAGGAAGCAGCATTTGCAGGACACAAATACCTAGCTGTGATGCTGCACTGCCATTTTGTTCAAGTATTTGTGTTTGTGTATGTTTGCAGGTGACCCTGATGTCTCACTCAGCCACCCTTCAAAGAGCGCAGCCTTTCTGTGGAGGATCTCTGCTCAGTGAATTGTGGGTCATCACTGCTGCCCATTGTCTGATAGAGGCCAACACCGCTAAACGTGATTTCTTCGTCAGAGTGGGTAGGAAAAAGAAACATATACTATATACTCACAATCTAAATCTCTGATCTATATCTCGCTTAATCATTACAATGAATGCCATGTCATGTATGTCCTAAAGGACCATGCCAGTCATTTACTTGTTTTATCCAAATAACTCCAAATTGCTGCTGACTATATTCCAAAGCATAACTTTTCTATCCTCCAGGCAACCATTGGTTACAGTTCATGTATGAAAACAATAACTTGCAGATACTTAAGACAGATAATCCAACAGGGAACATATACTTTGTTTTTATCAAGGCCATTTTATGATTGTGTGATAATGCAGCTGCCGCATTGTTGTTGGTGCATTCAAGGAAGCTCTGACATTTGACATTTAAGAGCCAGCTTCCCAAAGCATTTCATTCGTCAGCTATGTTGTTGTGAAACCAAACCAAGAAGACAAATAATCAGCAAACCTGAATGATGTTTTAATGGTTTTGTCAGTTTGGTTGTCACTTGCAATGATACTTGAATTTTGGATGTGAGTGTCCATGAACGAATCATAAAGGAGGCTCCCTACTTGCAACTGTGGACTGAATGTTCACTTTTGGTTGATTACATTTATCAAACTGATTTGACATCTGCAAGTGGGTTTTCAGAATTTACTGAATTTAATGTAATACTGAAATGAAAAAAAACAATGCTGAATTAATGGAATGCTATATGTCACATTTTAAGAATTCATGATCAGTAGTTCATGAGCTAAAACAATGCAGCACATGGGACATATAAGATCTAATAATAGTTACTGTATTGCGAACATACTATCCAAAATTAGATGGTCTTGAAACTGAAGACCAAGGCAAGGTTTTCTACAAATGTGTTAGTGTTGGTGAGAGCATCAATGTACATTTTTCTTTTCAGCTTCATTTTTTTAAATGTTATGTTGCTTGCTTTAATTTTGACCAAGTAAACTATTACTTCAGAAGCTGATGCAGAAAATTATATGATGACTTTATTATATATAAATGTATCTATGCTTCTAGGTGAACATGATGTGAACCAGGATGAGGGTCCAGAGCGAGACCATATGGTGGCAGAGCAGCATATGCACCGCTTGTACAATTACAAGACGTCGCCATATAACCACGATATTGCACTACTGAAGCTTGCCAGTCCAGTGGAACTGTCCAACCAACGGCGTCCCATCTGCCTGGGCCCCAGAGACTTTATAGAGAACCTAGTGAGGGAGTCCAGCACCTCTCTAGTGAGTGGCTGGGGAAGGCTAAGGTTTCAGGGCCCCGAGGCTACCAAGCTTCAGAAGCTGGAGGTCCCCTATGTGGAACGCACCCTGTGTACACAGAGTAGCCGGGACCACATCACACACTTTATGTTCTGTGCTGGCTACCTAAATATACAGAAGGATTCATGCCAGGGGGATAGCGGGGGGCCACATGCCACCAATTACAAAGGCACTTGGTTCCTGACAGGCATTGTCAGCTGGGGGGAGGAGTGTGCCAAGGCGAAGAAGTATGGCATCTACACTCGAATCTCACGGTACTATCGATGGATCAGTCAGAGAACAGGGATCCAAATTAACAACTGACAAATTGAGTCGTTTACATGTGAATAAGGACTCAGCCATCAGCAAACAAAACATACAGTTAGCATTTGTTTAGTTTAGCCACTGAGGAAGGGAAAGTTTTTCTTCTATTGAATCAAGTGAGAAATCTCTCAAACATTTTGATCTGAATAAAATAAAATAAAACTATCTGAGCATTTACATGTTTCTGTTGAAATATTGCAAAACAAAACCTTGTAGCTCTTCATCCAATTTTTGAATTTAAATTTTATGCAAGAAGAAATATTTAATGCAATCTTGAGTAGCTTATGTTTAATCAGACGCTATGTTCCTGAATCTTAAAGGTCATGCTCACCACATGCACAGGTGTGTTCACTCAGGTTGAAGTTAATGGCTGGCAGCAACAACAGCAATCCACACATTTAGAAATATAATGTTTTTTAATCAAATAATTGATTGTTGTTACCTTCTATTGATGTTGCACTCACTGCAACCATGTAGCATCGCTCCTGTTCTGCTCCTTGTATTATTTCATCATGTTGTATAATCAATAAGATACTGTAAACAATGAATACATCCTAAATAATAGAACAATATCACCTTCCCTTTCAAATCGGTACATTGGTGAGTCCTGGGATTTTTATAGCTTAATGTTTAGCAGACATTTTTCACAGCAGACATTTTGACTTGTCAAATTTGAACTTGTATTTAATACAGTTAGCAATGGCTCAGTTCCATTTAATTGGTAAGTCATGTCAATGAGCCAGAATAGCTCCATTATAATATATATTATATCATTATATTATATTTTCCTTCTATGTCATTTGAAAATCTTTGCTGTTAAAAAAAGGCAGATTTAACTCAATTTAGGATCAGTTTGCAGCAGGAAGCAAGTACGTCTTCCCCCCCTTCATCGCTGAAATCAATGGGTGGCGAATTTTGGTGTGACGACATCATAAGAATGATAAAGGTGTAAGATGTCCCACGCTGACAGGTGTTAACAAAACTAAAAGCAGAGTTAGGGACACGTCAATCAAGCACAGTCTGTGGATGCCCCTTGAGAGGAGGTCTAAACAGGCAAGATAAGTGAAAACACCTGTGTGGCTGTACGGCTTTAACTATATAAAGCTCTGTACTAGGACATAAACAGTTGAAGTATAGGGCAGAAATGATACCAGTAAGGTTGAATCAAATCAAATAATCCTGTGCTTATATTTTGGAAAATAATCATATACATTATGTATTATAATACAAGCTTTCACAATGATTCAAAATATCAGAAAAAGGGCAAAATGAGCAAAAGTAGCAAACACCACTGTAAGGTAAGACATATAGCCTGACTGAACAAATCCATTAATAACTTCTGATGTTACAGTATAGCCGGACTTCAAATAAATTTAACATGTAGAAATATTAAGTACTCTTTGATTAATGAGTTTTACTAGACACGCCTTATTTATACTGTCAAGTACCACTGTGGGTCTTGAACACTGTGAAAATGAATATTTATTCAGTATTAAAATTAATCTTAGGTTTAGTGGAACCAGCGAGATGAGATTTATACAGTCCAGAGATGCAGCGAGTACTCTAGTAATGATGTACCTTCTGTGACTTGATAGCTGAGTCTCAACATCTGACTGTCCAAACAAGTGTGACCATTTAGACGACTATTGTCCAAAGTTCTGTTTAACATTCAACATTTTGACTTTTACCATTTACATATTCACAGTTAACTGTTGTTGACTCCACAAGCTGTCAGCAACTGAAGTAATTATACTGTATCTGTCCTTCAGACATAAACCCTCAGAACATATGACGGTAAAGTGGCAGTGTTTTCATAAACACTTTTCACACTTTGTTTGAAAGCTGCTTAACTGCGAACAGTGTAAAGAAAATCAGTCCGGGCAGTTTTAAAGATATTAAAATTGTCTCCTGTGATATTTTTTCTCATTAATTGAGCGCCCCAAATTTAAAATCAATATTTCCTGAAACCACATGTGACTGTAATAGTTCAGTTGGCAATTATAATTCTACACTACTCTATTTACAGTTACTACCAAACACTAAGCATAGTTTCCCAGTGTAAAATAGTAGTGCAGGCAGAAACAAAGCAATAGGCATGTGCAGTGATTTGTCTATGCAGAGCAGATAATGAACAGAAACACGACGCTTGTCTCACCTCAGTGGGAACAGTGGTAATAACAGCTGCATGGCATTCATTTGATGGAAGAGTTGCAGAAATACCACCAATCAAAAATAAACAAAGTCAAAAGAAAAATGTTGACAAAAATAACACATATTCACCACAAACAGCAGCAAAAGAAAAGAATAAATAGGCAAATTAACTCACTTTAGAAATGTCTGCAATTTATGTATCAAAGTTTGCTATAATGACAGCCAATGTAGAAGTCTCCCTACAATGAGTGAGTACTGCAGTGCTTCCCCCAGACCCACATACTTAGTTACAGGATGGACCAAGAGTGCTGCAGCAGATACTTCTACCATGCCTGCATCACTAGACCTTTTTTTCACAGGAAACATTTTCACTTGTCATATTAGGAAAAGCACAGGAGGAACTAACGCGATGGCTCTGCTCCATTGAAATTTCCCACTGAGGCACCATGCACAAGACCAAGGCTAAATGGAATGCAGCCATTATGAATGTTATTAATTACACCTGTACTTTTCCTGCTCTTGCTTGTCGAAAAAGGTCTATAGAGGGTATGCAATGACTTTTTCACATGTACATCTCTCAACACCATTGAGGTTGCTGTGAATGGGAACTTAATATTGGCATGTTTCTTTTCCTGCCTTGTTTTTTTATCATGTGAACGCATCCGGCAGATGCTAAATGTTTGCTTTTGCCATTAAGAGGTGGAGTAATCATGGCAATTTGGGGGCATACAGTAACATCACATGCATCACACCCTCTAGTGACGTAGCTGACTGCCGTAGGAAACAAAGAGGGTTTAAATTCACTGAAAACCATGAAACCACGAGGTAAATCAATTCACCGTAATGAACAGTGTTATACAAATAGAAGCCAAAATATTTAGCTGATCTGTTTGGCACATGAACAGTCATGATATGTTAGTAAGCATATGCATGATTTCTGTGATATTTCATAAGAAAATAGAAACAATAAAACTTGAAGTCTTAAACAATAGTCCATTCTGTACCTATGAATAAAACCCTCTGTTCAATGTCTTTAGTTATAACCCCAAGTCCAAGTAATCTACTGTATTATGCTGGAAAAGACAGATAAAGCAAAAGAAGGCGCCGGTTGTGTGGTCCCACGCATGTGCTTTGCATTGTTACAGTCTTCTAAGGTCCATTCTGAAGTTTACAGCCTTCTGAGGTGAATGTGTCACAGTAGTTTGAGGAGTAAAATATGCAGCTGATGTGCTTCAATCTAATGGTCTGATGAATGACTTGACAGAGTCCGATGCCCCCTTTTGGTCAGGAAGTTGATGGAGTATGTGAGCCTGCGTGTGTGTGTTTGTGTGTGTGTGTGGAGGGGAATTCAGGGAAAGGGTGTCTCCGATTCTGATTGGCTCTTAGCAGGTCTCTCCGAGAATCCTGTGCAGGTCCTCAGGTAGAACATGTCCTTCTTCACCACGACTTATATTCTTCACCATCCTGCGATTACACACACGTAAACACAATGCAGACGCATCAAACAGTGACAATTTTAACATTAATTCGGTATTTTCATCTCCAGGTTTGTTTGCGTCTCAATTTTAAAATTGAATGCAATCTACATTTCTGAAACATGTAGGCTATTTTACCACATTCCTGACAAATCCTCATGCAGCAGCTGGATGACATCACCGCAGTTAAAGATGATGTCATCAGTGCTGGCCATGCTGCTCTCTACCATGACCCTGTACCTGCCCGCCACCTGGAACAGAAGGGAGACAAGTAAAACGTAGGAGAACAGTGCATTTCGATACTTTTTCACATGTACAACAGTCCTGAATCTATATCCAATGTCTAGAAAGATAGGCAGATACAGAGAGAAAATGCAGCTTCTATTGTAAACTGGCATTTCTGTTACCAATTTAGGACTGAGTAAAAGCTCCTTAAGCAATGCAAGAGGACTCCGGTCCCGGTCCCACCACCCAGTTGAGGGAGGCGACACATCGGGACACAAGTCGAGCTCATTGGGGTTCTGGCAGGAACTGTATCCTAGGTGCCGGCAACCGATGGCCCTTGTTGTGGTCTGTTGGTAGCTGGCGTAGCTGCAAGGCGTAGCTGCAAGGCTGTTCAGAAGTTTGCCTAGACATAACAACTGATCATTTCTCCAGTACTACCTGTGCGAAGACAGTAACACAATCTCACCAGGGGTGCAGGCTGATCCTCCTCGTCCGAGTCTGATAAGTTGGAGAGGTCTGTAGCTGTACCCCAGTCCTCCAGGCCCTCACAGATCGCCACTGAGTGGGCAGGGACAGGCCAAGCTGCAGGTGACAAGACAGCTGAGACAACTAAAACCTGTAGCACTGCGCTTTTTAATCACCAATATTCCATGATCTATGTGTATCCACTGTGAAAAACTACACACATGACAAAGATGTTACATCCAGGGTGCTCATGAAAACTACTAAATTCTTCTTCTGTATATTTCAAACAAACTACTGTTTCTGCTTGAGGAAATGTAAAGATGTTTGTGTTGACTTTAAAGTGAAGCCCTACATTTCCATTGAGACCATTATTAAAGGTGAGGTCACTGGACAGGTTCAGTGCTACAAATATCTGCACACTGTCATTCATAGTCAGCTAACATTAAACTTCCACAGTCTGTAAAAAAAAAAAGCTCAGAAATGATTGCACTTCCTTTAGAAGCTGGTTTGGGGTGTGTGGAAATCTTATGACACTCTTAGTCATTACCTTCTCTATTACATGCCATCAAAGGGTTAAATGCTCGGGATTCTGTGTTTTAGCATTTGTTCACATAGTTTTGATATATGTTTTATGTATATTTAATTATGTTTTATGTATGTTATGTTATACTCGGTGCGTGTTCTGTGTTTCCCTGGCTGCAAGACACATTTCACACATTTCCCCTCAAGAAAATGATTTACTTTTGAATAAGGTTAAAAGTTGGCAAGGCACATCACTTAAGGTCTGACCAAAGAAAGACAATACAGAAACCAAGTGTTTAAAAGAGCAAAAGTAAAAAGTTATCATACATTTCTAATACAGTGAATCAAAAGAGAATGTGCACATAATTATTGTAGAGACAAAAATGCTATCAAGTGATTGTTGAAAAAGTATTTGATGTGTGCATTTGTGTTTGTGTGATCTCACTGCGTCGCGGTGAGTCAACCACGGGGTCGGAATGGGCGGGGCTAGTGTGTATTGACTCCTCCCCTCGGAACCTGTGGGAGTGGCTTGTTGCAGAGGAGCTGTGAGGAACAGGGAGACACGCTGAGCAGCCTCCCACCGACGCTCCGCCCCACGACACACACATCTCTGATGCACTAAACCGCATCACCATGGGAACAAGACACGACCACAACAAAACAAAACGAACAACAACAACATCCACGGTGTCACAAAACGAGCTCATACCTCATCCACATTCTGTAAATGAATACAGCATTCCATGAAGTTCACAATCACATATATTTCAGCGTCTGATTTCAAAGGATGTTTGAGTTTGTAACACAAATATCAATTATATCAGAGATCGCTGCAATATATGGAAATATTACTTTGAGTACACAGTATTCACACAGTGTGGTTTAACCTCCTTTAAGTAGTAGATGGGTGAAGTTTTTCCCATATGTATAGAAAGACGATATTTGGTAAATATTTGGTAGTCACTTTGTCTCAATATGTTAAAGCATACATATCTGCTAAATAACACTTTTATTACTTACAAATGTTATACACCTATACTATGTACACAAATCATTCAAAAATTGAGTAAGAATCAAAAATCCCACAAGACAATCTCTGATCATGATGCTCAGATCCTTTGACAACTGAACTGTGAGTCGTTGTGAATGCATCAACTTAAAGGATAAGGCTGCCCTTATTATATATTGTCAACAAATCCCATGAAATGACCAAAACCAACAATGCATTAGTCCCTCTCCCAGTGCTCGTGCTCATTAGTCTATACTGAAGATGTAAATCTTAAAAAATGGGTCACAAATATACAGTTAAAGTTTTCAAAAAGGCTCTGTAATTTCCAGTTGGCCACTGTGGTTTTTGGCAAATGTTTCTCAAACAGGAGCAGCACAGTTAATGTGAGTTTGACTAAAAATAAGCTACAGAGCCCATGATCATGGTAAAGATGGAACATGTCACATAGTGCAACAGTGTGGCTCACTGATGTGTTTTTTAAAAGATTTTTCGATGGCACAGAGCAATAAGCTATATCAGGCTGGGGCTACACAAACAATTCTTCTTAGTAGAATCACTTGATTGTTGGTTATGATCTTTTCATTTAATTTGTTGAAAAAGAAAAATATAGAATATTGCCAGCCGTATGCTTTTAAGTTTTTGAAAACACCATGGTATTCAAATATTTAACCAACAAAATTATGAGCCAATGTTAATAATTTTCCTGCATAATGAGCCAACAACAAGTTGTGTATTGTGAAGCTCAGAAGACACAGTCATTCATCAAATTGATAACATGCAAGCATGCTATCAGTAAACAGAACACTGGTGTCTCCTACAAAAACTCCACAAACAAACACCAACACCCTGTAAAGCTCCTTTATTGACACTATCCTAGAGAACAAGTACATTCAATGACTAACAAGCATCTGAGCAGCAACGTTAAAATCTTGGAAAAACCTCTAATAGTGTTCCAAAGATTTTCCCTGACTTACACTTTGGCAGTTATCTCTTAAGAAACATCTAACATGTACACTTAACTCACTTTTCTTTTTGCTTATTTACTCACCCTGTGATGTTTAAATGCTTGTTTAACCCCAGGATCAATAACATAACTGCCAAACACACTTAAGGATTGTTTAAGCAGCCTGGCAAGATGTTGATGCAGCGGTTTCAATCATGGTCAACAGATATTTAAACCATCTAATCAGGGTCTGTTATACACTGGGGAAAGCAGATGAACATAGATAACTTGCGCGTGCGGCAGAAGTTAGGTCAATTCAGTATAGCACTCTCCATGGTGCTGAAATTCAGCTGTGTGGAGTTTCGGCACCACCGAAGCTGTTAAAGCCATCAGGAGAACTTAGGGACTGTAGTCATGAATACCAGTTCTCAAGGGTGATAATAAAGATGCTAATACATCACACACTGCACACATACAAACTCATTCAATTACTTTAACATTCTGCGTAGAGATAATCATGTTGTTTTGTCATAAAAAAATATCAAGATAGGGAGGGATGTGGGTGAAATGTAGGGGTTATTTCAGAAATTGAATTTCCATCATTAACACTATAGGTGATAGAAACCTTTTTCTTAATGTATAAAAATCAATTTCTGAACTGAGACTGCATTAAAAGTGAATTTTCCCACTCCCACCACCACACATCAGGAGGTTATTAGAGGATGATAGGGAGGTCATGCAGTGACAATCACCTGTCAGAGAGGGCGTTGTCTGAAAGTGGAAGAGAAGGAGCCTCATCTGAGAAAAGGAGAAGGGACAGAGGACACAGACATATGGCTTAAAATCGAAACATCCAAACAACAAACTGGATTCTACCCAAAGATGCTTCATAAGAACACTCAAACAGCTGATTTTGTGAAAATCCCTTTAAAATTAAGCAAAAAAAGCTACCCTGACAATGAAAGAGGTTAAGTAACATATATACAGTTCCATATTGACTCTTCACATAAACAAATCAGAGCTGAAGTTAAATTAAATAAAATCAGTAAACATACTGTAGAGGCAGCAAATGAATTATAGCAGTAATAAAAACCTTGACGCAGTCTCTGCTGGTTGGTGAGAATTTTTCGAATCTCTGTCAGCCAGGCAACTTTGACCTCCAATGTGGGAGCCTAGACAAGACAAGCACACACACACACACACACACAGAGCACAGCATGAGCCAAAATACAAGAGAAGTGTGTCAGTGAACGAGCTAACGATGAAACTGTGCAATAAAAAAAGTAGATGGAAAACTGAAAGCAAAAGATCAAATACCTGAACTATGTACACTACTTCTCTGCCACTGTACCAGATTTCAAATTTCCTCACATCGCCTTTCACATTTTCTGTGATTCCCACTGCACTCATCTACAGAAAGAGAGAAGAGTCATTACATTTCAAACTGCTGCCTGCACAATGACCAGTTGAATCACAGTTGAATCAACAGTGTCAAAACTTCATATGATAAGCTGCAGAAAGGGAGGATTTATTGTAGGGCTGTTGAAATGGATTGCACTGGATGCAGCCAGGTATAGCTAATAAAGTGCGTGTATTATATGTTGTTACTCGGAGGCAGGATTTGAAGCTGTAGAAGGGCGTCCTGTCGTGAGTGTCCTCGTCTCTGCGCTTGCAGAAGAGCAGCGCGTGGTCATAGAGGAAGAGATGTCTCTGCATGGGTTTGAACCTGGCCAGCTCCTTCATTCGCACCGCTGCCCTCTTATGGCTGATCCACACGCTGAAGCCTCCCTGCATCACCACTCGGCCCAGCTGGCAGAGGTCACCCTGGGACAGAGAAGACTGCAACGTAGATGAACTGCACCAACAAGTGAGACATTCATCCCTTTATGGTAATGTTTAAGATACCCAATGTAGTTGCCCACAAAACACATTACATGGACTATATTTATCAACATGAATGGGAAACTATCTGCGATTCGCTCTCCTTCAGTCAGCAGCATTAGTTTACGATGAAATTTGGCGATTCAAGACAGTAATTCAGTCTATCAGGGATTACACAGAGTTGTGGTTATTCGCAACCAAATAATCTTGTAATTTCATGATGCGCTTTGTAAATTTGGAGGTTTTTATGTAGAACAGTTGTACAAACACAAAAGCAAAAACAGATAAGATCTACTTTATTTGTCGCCAAGGGAAAATATATTTTGGACTCTGCACTACAGGTCCACAAATTAACAAAAAACTGAGGCAATAATGATACACGAGTATTGTATCAAATACAGTACATTGTGCCAAATTGTAGAAACACTATTTACTTATAATTTTACCTTGTATTTTGTGAACAGACCAAACCGAAACATTTAGAATTTAATGTCATTTGAATGAATCTTCCTTCAGTTCAATGCCAGAACAGTAAAAACCAAATAAAGCCAGTTACATGGACTTTTCCAAGAACATAAATTAAATGAGAAAATCATAAATGGGATAGATGAAAAACACTGCAGTGGTGACATAAGAAATTCTCTGACATTCTCTGTCCTGACATGCAGTCGCTACCTGTATTGTAGTCAGATCAGGGCAGACAAAGTGATGAAAGCTTCGAATGGACCATTTTATATATACACAATATGATGTCTCATAAATCTGGCATCCAGTGACATGATTATCCACTCTATCCTTTTTATTGATTTGACTGGTTGGTACCTGATATCCAGTGATGGCTATCTGATGCATGGAGTCATTGACAGACTTCAGCAGCTCCAGCATGGAGTCCAGAGCCTCCTGGAGTTCACAGCGATATCGCTCCTCCGTACAGTGCTTCAGCAGCTCCTGAACAAGGACAGAGACACAGGTTGACAGGTCATTGTTTTTCAGTTTATCTCATCTAGTCTGCTCTGATGTCTCCCTGCATTAAGGTCCGGATAAGTGGCGTCTATGTTGTCAATTTGTCTCTGTGCCTGTTTAAGATGTCTGCCTGTGTCCACACAAGTGTTCTTATTTGTCTGTATGTCAATGTGTATGTCTTGCTGTCTTAATTGCTTTGCTCCGTGTGTCATCGTCTCTTTGACCACTATCAATCTGAATGAAATATTTATTTTTTTCTAAACAAAGCCCATGACAGTGCAGACTGAGCTGTGGCATGTCTCTATGGGTGGCAAAGGTCGGCTTATGAGTCCACCAACTTGATCCAGACTAAAATAGCTCCACAACTATATGGGATTGGACTGCCATGAAGTTTTGTACAGACTGTTCAAAACTTCTCCAGAAGATGAATCCTACTGACTTTGGTGATCTTCTGACCTTTCCTGCATTGCCACCAGCAGGCTGGTGTGAACTTTTCCTCTAGCGCCATCAACAGGTCAATTTTTTTCATTTCTATACTGTGACTCAGTGACCAAATACCTGCAAAACTAATGACATTCCCATCAGCCTCAGCTCAAAATTCACATGCTAACATGCTAAACTAAGATGGTGAACATGGTAAACATGTTAGCATTATCACTGTGTGCATGTTAGCATGCTGACATTGGCATTTAGCTCAAAGCACAGCCTCACAGAGCTGCTAGCATGACTGCAGACTCGTGTTATTCAACTTGAACCACCATCTTTGTATTGCCTTTAAGATTGTACTGTGTATGATTGTGTATGTGACAATAAAGATTGAATTTCATTTCATTTCATTTCATAACTGGGGTTTTCAAGGTGTGGAAAGGATTACAAGAGCTATTCACCAGAATTTTGACATGCAAATGATTTTTGCTGCAAAGTTTCAGAGTAAGTGCTTCTCTGCTTTCTCATCATGAAAACTGCTTTTCAAAAGTCAGTCAATGCTTGATACACTTTTGCGTCGAAGCAGCAAAATCTTTCCAAAATTAGTCATGCAAAAAAAGATGTCAGGTTTTTTTGAAATGATGGACATGTAATCTCTAAACAATTTGACTTTATGATGGCGCAAAAAAACAAAATCTTTTAAACATGCACATCATTGTGTGAGCTGCATTTCTACAGGAATCTCAATCACTGACTGGCTCAGATGTAGAGAACCTTGAGTAGCAGCTGGTACTTGGTGAGGCGTTGGACTGGTTTCAGAAGGTAAGAGTCCAGACCCAGCTTGTGGTCCAGCTTCTTCTGGCACTCCTTGAGAGAGAGCGAGAGAGAGAGAAGTCCATTTTAGACAGATTTTGCTGCCTGTAATGCACAAGCTATGATTGAAAAACCATGATTGTGTTCTGAAAATAAGAAAAACAACTAATGCTATCAACACTAACACTAATCCAAATGACTTTCATACCATCAATATGGGACAACTACCTGAAAGAAGGCTGAATCAGAGCACTGTCTCCATAGCAACTCGGAGTGAGGCTTGTTTTGGCAGTAACGTTCATACACCTGGAACTTCTCTTTCTGCTCTCACACACACACACACACACACACACACACACACAAATGTATACTTAGAAATGTTATGTCGTAACACTTCACATACAGTTCCCATGTTCCTCCTCATGTTTCCTCACCCGTTGCAGGAAGCAAGACCCCACCCTCTCTGGTGTCTCTAGGCAACCCTGTAGATCTTGGAGGAAGATCCTAAATGGAGAATCAAAGAGGAAAATGAAAGGAAATTGGATTGGTGAAAGAAGGGGAGACAAGGACAACTCTGTGACAGCTTGTGAGCTCAGTGCGTGTGTGTTTGTGCGTGTGTGTGGGTGGGTGGGTGTTTTGCCTGCTGTGGAACTGGTAAATCTCTGGCATGTTGCCAAACAGAACGTCCTTCTGGCTGCGCAGAGCTGAAGGAAGAAGATTAAACACAGATGGATCCTCCATTTCTGCCCTGTAGCCCTGAGGAGAGGAGAGGAGAGGAGAAACAGGAAATATAAATTAACAAAATGTGTATATGACATTGTAGGTTCGAACTCAGCCTAAGACCTCTGCCATATTTCTTCTTCTCCCTCTCCCAATACCCTCTGTTACTCTGCACTGTAAACTATCCACAAAAATCAAAATGACATAATAATCTAAAATAAACTCACCAGAAGGACAGAGAGCAGCTCGTCCACATAGATCCTCTCTGTAGCTATCAGTTCCTTCATAATATGGCTAGAGAGAGTGAGAATGAGAGGAAAATAAGCATAAAGTAAATGCAAAGGAAAAGAAAAAACTTAATTCCCTGTACACACTGTGACCATGGCTCTTATATGGGTTCCACACATAGCCTACGGCTACAGACTAAAGGCCTTTACACCCCGGGGGCATTTTCTTCGTGCGGTCAAAACTGTTGTTTTTGTCATGAGTACATTCACACAGAACGCAAATATTAAACGGGGAAAAAGCTACATACATTTTTTTTGAGAACGAGGTTGATATGTCTGAGTTTTCACACGGTGAATAACGCCATTAATCCAATGAATTTGCATGGAATGGACGTCACATCACAACTCCTAATGACAAGGGTGGAGCTGTTTGATTTTGTTTTTGTCCAAAGAAGCGCAGCCAGTTTTTTAACTGTTAATGATCTAGAGAGGATTTCTGCAGCAGCAGCAGCAGCACAGTGAAAGCTGGATCCCAGTGAGAGACAGAGAGAGAGAGAGAGAGAGAGAGAGAGAGAGAGAGAGAGAGAGAGAAAGAGAGAGTCCACCTGGATGTCTCGGGCAGACGTCTGTGTGATGGAGGTGGTGCTGCAGACCATCCTATCCTGAGTGTCTGTGTGGGCGGAGGTCAAGATCAAATTTGACGGACACGCTGTCTACTGGAACAGTTTTAGTAGTGTATTGGGGTAAAGAATGTAGATATCATACCCAGAAGAGACATGCCACACCTATTAGTGTTCTTTGTGCCCTAAAAAATATTCTGCCTGAATTTGATAACTTGGGACAGGTCACTTTGTAATCTGGGCCATTTGTATTAAGCTTAAAAAAGAGCCTATATCAAGTGACTTTACGCATGATAAAAACTCAATATCACCCATTTTTAAAAAGCCTTGTGAAACAAATGACAAGTAAAGAAATCTTAATAAGAAAGTGTATATTATTCATAGAAATTGTATTAATTCATATAAACATATAAAGTAATATTTTTTATTTAGTTCTATATTTTTTGTAAAGAACTAAAAAAAAGAAAATATCAGGAAAAATACTTTCTATCTCAACACAGGATTAACAGATCTACAGTGTTAATTCATTAAAAAAACTATTAAAATTGTATAACCTTTTAAATCAACTAAAGCAACAGCAATTGCAACTGTGAACTTATGCTAACGTTATAACCTCCAGTAGCAAACACCCATTTTTCATTATGCCGTATATTACCGTTATATTAGAGTTAAGTTAAAGTATATAAGTGCCCCCCTCCTAAGCTGTTTACGTGCATTAGACTTAAACCTTGAATAACTATGTATGACATTTTATGATGTGCCTAAATACATATTTCCCCCATTTAAAGAATTTACAGACTGTCACAGATTACCTAAAGCATGCTGTCCCACATTCTCAATTATATTTGATAAAGTGGGACAACTAAAAAATGTTTGAAAGAAAAAAAACTTAAACACATTTTCAACACTTTAATGTATATTTTGTTACTTAAATAGCTCACAAACATAATTTGATAACAATTAGGAGGATTGTCTTATTTATGAGAGATTTGTATCGTTAATCTATTCAGAATCCTACTGTCACTGACCTTGTCATGCAATTCCCAGGGGAGCGTCCTGATTGACAAGTGCCCTGCCCCTTTCTGTGGCATCAACCCCATGAAGTCTTGTGATTTCAGTCACATGACATCCATGCTAAACTTGAAGTAAAGGTCCTGTTGACTACACGAAAGATTACATACCGTGTGACCTGCTCTGGATTGTCTTCTGCCTCTGAATCTGTTTCAAGAGTGGGGCCATACAGACAGCTGCGGTTGCCTTGGAAATCATGCATTACCTCGATCTGACAAAACACACATGAAACAAGTATCTCAGCTGGGAGCCTTGGACACATTTGTAAGACATATTATGGCATATTTTGACCAATAAAATGATGCTTCTGATGTTGTATTATCCTCATTAATAAAATAAAAATACACAAACATTAGCATGCTAACATTTTAACATTAAACATAAAGTACAGCTGAGCTGGGAATATTATTAACGCTAGTTTTTCAGGTATTTGGTCATAAACCAAAGTACTACATTCAGTGATGTTGCTAGGTACGCTGCGGCTCTAACGGTTAAAATCCGAAAGGACGCAGTAAACTCACTGTTGACTTGACCAGGGGATGCACCATATTTTTTCCCTGATAATGCTTACCTACTTTGTGAACAACAAATTCATGTTGAAATCATAGAAATCAAAAAAATAAAAACCACTCTGTAAAACAACCTGTTTCTTACCTTTTGCCTATATACTGTATCTCTCCAGCACCAAGCGGGAAGCAGCAAACTGGGTAGTTACTTTAGTAACGACCAAAAAAACTACTTAAATACCTTCTCACACACACAATATAGACGGTGAACTAACAGTGTTATGAGTCGGTGTTTAATTCGGCGTGTATCTGATCCACCAACCATCATTATTTTAGTGAGAAATCTTAATTTTTAACATTTGCCTCTCATTCTCTAAATAGCCTATATTTCTTAAGGTTTTGTATCCACTACATAACACTAGATAACTACTAAAGTATGACAAGGTTGTCTGACGTTGACGTTCCCCTTTTAACATTTTTTTCGCCCAGAAAAAGCTAATATTTCTCTGTATAATATAATTTTTGTAATTTTCAGATACATTTTAAAAAGACATTAATAACATAATTAGAACCATTTAACATCAGACACGAGTTTAACACTACTATTTGTCAAAAAAAACACATTTTATTGGGGACCCTCTCAATTATACTGGGACACACTCAAAGGGCCACCTGTGGGTCCTGGGGTCCCACTACATTAAAAACCTATCAACATCACTGCACATTATTGGACAAATTAAAACTCTGGCCTGATGATGGCGCTAGATGAAAAGTTAACGAATCACTTAAGCAATTACAATTCATCCTGATGGGGACATGACTGTGTGTTCCAATTGTCAAGACATTTCACTCAAAACCCCAAATGTGAACCTCTTTGTGGTGCTAGAGAAAATGTCAAAAGATCATCAAAGTCATTAGGATTCATCCTCTTGGGACCATGGATGTCTGGACAAAATGTCATGGAAATCCATCTTACAGTTGTTGAGATATCAGTCTGGACCAACCAACATTGCCATCCCTATAGCTACGCCGCTAGTGTGGCTAAAAACACACACCTTGCGTTGGCTGTTGTTCCTCCTCGCGGCTCTCTTGCCAGGAAGCAGGTCAAAGGAGAACTTGGAGTTCAGAACGTTAAAGTCTACACCTGTTGAGAGCGTCATACATTCACACAAATACGGCTGGTATTGACAGAGCACAGAAGAACTGCAGACAAAAGACATACATGAGATGTACAAGGGGGAACAAAACATGGTGCTAAATGTGAAATACCTTAAAATAAGTGAAACTGGTTGTTTATGAGGAAAGAAAAAAGGATCAATGTGAGGAGAATGGGCCGTTGGAGGGTTTTGTACCATGTTTGGGGGAGAAGAGGGGTGACTTGCAGCGCTGCGAGGTCTGGTCGGGTTCGGGCCTGGGGGCCACCAGCTGAACTGGTCTAACCTGTACATCCGCCAACTTCCTCAGACACTGCTCTCTGTTTCTGATCATGGCCTGCACCGAGTTCAGCTTCTCTGTTACCATGAAAATTTGGGACTAGAAAGAAAAAAAGTGTAAAGTTGAGGTGAGTTGTGGGTCGTCTGTGTGTTTATGTCTGTAGTGGAGGGTTACCTGCAGCTGTGGGGTGAGTATGGCTTCAAACTCCAGGCTCAGAGTGTCCTGGCTGTTTTTCAGTGCGGACGGCGCCCTCTCCTGGTGACAGCTGAGGTACTGCAGTGCCTCCTGAGCTCCCTCTCGGGTTTGGAACTTGTCCACCATCTGACTCGCCAGAAGATAGGCGCCCTCGTCGCACCACCGAAGGGCCTGCACACACAAAAACATAGAACACAACACAAGAAAACACATGTACTTAACTGATCCCACTGAGACATTGTATGTTTTATATTTTATGTTGCACATTATACAGGTGATTAAATGTGATCAAAAACAAGAAGACAAGATTCACTTGAGAAAATGTTTGCCCCTCTTCTGGCATATGTGACACACAAACAAAACAGTAGCTGTCTTTGAGGAGCACAGAAGTAAGATGGGGACACATGCATTTTGGAGAATAAACTGGTCTTTAACATTTGGATATAAAAAAAACATACAGCTTACACTACTTGTGGTTTGTGCTGAAACTTGCATGTAAAATAGAGGGCAGTGAAACTAAAACACACAACAATGAATGCTTTTTTTCAGGTGTTTTTGCGGCAATAGTTTGCACGTGTAAGTCTATGAGTATGTGTGTCGTGTCAGCATTTTTACCCCTTCAAGCCGGAGCAGCAGGTCTCGTGCTCGAGTGAGAGAGGCCCGCTTGTTGCGTATGGCAGTAGTGATGACATCACAGTGATGTCGCAGCTCATTGCAGCGCTGGACGATGAGCGCCAGGGCGTAGTGGTGGTTGGCGGCCAACTGGTGACCATGCAGGATCACCACCTGGGCACGAGCCATCTCCTCCTGATCCACAAACACACACATGAAGGGTAATGGTTCCAAAATTGGATGGACGCCATTTTATTACACCTCGTCTTATACATTGATTAGATTGATTCAAATTTCATTTGATCTTCATGTTCCCACACATCCAGCCATGTTATGGCAGTTGAAAGTTATGGTTTACAGAAAACCTTTTTTAAAAAAAATAAAAAACACAATGAGCCCTAAACACTGCGTGCCATTGGACTTCATAAGGAAAGCTAAATAACTGTAGAACATGAAATCTGTAGGGGGAGCTGTTCTTCCACCTCAAACAGACCTACACCTTCCAGAGTTACTAGCAATGACAGAAGGTGGAAGAAGGACCATGCCTAAGTAAAAACATCCCTAACAACCCCTAGTGTGAACTCCTCAGTACAAAGTACAATAAAAACAACAAAAAACCCCTGTGACAAAAGTCAGGAGCTTTATAAAACCAGCTTTATAAAACCTGGTCTTCATTTTGAGAAGCGGTAACTGGACCGATAGCACAAGATTGATGCATTTAAACTATGTTATATGATATCGTGGCATCACAATTACAATGACATCGCGATATACTGATGTTTAAAATGCTGTAACACCTTTAACTTAAATGTCTCTTTTATGGTTACACTGACCATCATTAGACAGTCTGACCTCTGATCGTCATCAGACACAAAACCTCATGTTATTAATGCATTTAGTTCTGCTCTGTCACTTCTTTCAAACCACATCTCAAACTCTAATGTGTGCATGTTGTGTGACTTTTTTTTTGTGACCTGAGCGTGTGCGTCCAGCGTCTCCAGGTCTCTCAATAGCTGTTCTGTCTGAACCAATGTGGTTCCCACAAAGGCAATGTCCTTCTCCTGGTCAGTGAGACTCTCCAGCACCTCATCCATCTACACACACAGAGAGTTCATCATCAGAGCAGTTTAACATAGACACAGGGCTAATATGACTTAGGGAAAGATGCAGACAGACAGCAGTCATCACACCTGCTGGAAATTCATTTCATAGTGCAGCAGCTGGAGGTACTGCTGCATCTTCAGGTGGTGTTTCTCAAAGAAACCGTCAAACGCCTCCTCCATGTCTCTGAGTTGGGCCAAGAGCCTAAAACACAAATGGCACGCAGATGTTCAAACAAGCTGCCTGGTAAAATAAAGGCTTTTAATAAGATGTTAGAGTCAAACTGAGAATATGTCTTTTAAATCCTCTCAACTTCCCATCCTTCTTTCAATATCTATCATTTAAAAAAGCGTGTCTTTTTAAAAAGCTGTCTGAACTCTGTACCTTTGAACAGTGTCCATGTCTGCTCTTATGTCCCTCTCCTCCTCTGCATCTCTCTTCGAGGCCTTGACAGTTTCGAGGTTCGACAGCAGCAGGCGTCCTTCTTTCAGCACATTCCGGATATTGTCCTGAAACAACGTGACAGACAACAAGAAAAGACCAATGAAATCATGAAACCGCACAAAACCACTGCAACTGCACACAAAAAAAAAACAGATAGAGAAATCAAATACAACAGCTGCCAAACACAGAGATAGAGAGTGAGGAACAAAAGAAAAATAAAAAGGGGTGGGGGGGCTTCAGCGGCAACCTTCATCTGTTGGTATCGGTGCGTGTGTGAGTGCAGCAGGAACTCGATGGCGTTAGCTTCATCTGGAAGTTCGGTCTCAGACAGCTCTGATCCAAAGCCCTGCAGCACCTGGGCGATCTCCTTCACTGTCACCGCAAAGGTCTCAATGGCCTGCAGACATACGCACACATTTCCACACAAACATGAACCAATACAGAACATTTCTAATTCTTGTGGGTTTGTCAGATTCAGTAGTTTTAGCCAAATTATTACATACAAGAACAACAATAAGGCTTGTAAGAGGGCCTGGGTAATGGTCTCTCTTTATAACTACAACAAGACAAATTCCTTATATTAAGACATTTTGGATCACAGTTTTTTTATGGAAAATGCAATGCTGTCTTGTAAGTGTAGCAGTATTGGCAGTTGATAAGTTGTTAATTTCATTTTCCAAGATTCCATTGGGAATCGTGCAGGTTGTGGTAACCTAGCTTTAACTTCTTCCTATTCAACAGTAACACACCATGTTGTGGTGGACTGACTAGCATCAGAAGTGCATACCGTGCGGAGGACGATCCAGTCACTTTGGCAATACTCCACTTTTGCAGTGAAGTCGGATGTCAGGTGGTTTTCATCGATGTAGCGCAGCAGGTCACCAACTGAGCGCAGCATCACCACCTACAAACACAGAGCCACAAGGCATCTAGCAGCCACCTGGCCAGTACTGTACTGCGTCTGACATTTTCACAAATACAGAAATGACTTGTCACAATAAAACAGCAGCATCTTTCAACTTGTCCGTTTGGCTGCATGTAGCTAGCAATGTATGGTGGTTGTTTACAGAAGAGCGAGAGAGAGAGAAGACAAGAATAACTACTGATTATAAAAATGGACAGGGGGATAGTGTATGGTGTAAAGCAGAGACAGGACTGTGGTGCATCAAATTGGCAAAATACATTTTTACGTGTTTTACACTCCGTAAACTCCGTTTCCTCACCGGCATCTTTAACAGGAAGTCATCCTGGCTGAAGCGAAAGCCCAGGTCAGTGCTTGAAGATGGACTGGGGGTGGTGCTTAACAAGCCAGTGGGGCGGAGCACCAGGACCAAATGCAGATTGCCTGGAAATGAGGTCTGAAAGACAAAGAGGTGTGTTATCTTATTTGTTTACTCAACTTCATAATAGCATTAGATAATCAGACGCAAGCAAATAATGGACTGTAATGGAAGCCAAAAAAGGAGAGTAGAGGTAATAGTATTTTAAAATGCATAAAGTCACAACTGTAAATCAATCAATCAATCTGTAACTCAGCAATTTAAACCAACTCAGCTCTGACTACTGAGGACTTAGAACTGAGGACCACTGTGATGTACCAGGAAATTATTTAAGAGAAGATATTTCTTGTCAGCCTAACAAAGTGGTGAACTGGGTTTTGTGGATTTATCCTCCACCACATCCCTGGATCAGGGCAGAGTAGCACAGAATGAGTGGAGTCGGCCAGTCGTTCAGAATTGTTGACAGCTGCATGTTGTTAGTCGTGCGGTCGAGAGAAGCTCAACACAGCACCAGCATCTCTCAGTGTCAATCTGGGGGAGTCTGCTGGTCTCTACAGCACTTCAGCAGCAGCTCCATCCGGCTGTCACTCTTCTCTTCTTCATGATCAACTGCCGCGCATGCCCCCACTTTCTCTGTACAAACACAGAGCTTATTTCTGTTGACACATCAGGATGTTACAGGGTCAGCGCAAGCTTGAACTGGTCAAAATCCATTCCTGATTCATTTTCTGTGTGGCTTCTGCTATCTTAGTGTTCCAGTATTTCTCCATCTTTTATGATTCTTCTCTGTCTCCGTTTGCGTCTGTCTTTATGTCTCTGTTTTTTACCTGCAGCAGATAATTTATCTGATTAGCATATTTTCAACAAGAGATGCAGCAAAAATAATCACTGAAATACACTGTACTCTTTGAGCACAGTGGCATACGGATTAAAAACGAGTGGTCTTGTCTTATTGCTTCCAGTTCCAAGTGACTGCCACAAGACTAATCGCCACTGACCTCTAATCTGTGATCTACCAATTGTGGCGACTCTTTACTCACCTGCTTGCCATCTCTAGCCTTGTCTCCTATCCTCTCCTCCAAAATACCGGCTGTCCAGCCCACATTTTCTCAACACTGTTTGCACAGATCCAATGGCCTCCAAAGATGTTTACACTTCATATAAACCTCTTCCACACTACACCGACTGGTGGACCTGGCAGGGAAAGTGTAGTGTATCTTTTGGTCCACTGCTTTCACATTATCCTCAACTATAATGTCATCTGATAAAACAAACAAAAGGATCAGAACTCAGCTTTTTTTCACTCTCTTCTAGGCTGGTAACTTTGTTAGCCACTCGCAGAAACAGGATTATAGGTATTTTAGCACAAATGGGCCTTTTCTCTGACAGTGGCAAAGGAAACAGCTTTCTGTATTCAGGTGTGTTGTAATCATCACAGCTAGACCTTTAACCCAGAAGCTGTGGACCTTAGACCAAATACACATAGCTTCGGCTGCCTTTCTACAGTAGCCTTTTGTAAGAATAAATGACCCTACCAAGTGAAGAGTCATTCAAGTCATCAAAATGACCCTGGATATTTACTCATATAGCAGCCATGATGGATGTTACTGGATTATTGTAGACTTCTGCATCCCACAAATGCATTTAGATTTGTGGCCATCAAGTATCTGACACATATTCCCAAATCTGTTACATAAAGCTGCATAAACTGAAGACACTTCACAGTTGCAGCATGTAGTGCCAAAACTGATACAGCCTCTGCACCTGCAGTTGCAGTCCAAACAAACGTGCACACACACAAGACACGTTTGTCATTGGCCTGTCCTGGTCCCCTACAAAGACTCTTAACAATGAACTTCCATCTGAATCTGACCAGGCTCTTTAACCGAGAGGCATTTTAAATATCTAATGCAGTTTGCACTGTGCTGAGAGCACATCCCAACCACTGTGTCGCAGTACTAAACTGTCTTAAGACCAGCTCGTCTCCCTCTCTGCTGCAGTACCCTCGCCGCTCCTTTTGAAGCCTCCCACCTCCCCACCTCCCGGCGGAGCTTACCGCGGCCCGGCGCAGACGGGGGAACCCCCGCAGCGGGTTGGACTCGGCCATGGCTTTCAGCGCTTCCCTCTCCCGTGTTCTCCCCGGGCCCGGGAAGTCTGCAGCGGGACGTGGTGTCGGGAGCGAGCAGCCGCAGCGATGGCACGGTACCTACACTGCAGTGTCCGGGCGGGCCGAGCGGCGCGCTGAGTGCGCACCTCAGCAGACGCACACAGGAGAAGGATGACGGGGTGTGTTTCACTTACCTGACGTCAAAGCCAAAATACATTTGCGCGGCCCACTGCTGCGCCGTATAAGAGCCCATCTTGTTGTTAGTGCACATGCCATGCTAAACAATGATTACATTTTTTAGCCTGTTGTTACTAAGCAGGAATCTAGGAGAATAACTGGGCCGACCCTGCCTCTGCCTCACCCCGCTGAAAAATAAGTTGCCTTCACGTTTCTGAACTTGAAGATGACTTTTTTGTTTTATTACCAAACAGAGAAGCATTCACTACATGAAGCACTGGTAGGAAATACAAAGGGATGGAGAGGGTTGATGAATTTCCACCGGATCCGCTAGATGGCGCTTGAAACTCAGGAGATTGTAAACCACCTCTGGATCACCTTGTGGCCTACACAGTAGGCCTGGTCCGATTAACCTGTTACAGGGCCTTGGAGCAGAAATTTGCTGATTGGCCTCCATTGGAAATTAAGTATAACCTGTCACCTCCACGTTCCCATCAAATAGACTATAAAACAACTTAATTATTATGCTTAGACACCAGTAGCCTTTTCTGCGTGTAAACTAGCTTGGGGTAACTTGATTGAAGCCCCTGAAAACTTGGTTTCAATCCCTCTATAACATTAAATACACATGACTATGTAAGCAACAAATTTAAATTTTGGGAAAAATCATAGTTTAAAAACTTGATTAATCTGCTCTTATCAAGACGGTGTGGGTGGTTTGATAAGATTTGATTGACAGTAACTGCATCTCATTCTGATTCAAATGTTGTTAAATTCTGAGTCAAGACTGAGTCCCACCCACTTCAAACCTGTTAGCAGAGCACAGACAAAGGAATACGGAAATCTCAACAACCAAAACTGTTCTAACTTTGGCAGAAAATGTGTTCGTGTAGAATCACTCATGGGAAGAATCTGAGGACCTGTAAACACAATTTTGGGAATATGGACCACATGAGTGCTCACTAAAATAATTAATGCCTTGATGCAGGGCCCCTCTACAAGACAGAGCCACGAGGTTAATAATGCAGGAGCCATTTTTGTTTTTATTGTACATAAGTGGTGTGAATTTGAAACAAATTTGCAGTTAGTGAAATAACCAAAAACCATTTGACATGGAATGAACCTGCTTTATAGATTATTTTAAAGGAATGCAAAAAAGCACATAAATTAAAAAACACAGTTTTGCTTCAGACTGAAATATGTCAGCAACTGTCGGATAGATACACTCATGGTCCCCAGAGGATGAATCCTATTGATTTTGGTGATCACCTGACTTTTCCTTTAGCTTCACGATTTGGTTTATGACCAATTACCTGCTAAACTTATCGCATTCCCATCAGCCATAGCTATGCTTTGTGTTTAGTGCTGATTAGCTAATGTTAAACTAATGTTAAAGTAAGATGTTGGACATGGTAAGAAATTATACCTTCCTAACAACAGCATGTTAGCATTGTGATTGTGAGCATGTTTGCATGCTGATGTTAGCATTTAGCTCAAAGCACTGATATGCTTAAGTACAGCTTAACAGAGCTGCTAGTGTGGCTGTAGACTCTTAGTTTCTTTCCATCAGGTTTGATTATATGGGCTCATTTCACCTGTACTTTATCATATATTGTCTCATCCCATCTCATCTGATGTTGTCTTGTTAATGTGTATCTACGGTCACATAGCTTCATGTCATGTAGATCATTATCGTGTTGGTGTGCGTCATTTCTTCTCATCTCATTCTGTACTAACCCACAGATAAGTGATTATGCTGGTTGTGCCCTTTGGCTGACGCTGCTCATGAGACACTCCACATCATTATTAGTGTGTTTGGCCTCAAGTGTTTGGTCTTTAAATGGGCTCAGCCACCCACAGTGCGTTCCCTCAGATGGTCCTAAATAAAACCTCTCAGTACATGGGAGCAGTGCCAACTTCGTGACCAGACGCTAACGTGACATTTGTTTCACTCTGTATATATTGCTTGTTTATTCCAAACCATAGAAGTGTCTGTTTTCTGATCACGTCAAATTATGTTAATGTTTTCAAAAGAGAGGGGTTCTTTTTTTATTGAAAAGCTTTTTTTAAATTAATATATAAAATTAATGTTTTGGGGGTTTTTTTACATATAGGAACAAATTAGAAACACTTTGTACAAACACAGCAAAAACTTTTTTTCAGTACACTGGATTCAAATTCAGGTACAAAGAACCTGTCTTGGTATCATAAACCTGCCATAACACATTTAACGGACCAATGCAGAGTTGTATCAGTGTATGGTTAAAGAAGACTGTGGTGGAGAGATCTGACAAAGAATGAGAGACAAAAAACATTCATGTTAATACTCTGCATTTCAACCTGGTGGGTTTTGTTCTGGGTCAACCACAAGAATATTTATGTGTGGGCTATTTTAGTAAGAGCTTACGATTGAAGTGGATTACATACATTAAGTAGGCAGAGTTTCACTCTGTATGACTCGCTGTCTTTTTCCAACCTGCAATTAGGTATTTAGGTAAATTACATTTCAATGTTTGTCTCGCTTTCTGTTATCGGTCTTCAACCCCCTTCATTGTCTCTGTCACCTTTTCATCAAACTAATACAGCCAACACAGTAGATTTTATACATGTATTGCCACTATTTGTATTTCATTCTGTATATTAGTATCATATTTTGAATTAGATTTACATACCACACAAATATTTTCAGATAATGCTTGATATCAGTCATTCCAATGTCCAAAATCTCTTTCTCTCTCCTTCTCTTTTTATTTGTATACAAATGAGCCTGACTGTTCAGTCATGTGCTCAATTGGGAGATCTGCCTCAGAGGGAATCACACTGTCACGTTGTGTTTAGGTCGGTGATCAAAAGGCTGAGAGCCAGCGAAGCCACACTTTTCCAGGAAGCAAATCACATGGCAGACAAAACAGTGATTAGTATGGAGGCAATGTGACCTGTTTTTACTTTACCTGACCCTACTACATACGTTTTATTTTAACGTTCCCAGATGACGAATTGGTGTGGTTAAGAACGAATTGCAAAGGCAAGAACATTTATACAACCATGGAAATGTTTGTCCACTTCTTCTTCCACTTGAAGCTTTAATTTCCCAAGACTCAATCTTTCACCCTAGAAATAACACATTACAACAATAACTACAAGTCCGTACTCTTCGCATCAGTCAAATTAAAACAACCTGAGCAACGATAAAGCTGATAAAGCTTTCACATAACACATCCCCTGCACAGCCTCTATATTTTGATTTGAGTGAACTAATACCTCAACCAAGCCAAAGTCATTACAACACAGTGACCCTTGCCTTGTGGGCCGTCATGGTGGCCTGGAGGTAATTCCGCTGGCTGGATTTCAACTAATTCCCCTTGTGACGTTATCCCCCCTTTACCCATATTTTAACAATACATAAAAAGCCCACAAACCTACAAATTATTGTAGCAATCAGTCAGTCAGTCAGTCATTTTCTTCCGTTTATTGTAGCAATGATGTGTTTACCTGTCATTTATTCATGCTGTGGCAAGAATATCACTTTTATCATAACTGCAACTCCAACAAGGATCCAATCAGGGAACCTGCATTACCCTGAATATCAGTGTGCCAGTGTTAAAACAATATTCAACTATCTGAACCATTATATTGTAATCAATACCCTTAAAGTGGCCCTTATGTGCTGCATCTTTCAAGACAAGACTCCATTTATATAATTGTACTAATGTATCAGTTGGTTTAAAATTAGGTTCTGTGGATTTGAACTTTCAACATGAGCTTGTTGTAATGGAGATTTGTGGGGTTTCAAAGGTCAAAGGGGAATTGTTCTGGTGATTCTGCCTAATATCTGGCACATTACTGAGACGCTGTTGAATAAGACAGCTTACTTTGACGTTGCCGTCGATGCTCCCATCATCCACGCCGTAATGGGACTAGGAGCCCTTAATCTGCTGAGATCAGACAGACTGGAATACTAAGAATCTCCACACTGCTACACAAAGACCTAAAAATATTACACGCCCTTTATTTTTACTGTTTACCCTTTATTTTATAATATAAAACAGTTTATTTTAAAGTTATCAGATTTGTTTGTTTCTTGAGAAAAATATACTGCAAACTATGGCTAAAGGGAGTTAAAGTATAAAAGCTTATGTTCACCGTTGTCTCTCTGACCTAATACATATCCTTCTCTCATCTGTTGGTGGGAGAAATGTGTCTTAAGTTTGCTAGTTTTTAACCTTTGCCTCTGTGAGCCTTTATGAGCAACACTGAAAAAAATATGATAAACAATAAGGAAAGATTCTTCAGATGCTTGTTCTCAATTAACAACACAGCACAACTCCTTCATTAAAACAGGTGCAGCTCTTAGATAGATCAGTAGCTACTAATAATAGTAGCTCTAAAGGCTATTATTAAACACAAGTCAACATATCCAGCAGGAAACCCTCATGTCATGACACATCCAGGCATTTTTGTCAAAAAAGATCACAATGATCCCTCTCAGAGAAGTTAACCCTGATTTTAAAAGGCTCTAAAACTTTTACTCTGATTTATTCTGAATTAAAGAAGGCTTGATTGCTTGGTTTGCTGATGTGCAGAGGGGATTATAAGCCTACTATAATCGCAGCCATGTGGTGACTGTGTGGTTGTATGTCTGTCCCTGTGATTTAACTGGCTGGTATTATTAAACCCTTTGTAGTCCAAAAAAAGCTATTCGCTGATTGCTTAACTGGATTATGAAGCAGGCAACGACAAAAATAATGAACCGGTTAAGCCCAAACGATGCACAGAGAGAGGCTGTATGTATATAAAGGGACTGGTGACTGTTGCAGACCGCACTCTCCACTTACCCTGACACACTCTACCAAGCTCCCAGACAACTGAGAAGAGGTAAGACTTCTTCATCTTCATGAGTGGATGGATGGAAAGATGGATGAATATAGTGGTGATACTAATGATGAAATACAGCAGCTGCCTGAATTTTCACTTGGAGAAAGATGCATGATTTTACTTTTTGAATAGAATAAGCTGATGCAGGGAAAGACTACATGGGCTCATACTTGAAATATTATATATGTTTGTGCCAGAAAATGCAACTGCTCTTAAACTGAAAATCAGTGACTTTTGTTACACCTTGGAGTTGAGTGGGTATGCTATTAGTAATCATAATTGTATTACACTGAGCAGTCTTTTACAGGGCATTTTACAGCCTACAGTTTCTCTAAATGGGAATTGCAAAACATTTCTGCAAGAGATAAAAGTATTTGAGAAAGATGTGTGATTCATACTTTTGCTTCATGTTTTTGGCAATGTACCTGGCTGGCTGTAAAGTGTCACAGTATTGCTGTTGTAGATTAAAGCAGCCTAAACGATTGATAGTATTTTTGCAGGTAAATGTGCTGATCTCCCAAAATTCCAGTTTGAACAGTAAGAACTGTAACCCTGATACTGAGTTAGAAGTGCAGGCATATTTCTACAACAATTATCCAATCAGAATTGAGGAATGCGCCTGTGCTGTACCTCTCCATGGTCCTGAAATGCACACGCAGCCTTTCTTCCTCAATCCACACAGTTGGTTTGGATTAGAGGTTCCTTCTGGGATAAAACCCCATCACCATTCTCCTCAGTCTCCACAGCAATGTCTGTGCATGCAGAAACGTTTTCAACGTTAAAAATAGGTAAATCCAGGGCAAACATGAGGAAAACACAGGGCGTATATTTCAACTATACTCTGTATTCACTTTTCCTTGACTTTGTTAAATGATCCACATTACTAGCATAACAAGTCTAACTTGTACAGTGTTACATGAATTACTTCAGTACACCTGATCCATTTATAATCACACAAAGGGCTTTTGTCTGCACAGTGTTTAACACACGTCCATTAGATTGGAAGTTGAGGCAGGGCAACTGTATGTGATGGAAAATGAACAATTAATCATTTACTTAAGTAGTTTTTCATAGTAAATATTTTGTAGAAGCCACAAGTGAATAAGACCAAACGGTCTCAGGACAGCAGATTATGTCTGAAAGAAAGTTAAGAAATTGGCAAACCCCTCTTACGGCACTCCAGTTGATAATTGAATATTTAATGAACAAAAATTAAACTAATGCTTACAACTCTCCTAACCTCTCTGTAATAATCCTTGTTACAGAGTTATAGAGGGCTACTGATAGGACAGTGTCTCATTAAGTCCAGGAACACTACACCAAATTACTGAAGGGGAGTTATCCATCTATCCAATTGCCCTTGAACAGTCCACAGAAGCAACAGCTTTGGCACTTCTGTTACGTTTGAGGGGAACACATTGTGACATAATCGTGTGTGTGTGTCAGGTAATCTTATCGCAAAGGATTAACCTTCAGTACCTTCAAAACAAAACACCACTTCAGCTGAGCTGACAGTTGGTGAAGGATCAATGTCTTAATCCCAACATCTGACTGATACTGTGACCTCCTAATAAACAAGTCACTTCTTTTTTCTTTTCTTCCAACAGAATACTCATTAAGATCTTCCAGAGATGGCAAAGTAAGTGTTGTTTACCTTTACCTTGTCTTACTTCAACCTGAGTACTGCCCAAAAAATCCTTTAAACTGAAAAATCAAAGCGTAAAATATAAAGTTGTCTTGCTACTGTTGTTGTGCAGCTATTCACACTGCAAATACCCAAATATAATACTTAAAAGTTATCATTATTGGAAAGATTAGTCCATTTTGCTAAAAAGAACTGAAAAGCTGAAACACTTAGATTAAAACCTTTAATCACTTTTAAAACTGTACTACCTTGGAGTTGCAGACGTTGCCCAGGGTCGACCAGTTCCTAAAAGTGACAAGTAGTAGTTATTTAAGGTTTATCTAAGGTTTGATAATACTTAGTTGGTCGACGTGTCGGTGCAAACGTGGTCTCAGACAGTAACACAGGTAATGTGCTATTTGGGAACCCTGCCACACCATTTGTAGCTCCCTCACCTGGGCCAGCCTCTCAATCCGCGTACGATGAGGTAAAGCTGATCCACACTTAGCTGTTCCTAACTGGATGAGAGGGAATAAGGGATTACTGGCCCTGCTGCTGCTTGCAAAGAAACCTACTTTACCTTCAGAGTCGAAATATAATAATTATTTTAGCTGGTTAATCCAGACAATAATGGATGTACACTTATTATTTATACATTCACAAGCCACTTAGTATGTTTTGCTATACAATTTCTGCAACTATATTGAACTTATCATACATAAAACCTATTGTCATTACTTTTGATTGTTAGAAGTAACACATGTTATGGAGAAGGAAGAAAGCAAAGGATAGAATGAAGGCTGGAAGGGGGCTACATTTAGGAGGCAAAGCCAGTAGAGTGAAAGGAAATCATCATTTTTTTTTCATAGAAAACAAGATTAGACTTAAACAAGTCTCTTGGGTAAGTTTGCTGTAATTTAAGCCAGGGCGAACTGAAGACATCAGGGTTGATGAATCAGACACAAATAGTCTTAAAGTGGTGTTTCTCTTGCTTTTTTTCACAGGGTTTTCAAGAAGACCAGTGGAAACGGAGGGGTAAGTCTACACTTGTTGATTTTTCTCGTTCTTCTCTTGTTTTGATTTGTGTGGTGATAGTGTCAGTGAAAAATGAGTGAAACATACTTGGAAACAGACTTACTGCCAACAGGGTCTGAAGCACTCAACTGTTTTCCCGTCCTTCTGTCTGACAGCTGACCCTCTACCTGGGGAAGAGAGACTATGTGGACCACATATCCGAAGTGGACAAAGTTGGTATGTTCCTTCTTCAGTGTGTGTGTGTCTGTGAGTGTGCAGCTGCTTGGTGAGGATGATAAATATAATATTGTCTGCACTGTTACCTTTACAGATGGTGTTGTAAAGCTGGACCCAGCTGATTTTGGAGACAGAAAAGGTAACATCATAAAAAAGTTCCATATTAAAATTCATTTTCAAAGCTGAGTCGAGTCATTTGGAGATGTAAGAGATCGCGATGAAATCTGCTGTTATGTGTTTATGTGTACAGTGTTTGTGCAGCTGGCATGTGCCTTCCGTTATGGTAGTGAGGACCTGGATGTGATGGGCCTGTGCTTCAGGAAGGACATCTGGATCCACCATGTCCAGATTTACCCCGAGAACCAAAAGCCCACCCTGAGCGCCATGCATGACACCCTGCTGAAGAAGGCTGGAGACAACGCACACCCTTTCAGTTTTGAAGTATGACAACATGTCGAGATACAAAGTGTAAAAACTTTAAGACCTCACCCATTTCAAGAACATGGTCTACCTTTTGTGTTCAGGTTGAAATGAAAAGTTTATTTTACAAAACGGTTAATAGAGACAACATGTCTATGGAATATTATATTGGACCTTTTTAATACTGACTATTAAAAAGGAATGACATTTTAGAGGCTCCATGTTAGGTTGCTTGATATGCAGAGAGTCTGATACATTATTAATTAAAAAGGAAAGTAAATTGCTTTGTAAGAGGTCTCTGTTTCTATATAATCCGTTCACATTGTAGAAAATAAAATAAAATAGTATGCCATCCTCAAATTTAGATGACAATTTGACAATTCATAAGAATTTTGGGACCTAAAAACGTTGCCTTAAACCAGAAAAGGTTGCTAAAGGAGTCTGAACTCCCATAACTGATTCCGATTTAGTGGTTTGAATGCAACCTCTGAAAATGTGCTTTATTATACAGGGAAAAAACAACTCCTATGTTTCATTATAAATGTTCTTTGTCTCTGTAGATTCCCAACAACCTGCCATGCTCAGTCTCTCTGCAGCCTGGACCAGATGACAAGGGGAAGGTAAACCTCATGCCAATCTGCCAACATCATTCACCTCTCCATATCACATAGCCTTAGTGTGCAAACAAGTATGTTAATCGTTGCCGCTTTTCATTGTCACAGCTGCTAACGTTTTGCTATTTTTGCTTTGCAGGCTTGTGGTGTCGACTTTGAGGTCAAAACTTACCTTGCCAAGGAAAAGTGCAACCCTGACGAGAAGATTGAAAAGAAGTGAGGGTGCTTTCATCTTTCATCTTTCAACTGTTTGCCTTCCTATTCTGCCTGACTAACATGCTTTTCTTCATTCATCTCTTCTTTCTTCCTCTGTCTGATTGTGCCCGACAGGGACACTGCTCGCCTTATCATTCGTAAAATCCAGTACGCCCCCTCTCAGGTGGGCGCTGGGCCCAAAGCCGATCTCTGCAAAAGCTTCATGATGTCTGACAAGCCTGTTCATCTAGAAGCTTCCATGGAGAAAGATGTACAGTAGAAAAACTTTATTATTTAAAATGTCTCAGAAATATTTTTTGACATTTACTAAATGTATTTGCTATCCTAAGTTTTCCCAACTATACCACCATGCCCCGCCATTAACTGGTTGTTTCCTGGTTTTGACCACAGCTCTACTTCCACGGCGAAGCCATCCCAATCAAAATCAAAGTCAACAATGAGAGCAACAAAACAGTCAAGAAATTCAAAATCACTGGTGGGTAGCTCTGATAATAGAAATTATTTTATATAGATTCAATACGACTATTACTAAGAGCACAATACAACTATTTTGTCTCAATCTTTCTTTCTGTCTACATTCCCCTCCGCCCACAGTGGACCAAACCACAGACATTGTCCTCTACTCAGCAGACAAATACACCAAGTCGGTTCTTAACCAAGAGTTTGGGTACGTGGACAGAAAACTGAATGTACAGAACTACACAAATATCAAGCATCAAGCACTCAGTATGTTTGTGTTTTATCCTCCACAGAGAGACAGTGGAGCCCAGTGGCACCTACGAAAATACTCTGAGCATTACACCACTGCTGACTGAAAACAAGGAGAAAAGGGGGCTGGCACTGGATGGAAGACTGAAGGATGAGGACACCAACTTGGCCTCCTCCACTATGTAAGTGGACAACCACAGCAGACAGGACTAAAGCATGATTTACATGTAATTCATATGATTATAGCTATATAGCTAAGACCAAAGCAGTTCTCATTTCTGCGACTGACAACTTTGCATGCAATACATTTGCCACTTTGTCGTTTTACATTTACAGTAGCGTTTCTTGCATGTCACTCTGTCCATGATGTCTTATAATAGTTTTTAAAAGGTCACTTAACTGAAATAAATTCAGTCCCTCATCCCTCAAATCCTTGTAATTCCTTTTTTCCACAGACACCGACCGGGTGTGGAAAAGGAGGTGTTGGGAATCTTGGTTTCTTACAAGATTAAAATTAACCTCATGGTGGCTGGAGGAGGGTAAGTGATGGCTCCTGTTTTAGCATTTTGGCACAAGGAAACTTAATTTAAAAAAAGACTGAAATTAACTAAAACAAACTTGCTCTTGTCTTCATGTAGCCTGCTGGGCGGTCTCACTGCCAGGTGAGTGGGGTTTATTTTTGATTTCAAATTTCACAGCCCATTTAGCCAATTAGCAGTATTCACCAATCACCTGTATTATTCTGATTGGTTTGTTTGTTTTCTGTGCAGTGATGTCACAGTGGAACTGCCATTGATGCTCATGCACCCCAAGCCTGAAGGTATTTTTTAATAACACGCACAATCAAACATCCGATTTGTCTCTACACTATCTTACTGATACCAGTGCACCTAACAGTTTATATGCTGGCTTTTCTAATGATTTTACCTTTTCATCCGACTATTTTCTTCCTTTCACATCAATCTCCTTTACAAATTATGCAGAGTAAAGACTCCACAACAGTGTAAGTACAAAATCACTCACACCATTTTTGGTGCTATCGCGTAGAAATAATATTGTTGAGATTTATTGTACAACTTAGCAAGTTAGGAGTACAATTTAGAGGTGAAATTTTTGTTTTAGGCATTTTGTTATTGGGTGATAATGTTCAGGCTTTTTAATTAATTAATTTCTTTTTAATGGTCTTCTCTTGCAGTGTCTTAAAAGAAAACTCCCCCATAGTCAAGGTGAGGTTCCTAAACAAGTATAAAGTTCAGAAAAGTCTGCTCTATTGTGATCTGTCGGTTTGGACTTGTGTGGTATTAACAACCATGTACATATGTTTGTCCATAGTATGCTTTGTTTTCTGTTTTAGGCTAAGCAGTACATAGTCTTTATTACAGCTTATTTATCTGTCAAAGAAAATCATGATCAAAAGCAAAACTTAATTAAAACTTCAAGGGTATTAACATGAATGAATGAGCATAATTTTATTTTATTTAATGAGTCCTTTCTCAATTCATAGTAGGCTACAATAAATCCAGTTGAGTGATCATCATATGGTTATTTAATGTGTGATGTTACATGTTAGTGGATGTGTAAAAATATTAAAGCAATTTCAGGTGACGTATGAGTTTTGTACACATTGTAAACTTCTCTTTGCATTTATTTATTTCCAGAGAGGATGTTAACCTGGCGGTTGAGAGGAAAGCCACAGAAAGACAGGAAGACAATGAGGGGAAGTGAGTCAAAACAAAGACGAAGGATCCGACTTGTGTAATGAGACCAAATAACAATAACCGAGCAACTGAAGAGAATGACCTTTTCAACACACTAAGGATATACGTACAGATGTAACATCAGTCCCCTCACAGATTTTGTTGTTCTTGTTTTTTGTTGTTTAATTGATGTCATTTAGCTATAGAAGGGAGTATTTGGATTGCAAAAATAGTATCCAATATTTAGAGACCAAAGATTCATTTTCACCACCCTTCAGAGTATAAGTGGGGAAAGAAATCAGCTTGAAGCCCATAAAAACCACTGTTTTTTGGATTACGGTGACGCACTCATCTGTTATTTTGAATGGCACGTTTTTCTCTCTGTGAAATGGATCATATTTTGTTTCTGACGTCAAGTCAGATAACCCAAAATACAATAAAATTATTGTAACAAAAGAATTATTGTGATGTGGGTTTTGTTTATGTTTGTTGTGTTTTCATTAATGGACCAGCCCATTGTAGTGAAAGGTCAGCTTCTAATAGGATGTCAGTAGTGCTCTCGTTCACTTGTCTGCTTATGCTTTGGGGGTCATGGATGGCAAGTGACTCTTAACGGTTTACCTGTCTGAAAGCCCACACAGGGACATATGTGACTTAATGCGGAGCGATTAAGGGTTAATTAGCTTTGGGACAATGTCCCAGGCTCTTTCTCTTTGTTTCCCTCTTTGGTGGTGAAACATTCAAACCCAGTCTGTCTATGTGTGTTTCTATACATCTTGAGTGTCCAAGCTCCATACTATATATTATTAATAATCCCAGGCCCTTAGAAATAAGGTTCACTGTTTATGTAGCAATAGAAATATCATTTTTCAGAAATGCTCTGAGTTTGTGCATCTGTTGGATAATAAATAAACAAATCATGACTTAGCTACTGTGTGATTCCCTTGTTATCAACCTGCAAACTGGCCTCCTTCTTCTCTGAGCCTGTGTCCTGTCTGCCGCTCTGTAAGATAACCACGCCCCAGTCATTTGAATATAAGAAATGGAACTGTGGCATTATGAAATAGCCCCATTAAATAAATAAATGTGGCTTTATAAAATAAAAGTCCAATGAAATGAAAAGCTATTTATTTATTTATTTAATATTGAATGAAATGGCATTCCATATGTATGTCCATGCTCTCAGCTGGGCAACCTAACGTGCAGCAGGTGGTGGGCTGGGCATTCAGAGATCCAGAATTTCAGTGAGGGAGAAAGAGTAGATGTGCTTCCAGCCCCTTGACTTTTTATGTGGGATAACCATGTTAAACAAAATATTAATCATAGCAGAGTGTTTTTACATAGCCTACTTTAAAAAGTGCCTGGAGGGGATCTTTAATGCTTTACTCATGTACCACAATAATATAATGTTTTTGAGTTAAAATATCTTCATTTGGGTGCTTTTCCAAGCAAATATTGATATGCGATTGTTTGCAATTAAATCAGAATATTTATGCCACTCCTTAAAGTCTCCATGCCACCCTCTTGCCATCCCATGAATATTTCTCTAGAAATAACCCAAACCCCAGAAAATGGCTCCTTGGTTTTATGAGTGCTACTCGTGGATGTATAAAGAGTTACTGGACTAATTACAGGAATTTAAAATTGTAATACTGAGGAAGGGGACAGTAATGCAACGTTAAGGACGCAGACTGCCGTAAAACCCCAAAGATGAAGAAGACGACGACGCCTGACGGCTTTGACGTCATCACGCACAACGTGTAGCAGTGAAGCAACATGGCTCTGAATGGAGGTTTGTGAGCTCATGAGCTTAAAGCAAGCTAACTTTGACATTTCTCCCATTCACCTGTACTGTTGATAAAGACCTATTTTGGCGCACGTGTAGGCAATGATTCTCTTGTTTAATTTGATTGTTGCTAAGATATGTCTTCACCGCCATATAGATAACTGTTAGCAGACGTTAGCCCGGTTGCTTTGCTAGCTAACGTTAGCTTATGATCACGTTCTAAGAGAGCACTGCGGCAATGGTAATCACGTTTACTAACGACATAACACAGACCATAGTGTTGTATACAAATGTTCTAATAAGTGCAAAAGTCTTGTAAAATCGAATTAATTAAATCAGCAACGTGCTAACCGAGATAGACAACATATAGACACGTTACAACAGTGCTAAGAACTGTTTATAAGTAGTTAGTATCGCAGCATTTTGTGAGGGTAATGGTGCAGTACAGTTAAATGAAGTCAGCACTCTGTTACTGACCCCAGATGACAAGGACTTTGAGTGGGAGCCTCCAACAGAGGCAGAGATGAAGGTGATCCAGGCTCGCAGGGAACGACAAGACAAAATCAGCAAGCTGATGGGAGACTACCTGCTCAAAGGATACAGGATGCTGGGGGAGTGCTGTGATGTGTGTGGGGTGAGTGAAGTGGATTTTTATGTTGGGTTTGTGATGTGGTAGTAACTTTTTTAATAATGTAGAAAATGTGGAGTGGGGTAATGTGTGTTGAAAGTTTGTTTTGTGTTTCCAGACAATTCTGCTCCAGGACAAACAGCAGAAGAACTACTGTGTCTCATGTCAGGAGCTGGACTCTGATGTTGACAAGGACAACCCTGGTATACATAACTCCCATTTAATGCGCATCCTCACATTTTAGTTTTTATTTTTCTGTCTCCTCATCGCTGCTCTTTTTGCCTTGAGCCTTTTGTAAATTCTTCTTGTGCTTGTTCCCATGTCTCCCTCTCGTCTTTTGCTCCTCTCCTCCCAGCTCTGAATGCTCAGGCAGCGTTGTCCCAAGTGAGAGAGAGACAGCTTGCGGCCCAGTCCCCTGCAGCGTCCCAGGCCCCTGAACTCAATGGAGGCGCAAGCAGCAGTCAGGCAAGTGTGTCAGTTCCCAGACCAGAGCACTGTGAGGGGGCTGCCGCGGGGGGAAGAGCTGCCCTGCCTCCACCTGCAGTCCCTTCTCCTTCAACTCCTGCCTCCACCACAGCCGTGGCACCCACTCGCCCCCCAGTTTGTCCACAGAGTGCCGCCCTCCGACCTGTGCTGCAGGAAGCTGAGGAAGCAGTTCTAACCAAACTTCGCTGGGCCACTACCCAGCTACAGAGTTCGGCGTCCCTGGAGTCAAGTATCCAGCTCTGTAGCCTCATCGCCAGCTGCGCAAGCTCACTGCGGAGCCTCAAGGAGCTCAGCCAGTAACCATCATGGAAAAGGTTGAAACCATGGATTAACGGGGAACGCTGTTTCTACTTGCCTCTGTCCTGGGATACTGACTCCGGTTCGCTGCTTTGCAGAATCTCTCTTTGACTGAATCCTTGCATAGAGCTGAGTTCAAAATTGGTCAGGAAATGCACTTGAAATAGGATTAAAATGTCAAAAGTGCTCTTCAGTTAAGATACCTATATGGCTGGCAGAAATATCATGTTACATGGTTTCATAATATGTTACAAATGTTTAAACATTTTTGTCATTTTGTAAGTTATGATATAATTTTAAGAACTAGACATTTCAAAATGCATATTCAGCATTGGTATTAATTTAAAATCTTCTGGCCATTTAAAAAAAAGACTTAATCTGTATTCTACAGTAAAGACTGTTGATGTATTTCTATAGTTGATTGGCTGTGATTACTCCAAAACAGACACCAAATTGACATCTGGTGAAATGACAATACCTGTTTTCTGATTGGTTGATCCGTAGTATCCACACAGTGGTGCAGATCACAAAGATCAAACAAAAGCTAAACACCACAGTGCACAAATGCTGGTGTAATTGTGTGCCTGCAAGAGTATCTACGCTGATATGTAACATAGTGCTAGACTGCAAGTCATCAAATCAGATGTATACTCTCTTGGTACACTCACTGTAAAACACCAGTCCTCTGATCGGACCCTCACTCGTGCATTTTTCTTTTTTCTGTTCAGTCTGATGCTCAGATAGATTTCCGTTTTCTCTGACCTTCTGGTGATGCAAAGACTGCCATTGTGTGCTGGCAGTTCTGAGATTTTTATTGTAAATATATTTGATACATGATGGTGATGGTGGTCATGTGATTCAGTGATGCTCAGATGAGAGTGGGCAACATTCAGGAGTCAAACTCATAATTCTTTACCCATTAAAAACATCTAGAGCAAGTCAATTGTACACTGTTCATCAATAGACAGCACTTCATATTAGATAAAAGCCAGCTTCAGTGTTGTCCAAGGCAGTTAAGAGTTTTCTAATTATGTACCTGAATAAAGCTTTGCCTGTTCAGGAGTTCGGCAATTTGTTTCTTTCCACAAGAGGGCGCCAAATGCAAAAAGCCAATAAGCTTGTTAATCGGAAAATGCTGTATTTAAACAAGTACCACTTCAAGCACCAATAAACATGTAAATTGCATTAGTATTTAAAATCTGTCCTGTGAATTAGTTACATCTGCAGCCATACTTGTTCATACAAGTCGCCACTATTGCACTGGGAATTAAATTATTGACGCATTTATTTATTGTTTCTTTACTTGTCGGTCTACCCAATCATGGCCTTGTGTAGGATGTCAGTGTTGGGCAGCCCGAGTGTATTTTTTTGTATCAGCAGTAGTTGAATCAAACACACCAGACAGTCTCCCTTTCCCCCAAACGCAGACTGTAGCGGGGCGGGGCGCGGTCACTGCCGGGCGGAGCCGGGGGCTGTCGGCGAACTCGCCCACACAAAGGAGAGGAAACAAAACAAAGCCAGGAAGCCTGACATGAGCCCGGAGTTCACTCTGTAGCCCACTCAAACAGGAATGCATTGACTTGCTTTTGCCTTTGAAAAGCCGGTTACCAAAACTTGGGACGTCGCTCTGTTCTGCTACTGTGAGAGAGGGGAAAATAGCACCTTTGGGTGATGGTGAGACAGCACAACGCAGTAGCCCGTGTGCGCATTTGAAAGGGATCCGTGTCCTGCTTTCCTGAGACGTCCGCTGCAGAATCTGTGGCGCTGCATCTCCCGAGTCCGATGAACGGGAGTCAGTGCAGCGCGGCGGACTGTCCGGTGGGCGGTGTCTCCTCAGTGGAGGGACTGCCGCCGCTGCCCAACGGCCTGAGCGGCGACGCGTACTCCAGCAAGGAGCACAGCAAGAGAGCGCGCATCCAGGCCGACATCAGCCGGGGCGGCGGGGACGCGCCGCGCGTTCACGGCAAACCGGGCGGACTGGACGCGGCTCTGGCTCTGCTGCGGAAAGAGATGGTAAGGTGCCTGCATGTACGTTTGTATGTTTAAACAGCACAAATAGAACCTGCGGTTTGCCCTTTGCAATCTGCATTTAAGCACTTACGTTTGACAAAATAACTCAAGGTCCACTGTCCTGCTTTTCCCAAACCACATCTCATCAGTGGAAAGAGTTTGCTCAGATGTCATGGACATGGCTCAGTTGTGAAGATATATAAGTATATTAAGTCAAGTGCACCTTGAGCTATTTCCTAGGTCAAAGATGAACTTTCACGCTAAATGTCCTCCTCAGTTTCCTCATGTGTTGTGTAATCTATGATGGCCAGAGCAGATGTTTTGTGTTTGCTTGCAACAGGTGGGTTTGCGTCAGCTGGACATGTCTCTGCTGTGCCAGCTGTGGTCTCTCCATGAAGCCATCCAGGTGTACAAGGGCTCCCCGCTAATGCCCGAGGCCTCGTTCAGTGCCGATAATGGGTACTCTGAGGAGGACGAGGATGAGGAGGTGTCGGCAGTTCTCTCACAGCCTTTGTCTTCTTCGTCCTTGTCTCTGCCTCCGCCCAGCGGCATCTCCAGGGACCAGCGGATCAAAGACTCCTTTCATATTCCCTGATAAAGACACAGACGCATGCTCCATGCACCGTGCGCTATATGGTTCATGACTCTAACTGTACCTTCAGGCCCCATTTACAATAGATTTTGTGCCATGCATCCCTTGTCCAGAGAATATGTCCAGTATATAGTCCTATCCACATTCTTTTTTTACACTTTGCAAAATCAGTGCCTGTTTGATAGAAATCTGGTTGCATCTATCTGACACTTTTTCAACCAAGAATTACTTTATTTGACTTTCCATTGATGCGGTTTTTGGGGGAAGCGTATAACATGACACATGTGGCCTTTGCAGATGCATTCTCGCAGGCAAGTTTTGGCTCCACTGCATCAGGTTTGATATTCAGCTTTGGCGTGTCCTGGCTATACTTGCACATGGGTAGCAATCTGAAGATTATTTTGGGCAGATAAATGAGTGATGGTTATGCACAACACTGGGGGGGTAAATAAAATAAAATAAACAACTTGAATCCATTCGAATCCCTCATATACAGTAGGTATAGACATATTTACCACTGTACAGATTTTCTGGCTGTGGGCCAATCAAATGAAAGCAAATCAAGGGCTCTGTATAACAGGCTGTTAACTGGCTGCTTCTTAGCATCTGAACTTGCGCTACCTGGGTGTTGAATTCGCCATCTTTTGTATGTTGCAGCAGAAACGAAGCCAACTAAAGGAGGAAAAAATCAAGACAGAGATAAGTGAGACCAGACATCAGCTTTTTGCGCTTCATTGCATAATCTACATGCTACCACACGCTGCCGGCTTGGAATTGAAATTTAGATCGGTGGAATATTGTGACATCTATGAATGTAGTCGTGGGTTGAAATGAGGTTTGAAAATGGATTTGAAAAGCTAGTAAAATACTTCTTTTTTTTTTTGCGTCTACATCTTTAAATTACACTACAGAGTTTACCACAGACATGCACACTATTTCTGTTTTATTTTAAGGTAATCAGAGGATGATATTGCAAAATATGACCAACAGGGGACACACCGTCTCCAGTCAAGGCCTCCTCTTCTGAGGACACGTTGAAAGCAGCAGACTGGGGAAAACCATTTGCTGTGGAGACAGCAGGAATGGAGGGGAGTGACTTTTGAGCAGGAAAGTCTCATGCTGTTGTCTATTTATAATCAACATATGTCGTGGTTATTTTTAGAATCTAGAATCCGTTTGCTCCCCGTCTCTTCATCACAACACATGTCTTTGTGACACTTGTATTTTCCTTCCTCTCACCTGTTTGCATATTTCTTTCTCTGCCTCTCTTTGTTTTGTTTTTTTGTCATCCATCAAATCGGCTGGTCCTGGTCTTATCACAGCACGCAGTTACTGTTAAGTACTCTAACAGTTAGTGTGCTGAGTGATTATTACAATAAATAGACATTAGACTGGAGGATAGTGCAGTGGAGGTCAGCTGGCGAGGACAATAAGGTGTTAGTGGGGTGGCGGAGGGGGGCTGCAATACAGTAAATGGTGAGATCAGAAAATACCCCCAAGTTGAAAAAATAAACACAAGAGAGGACACTTTAATGTGACAACACAAAGGTCTGTGTTAGATTAGAAGCATTGAGTATGGTGTACAAGCTGTGCGTCCTGAGAGCAATAATTCGCCTCTGAGTATTGAACCCACAGCGTAATATTAGACCAACTCTGAGTCATGAGAGAGTTGCTGCTGCCCTGCACTCCTCCACCCCAGCTGCCTCTGTCCATCCATCCACCCCCCCACCTAAAAATACACTCCTGCTCTCATTGAGGAAAATCCCTGTGCCTTGACCTAGCCCAAACACACACTCACACACACACACACACACACACACTGACCTCCATCCAAATTGTTCCACTGTCGTTAATTGGATGTTATACACTTTTCGTTTGGATGACACGACCGAAACTCAGGAAGTGACTTGAGTTATTAACTATGAGCTCAGTTTTCAAATAAACAATGGGCGTCATGTAGGCTATGTCACGCCCTGGCGTTGGGGCCTGCATGGATATAACCCACGTAGCCCAAGAGCGATCTGAGCTTGCAGAGCTGATTAAGTGAAAACAGTCACTGTCAGATAAGCCTGTTCCAGTGTCACTCAAGATCAAAGTCTACAGGTATGACTGAAGACCTCAGTGCCTGCGCACAGGGCCTATAAAGCCGCAAGATAAAGAACTCTGCATAGTGCTGCATCACCAGTAGACACTCTTTGCATATCCTGTCTCGCTCTCTGCCTGGCTCTCTGTTACTGCCTGTTGGCCCCTACGGAAAGAGGGAGGGTGATCTCATTCTGGAGGACCTATGTTACAACAAGGCTTGACTAAGCGCTGCCGTCTGCATACTGCCAGAGAGAGAGAGGGGTTGAGAATGAGAGCTCATACAGGTGTTTGGTTGAAACTTTAGCTTCGTGTCCTTAATAGCCTGTTTGATTGACAGCGAGTGGGGCAGAATCGGTTCCTCTTTGATGATGGCCTAATTGTCACTTTCTGTATGCTACATACAGCTCCTTCTGTTCGGTACATGGCGACGTTACTCTTCTTCTTTTTTTCTGAGCGTGATGGAACTTATTGCCAATGAGCGCGAGTCGCAGCTTGTGTGAGGTTCATCATCATCAGCAGCAGCAGCAGAAGAAGAAGAAGAAGAAGACGACCTTTTAAGGAGACAGCGGACAAAGTTGGAATATTGTTGCGCAGAGGGGGAGTGTGCTCTTTCTTTCTTTTTCCTGTTTGTTAGGTTTTATTTAACCAGAGGAAGTTATGACTTCGGTATGGAAAAGACTGCAGCGAGTTGGTAAAAAGGCGTCAAAGTTTCAGTTTGTTGCCTCTTACCAGGAACTCGCTTTGGAGTGTACCAAGAAATGGTGAGTTTGGAGACAATATTACTTTAAGAGTTTACTTTTGCCCTGTGTCATATGAACGTTTTCCACAGTCTGAGATTCAAATGCCCCCCGATAGTTTGTGTAGTATGATATTAGCTATAATAACACTCCGTTATGACCATGTTTATTCTCGTGTTGTGGGTCTTTCCGCTTCACTGAGAAGGATGACGGCGTCCCTATGTATGTACATGTGCTAAGCTGTTCCTGAGTGACTTTGGGTTCGATTCCCGAGGCAGCCTATCAATAAGGTGTGTGTGTGTGTGTGTGTGTCAGAGAGGCCGTTATCAGTAAACAGCCCGTCTTTAGGGTCATTGAGCTTTAAAGAGCTTCCTACTAAAATCACTGGATATTAAAAATAGCATTTTTTTAAAGACATTAGCTCTGCAAGACACAATATTGGCAGACATGTAAACAATATGACTCTAAATAGTCTGTGTTCTTTGTGTCTTGCTTGTGTTTTATTATCACTTTATATTTCATTTTAAAATGTATACAGATTAAATGCCTGTGGTACATTTTGAGAAAGATTTAGTTTTACATTCAACATCAATCTTTAATAATTTATCATTAGAAGCACAACAGTGGACTCACTTGTCTCACTGTTATTTTTCAGAGATGCAATCAAATAACTTTATACCTCTCAAGCTCTGTAGGCCTTTCCCCTCTTGCGCAATTTCCTGTTTTACAAAACATTTGGGAGGTGGCCAGGTGATGCAGCATGGGCCATTATTGCAGCTCTGACATGCACTGACACAACTTTGCACAGAAATAATAACTCAGTATGGTCAATTTTAGGGTTCTATGGTCAAGCTTAAAAGGGGAACCTGGGAATAATATCACCATCACTAAATCGTTTTCCATTATTGACTTTTTCTGCAGCCTGTGTGTCTAACTTTTTTATTGCTATATTGAAAATCTTGAATGTCTTGAAAACATGAATTACAGTGTATTTTACAAAGATGTTTGTCTAGTATCTTTAAACTTTTGCCCACACGTCAGTCTGGCCCACACTGCTCCTTATCTGTACAGATTACATTGAGGTACATTACATTGTGTAAGCAGCATGTCAGCAGCACGATAAGAAACACAGATTCGTTTTTTAGGCTCTCATCTATAAAGTTTCAGAGTTTGATCAGAAGCAGAGAGCTTGTGTTGTCTGGACACAGAGAAGGAAAGGGACAGAGTGATTTAGAAAGAGTGACAGAAATCAGGAACCACAGAGAGGAGGAGAGAGGAAGTGAGGAAAGACTAGAGTGTAATCCAAAGTTTCAGTCATATTACTTTAGGCATGTGTTGTATTTGAAAAGGAAACCCGCCCATAGTTCATGTGAGATTAAACTCTGTATTCGGTGTCAGAGGTTACTGACACTTAAAGATTACATCAAACATCAGAGGCAGGAAATTAACCCTTGTCCCCGGGGGGAGAGGGGGGGAAAATGTCTCACAAGTCACATGTTTTTGTACAAGTTGTGTGTGTGTGTGTGTGTGCGTGTGTGTGTGTGTTTGGGGGGTTGTTCTAATTTAGTGCTATGATTTGAGACCATTGGCTTTCTTAGAGACTGTCACACACACAGAGTTGTTACTGAGATGCATATTTAGACTTTGTATGTGATGATTTGCAACTCTGACTCCTCTGCTAAAAGTGCAACTGTAATGCAGTATTCCTATTGTATTAATTAAATATTTAAAATAGCTATAATCTATGTTTTTATAATAACAATGTAACAAATGACAATGTGACAATAAAAGGGGTTGCTCTTAATGATAAACCTACAGAGAATTGTCACCTGAATCTGCTGCTCCCCTCAGATTTACAGAGCTTTAAAAGCGAAATTCAGCTGATTGATTTGCTGTCCAGCCTACAACTTATTACTACTATTTTGGTTCATCGTATAGCGTCGTGTACACTACCTGCTCAGCACCAAACAACAGACAGACAAAGTCAGCTGCTATCAGGTGAACATAGTGGAGCATTGAGCAGCTACAGAGTCAGATATTTCCCTCAGGATTTGGTGGAAACCAAAAACAGAGCTAAAAGAGAGTGAATATTGGACTTACGTTCTCCAGGTGGCCAGAAACACAACTCCAAATTAATGACACTATTTTTCTGTAGCTGCTGGAAGTAAGCAACTATTTGCTAAAAAGTTCGCCATATCAACTTAAAAGGCAGATAATACTTCAATGTTATCTTTGCAACCTGTTTCCACTGCCCCCAAGTGGCCAAAAAAATCAGTTGCTTAAGTTTTATTAAAGACAGAACGTGTATAAGGTTATATTTTCATGAGAGCATGACTGGAAGAATGAGATATTCTCCACCGCAAGCTCTGTTGGATAAAGGAAACAAAAACACAGAGGGGCCAATGATAAGAAGGCCCGGCAGCTTGTACATGACAACAGTCAGAAAATGATAAAGTGATGTTGACAGAAACAGTATAGCAGCACAGATATAATTAAAGGCTTAGCAACGGCACTATTTTTAAAGTAACACTAGGAATGCTTCATGTGAAAACACCATGACATAGGTTTAATGAGTAGGTTCATTTCTCTTACTGTCTGTAAATGTGTAAATGTGTGTGATATGTTCTGTTTACAGTAATATCAGAAATAGACAGTGGTCATGTTTATCGCTCATCTAGTCAGCTGTGGAATATAACCATTGTCTTCTGAGTAACAAAACACCAACCACGATGTACAGCAATACATGTTACTAAACTGCATTACACCCGTAATGTTCGCCTGCTTCAAACAAGTCATAGCACTCTGCCATTGCCCGTTGTTCATGATCTCAATGGTACAGATAATGTTGTTGTTGTTTCTTTGTGTTTCGGATCATATTTTCTTGTCTCCTAGGTTCGCTGTTCTTTTCCTCTTCCTCCTCTCTCCCCTCTATTACCGACACTCTGTGCCCGCCAGGCTATTTCCGATGCCTCCCCTGTCCCCCTAACACACATACCACATAAACACATGTACAAACACAGCCCTCTTTGCCCCACTTGAACATTGATACACTGAAACTTGAGACAATATTGAGACAGCATCTATAAACTATTGCTATTACTTTTCTAAAGAACATCTGTAGGTGTTGAAATGGATGTAAAGATAAATTATTTAGAGTTGGCTGTGAGGGGTGAAGTGTACTATGAATTGTTATTATGTACTGGTATATTATGTGGCGTCTGTTTGTATGTGTGTTTTCCCTTGTGAACGGGGTTCCTTCTTCCTGTCAAGAGGCACGCCTCACATTCAGATAAACGCAGGTCACATGACCCTGCAGCTTCCAGTTTCACTTCCTCTGTCGCGGAGGACTGAGAAAATACAACGCAAACACATACACATGTTACCAAGACACACACATAAACAAAAAGACAGGCACACACAGCACTTACACACACTGCGTAGCCTGGTTGGTTAAATATAAACAGCGGCATGAATACACACACATGCTGTACACATATTCACAGCTTTACCAATGTATATATATATATACATAGACAAATAAAACATATTAACACCATGTGCTCAGAGTCATCTGCATAAGCACTCTCACACACACACACACACACTCACATCTGGGCCTTTTCTTTGACTCCAAGGCATTATTATTCAACAGTCAAAAGACCTTCTATTAGACCTTGTGTTGTCTCATTTGTATAATATCCACTTTGTGTGAAGCTCGAACATGGTAACATTTATTGTCTATGTGTCTTTCACTGAGGATTTATTAGAGTTTCTAATGTTGATCAAATGCATGGTTTTCAAATTCTGCAGAGCCTTTTTTTGACAGCATGTGACAAGATGTCATAGCTGTGTTTTGGTCCATGTTTGCATGTTTCTGTAGGCAACCAGACAAGTTAAGAGTGGTGTGGACCAGGAGGAACAGACGCATGTGCTCCAAGGTGAAACCACTGAAACACCACAAACATTAACACACTCACACGCACTCACACACACACACACAGTCTCACTATGCTGTTTGTTGTGCAGCTTCACAGTTGGCAGCCTGGAATCAAGAACCCCTACAGGGGCATGGTGGTGTGGCCCGTCCCAGAGAACATCGACATCTCTGTTACACTCTTCAAGGTACCAAAACCAGAACACACTGTTGACACTATACACATACAGACAAGGTGACTAATTAGAGAAGAATCCTAAATAAATGAGGGGAGAAATACAACAAATGCAGATGTTTCCATTTAGGGACATGCTGAATGGTTTGATTGATATGAACATTATGTAAATGACACGCTATGGCCAATTGAAAACCTATGGGAGATTTTGGAGCGATGTGCTAGACAGCGCTCTCCACCACCATCATCCAAACACCAAATTAGGGAATATCTTTTGAAAAATGATGTTCATCCCTCCTGTAGAGTTCAGAGTGCTTTATTAATCCTAATGGCTAATTGCAGCGTTACAGCAGCCAAGTCACATATGACTCACAAAGCAAAAAAAACATACAGTAAGAAGATAGAAAAATAAAAGCAAATAAGTAAAAGCTTTACTAGAAACTGAACTAATCAACAATACAAACAACAATAGTTACTTTGCTTGAGCTGCATACATGAGTATTGGGAATAGCTATACAATGAATCTATACATACACAGTTATGTACAGGTATACAGAAGAAATGGGAATGTATGTACAAGTATGTCATATACATGAATGTATGTACAGTTATGTGGTAAACAGTAATATTGTGGATAATTATAGTAAGAATAAACAAAAATTCACAGTTATAAAATAATAATATGTATATGTCACATTTACAAATGTGACAGATAGAGTCTTTGTTATACAACATGCATTCATTAAATGGCAGCATTTACAAGGAAATGGATGGGTGAAAGACACAGTAGATGTGCATGCATGGCTAATGGTATTAGAGATGATGTTTATTGTTTGTCCTCATCTCTTCAGGAGGTCAATGCTGATGAGTTTGAGGACAAAGAATGGACCTTTGTCATTGAGGGAGTAAGTATCTCTTGACTACTTTTCTAACTAACTCTTTCCTAAGTAGTGAATTAACCCAACTTAATTATTTTCTCAATAAAATGGCCAGACTTAGTATAATCTGGCATTTTTATTTTATGCTACCTCATACTTCCACTACACTACATTTCAGAGGAAAGTATTGTACTTTTAATAGCACTACATCCATTTATAGTTACATTCCATATATCCTTGAGGGTCCTGAAAGGCGCCTCGAAATAAAATCTATTATTATTATTATTATTATATTAAGATTTTACAGTCAAAACATATGATCAGCATCTAAAATATGATTCATTGTTGTAGATAAATTAACCAAAAGTGTATATAAAGTAGCAGGAATCAGCTCCAACCTCAACCTACTATTAACAACAAGGTTCATAATGAATTCATATTAACAATGACATGGATCATTTTGAATTATAAGTACTTTTACTTTTGATACTTACATTTTTTTTCCTAACACTTCTGTACTTTTGCAAATTTTGATTGCAGGACTTTTACTTGTAATGGAGGAGTTTTATTGTGTGTTATTGTGACTTCTACTTCAGTAAATGATCTGAATGTTTCCTCCACTGATTCAAAGTACAATACATAGCTTGGTTGTTTTTGTCGGTCATGTAAAGGAGAACAAGGGGCATCGTAAGGTGCTGGCATCAGCAGACATCAACCTGAAGCGGTTTGCCAGTGCGACGCCGACCCAGACTGACCTGACGCTGACGCTGAAGCCGCTGTCCGTCAAAGTGGTGGAGGCCACGCTCAAGCTGTCGCTGTCGTGTGTCTTCATTCGTGAGGGAAAAGCCACGTGAGTGTTTTTCCCCCATTATAATGGCAGTTTTTGTTCTTGGGACAAGTGTATTTTAAGGTATAACAACATCTTTAATGTGATGTCTAAGTACTAATTGATTGAGTGTTTCCTGTTTGTGGAGATGTCATGAGAGTATCACTATGCAATGTTTTGATAAATGTTTCGTGTCCTTCACGTTCCTCAGTGATGAAGACATGCAGAGTCTGGCCAGCCTGATGAGTGTCAAACCCACAGATATCGGCAACCTGGACGACTTCAATGAGAGCGATGAAGAGGAGGACAAGAAGTCTGTCACTGCCACAGGTAGTCAGACTTACACAAATACTGCTTCTTCGCTCTGATTTGATTACTGTGAATTATCTCCTCTCATCGCAGCGCTTAAATTTCTCCTCTACCTCCTTTTTCCCGTCACTTCTTCTGCTCAACTCTTTTCCCTTTTCTGGCTGCTGCAGTAGTTCCACACACTCTAACTCGCCCAAATCGCCCTGCTCCCCCTCCACCTGACAAGCGAAACTCCACTGGTCCCACTTCTCCAGCCTCAGGTAGCTTCCTCTTGTGCTTTTCTTTCACTTGCTCCTGCTATTTGTTCCTCTTGCCAGAGAGAAGGAGGTGTGAACAGGAACTCCCTCTCTCTCTCCCTCTGTCTGTCATTGGGAGGCTCAGTTTATATTACAGTATTTCACAAACTCATGCCATTTGTTCTGCATACCACATATTTCTCATCTAGACATTAAACGCTATTGAGAATCATGATGACAGACTATGTATTGGAAGTATGTTCTGGAGGAAAGAAAGGCTTCAGCTGGAACATGGCACATAGAGGTTATAGTGTCCAGAGATACATTACATTTAACATTAAAATTTAGAAAATTAAGTGTAACTTACTTACAAATTACTGTAGCTCTTTGATATAACTTTTTTTAGAATTAATGAAATTACATGTTCATGGTCCTTTTCAAATGTTTACTGTACGTCTTTGTGGTATCTGTTAATTTAATAAAATATATGCAGCAAGAGTAGCAAATCCCCTTTATATATTGTAGGATTATTATCACTGATACATAAGTTGTTGTAGTATAAAGTAGTAGAAAATGGAAATACTCAAGTAAAGTACATATACCTCATGTACTGATGTGCACACATTTGCAGCTGAAATGCAGTCAAATAAATGAAAAAATTAGACTAAAACAAATAGTGTTGCCTTGCAAACCTAAGCCACATTGACTTGCATTGCTACAAAAAAAATTTTCTGCTTTATTGCAAAGAGGCGACTTGGTCATACTGAGGCAAATCAGCATTGTGTATTTGAAATTCAAATGAAATTCAGTGACGGTTGAGCTGCAGTTTGAGGTGCATATCAGCTACAAATGTCTGCAGGTAGAATAAAATGATCAGGAGAAATAATTCCATCACAGTTCATCACTGTTCCATGTTTTGTTTGTGGTGCTTCTCAAAAAAGCGAGTCATGTGATTAACCAAGGAGCCTCATGACGGTAGCACAATTAGACAACATGGGATCCTAACAGTAATGTAATTTTGTGGGTCTTTTCATTTTCATTCTCAATTCATGAACTTTTCCTCCTGTCTTTCTCATCATTTCTCTTTCTGCAAAATCTATTCCATCTATTCATCCAGCCGGTGGAGGTCCTCCAAGTCCTTCCGTCCATTCCCGGCCTCCTCTACCTATCACTCCTCGCCCCTCGCCCCGTCGCTACCGACACCCCTTCACCACCCCCCCTGAGATCCAACCTTACCCCGGCCCCTCCCCTCAGCCCTCACCCAGATCAAAGCATAAAAAATCAGCCAACCCTCTTCTACCTGAGGCTCTTGCTCCGTGTGACCCACTACTGACTAATCCTCCAAGCTCTCAGGTCACATCAGCTACTCCCTCCATCCAGAGTGCCTCCTCTGTCCTGCCTCTCTGTGATGTGTCTCCTTCAAATCCTCCATTCCCCAAATCCACCAACACGCCCATAGTCACGCCTTCTTCCCAAAACACGTCCTCTTCCCTTCATCCTCCGTCTCCCAAATGCTCTCAATCTGTGTCTACTTCAGTGGAGCCTTCTTTAGGAATCCCCTCTGTTCACCTGAATTCCTCCTCAAATACCAACTTTAAACTGCCCTTAAAGCCGCACAGTGCCTGCGAAACAGAAATTACCTCATTTACTCCTAAACTTCCCTCCACTGCAGTGTCATCACCCAAGAATATCATAACATCATCCTCCACGGCGCCCCAAAAGTCTTCTCTCACTGTATCCACTAATCTGACCCATAAGACCATCTCTACCTTCTCACAGCCTCTCCCACCCAAATCCTCCTCTCCCCCAAAATCCACCCTGCCCTCCAAGCCTCCATCCGCTCACCCTCCACCCACCTTCAATCAGCCTCCCTCGCTGCCCAGAATCTTCCAGTCAGGCTCAGGAAAAGGTATCAACAGGCTGGCTGACAGAAAGGCATGCTGCATGCTTTCCACTAACTTATTCCTTACGTGTGACGGTCTGGTTCGACCTCATTTTCCACATGATTTAGCTTCATGCACACATTACTCTACTCAGTTGAATGCAGTATGTACTATACTACATATGTACAGTATGGTGTGCTGTGAGGAAGATCTATGCATGATCAGGTTATGATGCTATCAGAATGTTTAGTTAAACATCTTGCTGCAAATGCTACAGTAACAAGAACAAAGGAAAGTTGTGTAGCAACTAGAGATGTGCTAATTTGGTATCTGCTTATTTTTGTGTTTTTTCCTACATGTTTTCAGTGTCTTTTGCAGTCTCCTGCTAAGAAGAAGACTGAAACTGTAATGGCTGTTCAAAGGCCAGTTAGTCTGCTAGGATTGTCTTAGTTTTTACTCATGTTCCATTTAATTAAATCTAACTTTCTTGTGAATTAAACCAGTGTACTCACATATCCAGGAGGCAGGGAAAACATGAAATGAAGGTTTATTGGAAAATCACTCCACTAGGGAGGTATTCAAAAGTTACATCAGTCCTCCAACTTGATGCTCTATTCTTGTAAAAAAAATTTATATGATATAACACATGTGATATAACATGCTGTTACACAGTATAAAGTCAAGAGGCTTGTTTCAGTCCACACTTACGTCTTAGCAGGACAAACTACTTTACAAATCCACATAAGGAGAAGAGAGTGAATTACAAAACAAACTTTTTGGAACATTAAGAAAATTAGCCTTCTTGATAGTTAGTTAGTTAGCTTCTTTTGTAGTAATAGCATTTTCATTACTTTGAACTAATTGTTGTGAGGGCTCCACTGCATCAAATGGAGCCAAACCAAGGAGCTGTACGTTCCTTGTCACTGTTGAGATTACAGCAAATGTGTGTTTGTTCCTGACAGAAATAGGTCACTTCTGTGGTGTAATACAATTAGTAAAATGCATGATATAAAATTAGCTATGCTGTTCCCGTTTCACTCTTTGCCTCTCACTGACTACACATTGGTTTTTCTTTAGTCCTCTTTTGTTCACCTCTCCTCTTTCTACCCTTCTATCCTCAGTTCCTGTTTCACATCAACGACGCCCCCCGGAGGTTCAAACTGCAGATGATCTTGCTTCAGCCTCTGGTTTGTCTCTGCTTTGACTGTCTAGACTACAGGGATGCCAGTCTATTACTGATATTATTTTCAATTCTTTCAAAATATCTTTTTCTTCTCTTCTTTCCTTCTCCGTTTGCTTAAAATGTCTTTCGTCACCTGTTCTCTCTACTAGGCCTCTCTCACATATTCAGACCTCAGATAGTCAAGTCAATCGCCCGCCCCTCCTCTCCCTCTCCTTTTTCCGCTGATGCCCCTCCTCTTGAGTCAACACCTCCTGTCCCCAAATCTCACCCCTCCATCTCAGAGTCAGGTAACCAATGTCAGAAGTATGGTAACTGTCCTTACATAGTCTCTTCACCTATCATTCGCTCTTGCCTCGGCATTTTTTTCTGTTTCTCTCTGCTGCTTTCATTTCCCAACCTTTGTCCTCTTTCTTCTTCTCCCATCATAATTTCACTTATTTCTATAAATCTGCTTTATCTAACCTCTCCTATTCCCCTCTCCACCTCATCTTTCCTGTCCTTCGGCTTTCCTCAGGTGCCCAGGGGGTGTGGTTGACACCTGACTCTGCTCGGATTAATGGCAACATCGCCCCTGTCCCTCTGCTGAGTAGCCCTGACCTTGATGCTCTCTGTGACCCTGTGGCTCCACCTCTTACTGCCTCCCTTCCACGCTCCTCTTCTCTTTCCACCTCTGTTTTATTCTCTTCTCCCCACCCTCAACTCGCTGTCTCTCCTTCTGCTCCTCCTGCTCAGATCAGCTCCTTACAGTCAGGTACACCAGCACAACCTCCTGTCAGTGTTTATGTCAGCCAAGACAATTAACGTCATCATGCTTTTTGATGTGTGAAAATGTCTAACTTTCCTTCCGTTCTTCCAAAGATCACTCGTCATGTGAAATTCATTGTCTGATCTTGCTTTTGCTCTTTATAGGCTCAACCTTCCCCATCACTGAAGTAGACAAGGAAAGAACTCCAAGCCCTCTGAGGGACAAGGCTTCTCCTCAAAATAACCAGGGAGCGGCCAACATCAGAATATCCAACCAGACAATCAGACCAGCCCAGGACTCAAAGGCAGCCATCACAGAAAGCAAAGTTGAACCAGCAAGGATCAGGTGAGGTCATGGGATGGTATGACATAAGCGTCTAAATTTAGATTGCTTGGTTTGAAACCTTAGAAATATGTTCGGCCTTAAAATACTGTGTGAAGTGAAAATGTGTCAGCAAACCACCGAGCTAGAGAGGCATCCTGAAGACTGGTGGCAGCACTAGCAGAGCTTGGGAGAAACATCATAGATGACAAAACTTGTTTAATGTGATCAGAAAAGATGAAGAGCTTTTAAAAAGCCCGAAAAGCTCAGATTCTTCTTCTTGTTGTGTTCTTCTCAAGTTGATTGTGTAAAGGAATAGTTCGACATTTTGGCAAATACAATTGTTTTCTTTCAAGAGTTAGACTCTCATATCTGATTGTTAAATATGAAGCTACGACCAGAAAATGGTTAGCGTAGCTTAGCATAAAGACTGGAAACAAGGGAAGAGCTATCCCACACATAACCAATCAAACAAGATATAACATGTTAATTAGTGAGCTTTTGAGGTGCTGGTAGACAGATTGTGTTATGACTGAGTCAGGATAGCTGATTCCCCCTCTTTCCAGTGTTTATGCTACACTAAGCTAAAAGACTTCTGGTGGAAGCAGTGGTATCGATCTTCTCATCAAAGTCTTTGCAAGAAACTGAATAAGAGTTCAAACTATCCCTTAAAGTTGCACTACTGTAGATTACCCTAGCTAATTCAGCAGTCTATTGACAATGTGGCTGTTCGGGCATCAATGCACCCGAAGGCCCTTTCTCGGACAAAAACGTAAAGGATCGTTATTCCTCCTCCAATCTATTTTTTCTTTTCTTTTATATTTTATATTTTGCATAATGGAGAATGCAACATAATAGGGACTCCTTAGCATTGATCAGCACCTTCTCTAACTCATTATGGTCCCCAAGCTAACCCGCCTTAGTGCTGACTGAGGCAAACCTGCTTCAGCTTGCTGACACACGTGTGGTTGAGTAATAGTTGTTTCCATGTTAATCATGGGTTGAGAGGCTTGTCAATGCACAGTTGCTCAAGGCCTCATGGTTGCTTTGTTCTTGGTGTTTGTGCTTCCTTGATGCTAACAGTTGCAGAGTGTTTTGTACCCTGCCTTCTGTTGCACTGACCTTCCAGTACACAGCAGTTGAATAATTATCAGTACTGTAGTCTGCTCTGTGGCCGGCCTGTTTCCCCCCTAATCACCTCCTGCACGCTCAGCCTTGTGAAATCTCACCCACTCATCTCTCCAGCCTGACCTCCAATATTTCTGTCCCCAGTCCTCCCCAGTCACGTTCAGAGCTGATAGTAGCCCCACCCCCTCCATGGCCCTTCTCCTGCTGTGAGAGCGCCACCCCTCAGCAGCCCTCCACCAATGTTGTGGCAGCATTTATTACTGCTAAACAGCCAAATGTTCAGGGGGAAATTGATTTGAAAAAGCCAACGAATGAGACGCGAGGCATTATTAGCGCCATTGATGCCGAAAAGCCGCCACTGGCAAAGCCTGGGTCCGAGCCTGACTTTGACGACATCATCTTTGAGTCATTTAACCAGAGACAAGGATCGGGTGGCTTGTTTCTGGAAGAGGATGACTCTAAGCGGGATACTATTAAAAGGTGTCCTCCGGGGTGAGTATTTATATTCACAGATAAAGATCCAGAACATAACAAAATAAGGTAGCAAAATGTGAACTGATGCTGCTGATATTGGTACTTAGGAATTAGGATTAAGGAACATTGTGTATCTGTTCTGCAGTCTTGAACAGAAAATCAAAGAAAAGGCCTCTGGAGAAAAGTCGTCACTGACAGAGAAGTTACAGGGAGCAGCGACGATGAAGGAGGTGATGATGAAGGCAGAGCAGGAGAAGCAGAGGGAGGAAGAAATCCTAAATAAACAAGAGGAGGAAAGGAGGAGGAAGGAGGAAGAGCAAAAGGTATTGCTCCTGAAGCAGGAGCAGGACGAGTGGAGAAAACATGAGGAAGAGAAGAAGAGACTGTTAGAGGAGGAGAAGAAAAGATTCTTACAGGAGGAGGAGGAGGTCAAGAAAGAGAAAGAAAGGAGGAAACGTGAGGAAGAGAGACTCCTGGAGAGGAGAGACAAACAGGAGAAGCTGAGGGAGGAGGAGGAGGAGAAGAGGAAGCAAGATGAGGAGGAGAGAAGGAAAAGAGAACAGCAGAGGAAAATCCTGGATGTGGAAGAAGAAAAGGAAAAACTTAAGAGGGAGGAGGAGAGGAGACTTGAGAAAGAGAGATTCTTGAGGAAAATGAAAGAGGAGGAGGAGAAAAGGATGGAGGAGAAGAGAGTGTTTGAGGAACAAAGAAGGAAGAGGGAGGAAGAGAAAAAGAGGCTCCTAGAAGAAGAAGAGAGGAGGAGGATGGAGGAGAAAGGCTTGAAGGAGGAAAAAGAGAAGGAGCAAAAGAAAATAAATGAGGAAGAAGAGAGAAGAAAGGGGGAGGAGGAGGAGAAAAAACATCTACAGCAAGAGGAGAAAAAGAAAAATGAGGCAGAGAAGGAGAGGAAGAAGAGGGAGGTGGAGGAGAGCAGAAAAGAGGAAGAGAGAAAGAAAAGGGAGGCAGAAGAGTTGATGAAGAGGAGTGAGGACGAGAACAGAGTCAAAGAAGCAGAGGAGCGAAGAAAGAGGGGAGAGGAAGAAAAGGAGAGAGTAATCAAAGAGGAGACAGAAAAGGAGAGGCTCTTAAAGAGGGAGGAAGAAATGATGGAGAGGAGGAAAAAAGAGGAGGAGAAAAGACGTGAAGAGGAGGAGGAGAGGAGGAAAGAGAGACTCTTGAAGGAGCAGAAAAATATGGAGAGGATGAAACGGGAGGAGGAGGAGCGGAAGAAAAGGGAAGAAGAAGCAAAGGAGAGACGACTGCAAGAGGAGCAGAGAAGGCAGGACGTAGAGAAGAAGAAAAAGGAGGAGGAAAGGAAAAAGAGGGAAGAAGAGGAGAAGAGACATAGAGAGGAGAAAGAGAAAGCAGAAAGTCGGAGGAAGGAGGAAGAAGACAGGAAAAAGATGCTTCTGCAAGAGAAGGAAGAGATGGCCAGGAAAAAGAAGAAAGAGGAGGAGGAAAGAAGATTCAGGGAGGAGGAAAACAAGAGGATTAAGGAGGATCGAGCAGCTCCGCTCTGCAGTCTGGAGGCCAACAAGTCAGATGAGGACAAGCAGAAGATGAGAACTCTGGTTTCATCAGTTTTGCGAGTTCCTCGGCTAAACACACACACCGATGTTTCTCCACCCAGCTTCACACCCACGCTTCCTCCCAGTTTCACACACTCGCCCATGGCTCTCAAAGATGTAACACGAGCTCCAGTTCCTGCTCCCCACCTCCCTCCTCAGGACAAAACCAGCATTACATCCGAGCGGCTGCCCTCACAACTTCTCAGCCAGTCACATGACAGAGAGACGACCCTTCAATCAGTTAACAATCCAAGCTCTGCCTCCACAAACACCAGTGAGCGGTGAGTTACACCACAGAAATAAAAAGGAATGATTTCACTGTGCGTGTTGATTTCTTTTTGTTTTTATACCTCAAGTGGCTGCTTTCTTTCAATCAGAAAACAAAATCAATCAATTAATCAATCAGCGTTAGCCTTAAAAACTGGGAAAGTCACTTTTGTTACTCTGTATTTCTGCACTAAAGTGGCATCAAGTTGGGCTGAAATTGTTCTCCATTTCTGTTTTGATTATTTCTCTGTGGTGATTATTTTGTGATTCTCTGCTCATGTAAGACTTCCTTGATTATCTCTGTGGTAGGGGTGGGCGAATCCCCCAGAGTATTGATGCTACTGATACTAACTCTTGTGTTGAGTGTCAGTACAAGCCAAATTGATACAACAAAAAAATCTGGATACATTATGGGCTGAAGAGCACTCTTCTTAGTGCTGCACTCTTTGCTTCTCTGCGGCTGTTGTGTGCGCATGTGTTCAGCTCAGAGAATTCCCACAATAAACATACGTTCTCTACCATTAAAAGCTGTCTTGCGTTTTAACAGAGGATTGTCAAAAGAAAAGCCTAATTGCCAATTATACAGTGGACATTAAAATGTATTCAGAAGTAGCCAATGATAATGTATTCACCTCATAAATTATGACACATTTCTATAGCTGCTTCCATTAATAAAAAATATTGATATTTGCATTAATATCAGTGATCCTGATATTACTTGGTATCAAATTTTGAGCTATTGCCCTACCTACTGTTTGGGTTTTTTGTTGTTTCATTATGGCTTTTCCTCCTCACCCCAACTCTTTTTGATATTCTTCCACCTGCGCCCTTTCTTCCTTCATTTTTTACGTTTTCCTCTTTCTCTCCCCTTATTCCAGTCTGGGACAACCCTCTCTCTTAAAGGAAGGTTCATTGTCAAACATTGTTATCCCAGAAAAGAAAATATCTGCCGCATGTACTCCACCTGGCATCCGTTCAGGCCCAACTGTTCAGCCCTCTGCTCAGGACAAACCAATCGCAATAGAGGTCGTGACCTTGGTTCCACCTCCGCAGAGTCTTTGTGATGCAGAGGTTCCTCTTTGGAAAGTGCTAGAAGGGAGAAGTGGGCAAGATACACCTGAAATAATCTCTGCTAAGGAGGGTACAAAACGTTTGTGCAGAGGGTAAGAATGGATGAGGGGATGTCTGTCTGTCAGCTTCTCTGCTTTATGTTTCTTTCTCACCATCTGTGTGTCTGTCTGCTTCACTGATGGTCTGGTTTCTTAATGATGTAGTAGGAAGCAAATAATGGCTGTATCTTTCATGCGTTTTTTCCATTCTTCTATCTCACACAGAGAAGATGCTGCTAAGGACACTCCCATCAGGCAAGAGCACCAGCCAATCACTGCAAAACACTCAGAAACACATCACATAGCCCCACCTCCTGCTCAACCCGGCGCACCACCAGTTAAACAGGAGCCCAAAGAGCCAGAGGGACCAAGCGTGGAACCAGCACCCTCACCCGAGGTTTCCCCCAAACCAGCCAGCGAGTGCACGGCTTTGGCGCTGGAGCCGCTGCTGCCCTCAAAACCAGTACTGCGGCCGGAACAAGTTCTCCAGCTATCAGGAAAACCACAACAGGAGGGAGCAGATGAGGAGAAACCAGCTGACGTCGTGGCTGGTGGTCAGGAGAGTTTCATCGACAATAAGGAGCCAGTGTGCGCGGCAGAAAAGCAACTGTGGGCGACTGTGGAGGAGACAGCGGAGACAGGAGCGGAAGGAGGGATGGAAAGTAGTGAGAGCACTGAAGAGCAGGATGAGAAGCAGGAGGAGGGTGATGTAATAGGGGGGTGAGTCAGCAACACAGTATGGTGTGACACCTCTGGTTTTGCTTGCCAACCACCACAAGCAGACACACACTCACACACACCTCTACATGTACTGACTAATGTTCATCTGTGATGCTGCAGCCTAACCAGTGCTTACTCAGTAGTTGCAATTAACCTCATCTGATGCTATGCTCTTCATCTCAACCTCTGTCCTTGCTGTTAGACTGAGTGTTTAAATGGAAATTATTTGATAAGAGCTTTTCACAAGAGTGACATTTGTGTGTGTGTGTGTGTGTGTGTGTGTGTGTGTGTGTGTGTGTGTGTGCGTGTGTGTGTGGGGGGGTTTGTGTGTGTGGTAGTGCCCAGAAATGTGTACACACAGAGGCAGATGTGTGTGTTGCAGAGCAGCCGAAGGAGGCGCCTGCTGGCTTCATGTCAGCAGTTGTTGGGGTGTTGTATAGAGGGTGAGTCTCGCTGCCTGCCCGTCAGTAAAATTTTAAGGTGTGAGGCATTATGCAAAAAAGGTTTTGTAGACCCAGCATGAATACAGTCAGAACATACTGCCAAATAACAATTAATAATTAGATATCTCTGATATATCCTTCTATATGTTGCACAAAACAGGTGCAGTAATACCAACAAAACAAGGCAATATTACTTTATAAAATACAACCTCAATTGACTGAAGTAATATAATAATAAATAGTTTAGACATAAAATGTATTAGTTAAAAATATGATTTCATTTTAACTTAAAATCATATAATCATTATTAAATCAGAGGTTATTCAAAAGTTTTTAAAAAGATAAAGGTTATGTAAAGCTTATCTAATAATGGCCAGGAAATGTTAAATGTAAAATTACATTAATACATTTTATTGCATTATCACATCTTGTTAATCTATTCAGAGAGACATTTTAGTATATTTTGATGAGTTATTAGTTTATCTCCATGGCAGTTATCTTAGTGTGGGTTGCTTGCTGCATTTCCCATTACACATACAGTGCACATGAGGGCTTAATGCTGTGGACAACCTTTAATACCTGCGCCGTATATAGAAACTGAATACAAACACCATTTACCAGTACCCAGAAGATCTGATCTGCCATGCCAGCTGCCATTTCTGAGCTGATCTGAGCTCGCACCTGCATGGCACCAGAAAATGTCACCTGTTCCTTAATCATGCCAGAGGTGAGGTAAATGCCAGTGGGCTTTGCTATGTTGTGCACTAGATAGAAGAAAATATAGGGTGGTTGTCAGTGCAACCAACAATACATGTTTGTGTGCTTTGGACAGGCACCAAAACAAAGCCTGAGAAAAAGGAAGTGCTTAATCAAGCATGCTGTCTGGCTTTCTGTCACACTGTTCAGAGCCTGATGAGGTCATTTCAGGGTGAGCCCTGTCTCAGAGTTTTCCTGTCCCTCGTGTCTGTCCCTTTAGCTATGAGACAGTTGCCTCCATCCTGCAGACAACTGGATCCACTGATGCAGATCATCCGCACAGCTCTGCAGACCAACCATGCCTCCTTATACGTAATGAAGATCAGCCATGTTTACAGGACATAGATGCAGAGATGCTTGATTCCTATGAGCCACATGACGATACACTGATACCCATAGGTGTGGACATTTCGCCACCCACGGCTTTCTCCGACACAACAGAGAACTGGACGATTAGGGAACAGACTGAATTAGCTCAGAAACTAGAGTGTTTACCATCGCATGGGCTAAGTCTGGTGGCAAGTCTGAGACTGGCAGCTAGTGAGCAGGAGAAGGAGAGAGAGGAGGAGAGGGGGAGAAGGGAGAAAGAAAGGATAGAAAACATGAAGAGGGAGGAAAGAGAGAGGGCAGAGAGGGAGGAGAGAGAAGAGGCAGAGAGAAAAGAGAAAGAGAGAGTGGCAAAAGAAAAGGAGGAAAAGGAGAAAGAACAGATGGAGACGGAAAAGGAGGTAGAGAGAAAGAGGTTGGAAAAAGAGAGAGATGAGCTGGAGAATAAGCAAAGGGAGGAAAGGGAAAAGGCAGAAAAAGAAAGGAAGTATCACATGGAGAAGGCGGATGGGGAAGAAAAGCAAGAAAATGATGAGAGGAAGAGAAAAGGAGAGGAAGATGGGGTGAGGCAATGGGTTGAGGAGAACAAAGGAGAGAAACCACAACAGAAACAAGAGATCATTTCTGTCTCTGTGTCACAGCAAAACAAACAGGAAGTCATGAACAACCATTCAAATGACTGGCCTCCTCTGAAGGAAGCAGAATTGGATGATATTGCATATGATGAGAGGCTACAGGGTGATGAAGAGCAGTCAGAAACCAAGTCTGATCCCAAATTAGTGAAAAAGATTGACCCTAAATCTGAAGTCAAAGTGGTTTCGACCAGACCTGATGATTCTGTGCCTGCAGCCAGACCAACAAACAGGCTCGACACCACATCAGTTGAAAAAGCCAAATCCAACCTGAAATCTGGTGCCATCCCAGTGTGGTTGAGGGAGGAGGAGGACGAGGAGGTGGAGTATGAGAGAGGACAGGAAGATCTTGGCTCCATCTGGCTGTCTGAGCTGTACATGGAGGGGGAAGCAGGGTGAGTAAGAGGGGTGAGAGGGATAAATAGCAGCAGGAAAGAGTTGGCTATATGAGAGAGGTCTGCTTGTTGCTTCTTGTGGATCAGAGGACTGTGCCTGTGTATTTTTTGTGTAAGCTTCTTCCAATAACTGAGGCTTGACTGAATCATTATAGAGTATCTGCAGGGAAATAATCATTACTAAGCATTACTAGCCTTCATTTACTGAGGGTTTGGCCTTCTCCTGCAGGTCTTTCTCAATAAAGAGTTGTGTGTTGGCATGTGAGTCATGTACCACATGACTCCCCCCAAACATCATTACCATGTTGTTTGTGAAGGAAACTGGTATTTCCTCTTTCGGCTACATCTTGTCTTAGTCATGACTTATAATAGAGGTTTTCAAACTGAAGAGAGGGGGGAGTTGGGGGGGTAGTTATTGTAGTTTGGCGCAATGATTTGGTCTACTCTTAAACACAATCAGCAGTTGGAGCTGCTGCAGTTAAAACCCTTAGCGCCCGATTGCCGTAATTTGCTTCAAGTATCTCACTCCTTCTCAGAGTCATAACTCAGTCAAATCTGAACACACAGACATGATCCACATATTTTTAGATTCAGCGTGACCTACACTGTCCCTGATGTCCATCAGGAATACACGTCCATATATCTCATTAGAAATCCTAGAAAAAAAGACTCTCCTCAAAACTCCAGAGCTTCCGTGAATCATCACGTTTTTATTATGTTTTCTTCAGTATCAAAGTAATCCAGTGACAGTTGTCTGTGTATTCATGGGTAAACTGCACACAGGAACTGCTAATAGCTAATTTGGATAATGGTGCCAATTTGCCAAAATGTAAACAAATGATTCAGGCTAAACAATATGCTTCCTGTTTACATCCCCCAAAGCATTAAGGGGTTCAGAGGGCTGCAGGTGTCAGACTTTGAAAACTCCTGATTTATAAAATTGTGATACAAGTACTATGATGAGTGGATATGAAGCACAGCTGCTTACGGGAACCTGTGTAGGAAAATCTACAACCAAACTAAAGCCCCCTCACACTGAGTCCATCCTGTTTTGCTGTTGTAGCCATTTGTACTTAAAGAAAATAGGATTTGATTAAGTATGTAGCAGTAGTGCAGCAAGCATGAAAGGGAAAGCTGTGCAATGGATCTATCTGCATTTGTTGCATGATTGTCACTGTCTACATGGCTAACATCAAGGAATATTGCAAGGCTCCTTACATTTGTTCGCTACTCATAAGTAGCATGTCAAGTAGCATGGATGAAGGGATTGGTTTGATTGTTGGATGCTGCAGTTCAGTGGAGGGTGGAGTATGTTTAAAATTGGTGTTTCACTTTGGTTGAGTCACATATTTCTATGCCTCCAACATGTCCAGTTTGGTAAAATCTTGCATAGCAAGACCTCTGTCCGGTCAAATTTATGCAAGTCTGGGAAAAATCTTATCCAAACAATGCGGATGTCAAGACCTTTGGAAAGCTTGAGACAGCCACGAGATAAGCCGAGTTTGGAAAAAGCACTTCTGGAGAATTTTTGTTTCAGGTACAAAAAAAAAAGTGTCCTTCTTTAACAAGTGCCATGCTCTACCATCAGTTTACTCTACTGGTTTAAAATATGGTGACAACCAACTGTGTCTTTCCTAAACAGCTTTTATGCTTGAATTTTTTTCCGACCTTTTGAGATCAACAAGATGGAGTTCTGGCTGCATGAGATGAATGGTGGTATGTTGCCAGAAGGGACAGGAGCATGACAGGAGCATTGTGGTTGTATCTTTCGCTGGTCAGTTTTTTAAAAAGTTCTTCATCGTTTAGTTTCAGCTCTCAAATCTCATTTTCTGTCTTCAGCCCAGGCCACCCGTCCCTTGTTGTTATCCAGAAGCCCTCCTCACTCCTTTCCAGTGGACAAACCTTGTACCAGGGCTCTGCTGCCAGTCAACGAAATAAAGACTCTCTAACCAGTCTGACTGATTGTCCTCATCTTAAACCTACTTCTGGGTCCAAGCAAGAGGAAGGAATCTGTCAAACTACTCGGGTCAAACCTGCTCCCCAATATAGTGGGGCACAGAAACAGCCAATGAAAGGACGGAGAGACGATATTGTCACAAAAACTGGTCACAGCCTGGAGGTAGCAGCCAATAAGGAGGGAGAGCTTGTTCAATCGTCGGTGGTACCTTGGCCATTCTCTCCAGCTGCCAGTATACACTCTGACACCAAACACACCAAGATACACACCGACACGAACATCAACAAGATAAACAATGACACGAAATTGGACAAATTGGCTACAGATTCTCTCAAGAGTCTTACAGTGAGGGATGATGAAGACAAGAGCCACTCCATTTTAAACAAGGACACACACACCACAAAGAGTGACAGTCCACAAATGAACAGCCTTCACGCACAGATACACACCTCTGATCTCAACCATCTCACGAAAGACCAACAGCTCCAGGAGGAGGAGAGGTTCTTATTGGCTAAAATTAATCTGATGACAGGTGACACATCCCCTGTCTCTGGCCCTCGCAGTATGAAGCTCCTCATCCCCAACCCCCATGATATTGACTGTGACACCACAGAGCTTGTTGATCACAGTCAGCACTTGATTATTCCCTGCTTTGATACCCTGCAGAGAATATCACTAACTGAAGCAGAAGAGCCACTGGCCAATGAGCTGAGGCACAATCAAGAAGGAGAGGAGGATGTGTAAGTCAGGATGGGCTGTCAACATGTGCTGCTCTGTAAAATGACATTGCGCTGAAGCATTGAGTTTGTTTGGTATGTGATGTGCAGAGCTGTAGACTTAAGACTTGAGACTTAGATTTGAGTCAGACTTAAGTCACAAAAATGAACACTGGACTTCCTAAAGATCTGACATGACCTGAGACTTGAAAGCAAAAACATTCAAGTATGAAATTCTGACCTAATAAAATGTGAAATATGTAAGACAGCAATAAGCAGGCATTGTAAAGCCACACAGCTTGAATACTTCATTATTGGGCCTGTTTATTCAACAGATTTGGTGTCAGCTACATATGTAAACAAGACTAAGAGTCTACAGTCATGCTAGCCTCTCTGTACTTACAATAGGCCCAACGGTGCTTTAAGCTGAATGCTAACATCCATGTGCTAAATGCTAAATGACAATGCTAACATACAGATGTTTAGCAGGTATTTATGTTTACTATGGTCACCTCCTTAATTTAGCCTGTTAGCATGCTAAAATTTGCTAATTGGCACAAAAAGGTACAGCTAAGGCTGATGGGAATTTAGTTGGTTTTGCGGATTTTGGACAAATTAAAAAGTTTACCTGGTAACGATGCTAGATGAAAAGTCAGGGGATCACCAAAGTCAGTCGGATTCATCCTCTTGGACATGGATATTTATTTATGTGCATAATTTCTGGGCTGTGGTGGTGGACTGACCAACTAATTGCCACTAGAATGTCTAAAAACAATAGCAACACAGCTTAGAAATCAAAATGATCAAACGCTGTGTTGTGTCCAGTGTCGACATCTAACTTTGACTTGTCTCGGATTACTTGAGACTTGTCTTAGGACCCGCCCCAACAGCTCTGGTAATATGTGTGTGTGTTTCCACCTGAGTGCATGGGGGAGGAGGGCCGAACAGCATAGACCTGTGTTGAGGAAACCGTGCTGAAAACATTGGTTCCCATTCTCTTGGATGCTGTGTGTTTCCTATGATGCCCTCCATCAACAAGTCAGGGCTGCCATTTGTCGTGTCAGCAAGCTTGCATGTCTGTCGCTCACATCTACGAATCACTGGTGATGATGCTGATACCTGGCTGCTTAGATGATCTCCTTTCTTCCACTAAACACAGTCTCTCTTTCTTTTTCATTACTCATCTTTTCTATTGTTTATGTCCTGTCTCCTCTTAGGCTAAAAGGCCAACCGGCCGACCTCCCTGATGGTGGAGGGAAGAAACCGCCATCACAGCTCGAAAACACCCCCAGCACACACACCAGTGATAAACACATTGACACACACGTCGCTCCTTCTCAGAACTGTGAAATGAAGACATCTCGACTTCCTACGTTACCAGAAGAAGAAACCTCTGACTTTAAGTCCCCTGTCCCTGTACCAGCGGTCAGAGAGGAAGCTGATGGGAAGGACGACGCAGCTGAGGTAAATATGCACAATATTGATGTGCACATAAACTCTGACATGCTTTTTAAATCACAGATCACAGCTCCCGCCTCTTCCTCTCTCCTCCTCCTTCTGCAGGACCTGGTGAACTCCAGCCAGTCACTGCTACAGTGGTGTAAGGACATCACCAGCGGGTACCAAGGTGTAAAGGTCACCAACTTCAGCACTTCCTGGAGAAATGGCCTGGCCTTCTGTGCCATCCTACATCACTTCCATCCCGACAAAATGTACGGCATGCAAACAATTTTGTAACTGATTACTTTGCATTCAATTTAACGTCATTCTCTGCTGCTGTAAGGGTCATGTTAGGAATGTCAGCTCAGTGCCTAAACCATTAATTTAGAGATGAAACAATTAATTGATTGGTCGAGTGTCAGAAAATGAATTGGCAGCTGTGAAGATTTACTTCCTTTTTCTATTTTATATAATTGCAAATGTAATTCCTTTGGGTTTGGGAGTGTTGTTTGGACAAAACAAGACATATGTCAGTTTGTTTTTTTGGAAATTGAAATGGATATTTAACACTATTTTATAGACTAAACAATAAATTAAATCATCAATTGCTAATTAAAAGAGCGGACAGTTTCCTACATTCATTTAAATGTTGTAATACCTGCTGTAGGTATGTTTTCATTATATTCTTCCCTTCTTTTTTCCCATTAGAGATTTTGACAAGTTGGAATCTCATGACATCAAGCTCAACAACAAGAAGGTAAGGATGGGTTCATCTTCATTAGTTTTAGATATTTAGCTCTTCGGGTCCATCAGCAGTGTGAATACGGTTTACTACTTAACAGACATTGATCTTAGAGGGCCTCTGTTTTTATCATTCTGTTTTAATTTCTCTTCTTATGATGTTGTTTCTGTTATTGTTTTAAGACAGCTGTGAATAAATTCACCCAAGTTATTTTTCTAATCGAGGCAGGTGGCATGGTAAAGACTCCTAGTCAGTGCAGTATATACAGTAACATGCGGAATCTGGTTAACATCATATTTTGAAATATTTTTTACCAGATGATAAAATATGTACTGTCAGTCACACAAAGTATGTTATATTATTTTTTAAAGCACTATGTGTAGAATTTGAAAATCTCAGACTTTGGGCCCCCCACCATCAAAAAGGACACTAGTAGGCAGATGGATCCAACCCAGGGACACCAAAGGGGCTGAAAGCAACACATATAATGCTCTAATTTTCGCCAGGAGTGTTTTTCTCAAAATTAAAACTTATGCCATCAGAATAATCTGAAAAATGCTATAATCACATACAAATGCTAAATACTCTGCTAGCACTGTGTGTTGTCCATCGTAGACAAAAATAACCTCCGAAAGTGTTTTTCAAATCATACTTGGGACATGGGATACACAATTTGTTTCTTTACTAATGATGTCTTTAATTTTTTCTGACAACATCAGGCGTTTGACGGTTTGGAGGCGCTGGGCATCTCTCGTCTGCTGGAGCCGTCCGACATGGTTCTTCTGTCCATCCCTGACAGGCTCATAGTCATGACCTACCTAAGCCAGATCCGCTCACACTTCACCAACCAGGAGCTGAGCGTGCTGCAGATAGAGCACAACAGCAGCCAGTCCAGCTACGGCCTCGCCCTCTCTGGTCCCGGTCCCACTAATGTTGATGCTGCCGCTTTCTGCATGGCCAGACTGAACGAAGGAGTGAGCCTAGAGGAAGGAGGAAGCAGCACGTTGGTCGTCCCGCCACCGAGGACCAAACGACTGGTTAAAGGTGTCAGCCTCTATGAAACATTTCTTTCTTATACTTTTACTTATTTTTAAAAATGCTTGTACGTCTTAATAATTATCTTTACCGTGATTCATCACATCTGTCTTCAAGGCAAATTTTATCCACCTAAATCTTATGGACCTTTTAGAGGGTTCAGTCAGTCAGTCAGTCATTTTCTACCGCTTGTTCCCGTTCGGGGTCGCGGGTGACTGGAGCCTATCCCAGTGGCTTCAGGCCTTAGGCGGGGTACACCCTGGACAGTGGCCAACTCGTCGCAGGGCTGACACTTAGACAACCATTCACGCACATAATGATGCAAAAAGTAATCAAGTCAGAAAAACAGAAAAGAAAAGAGGAAAGGGGAAACATTAGCATGTCTCTAGGGAAGTCAGGAGTGTGAAGTAGCGCAGTTTTAAGCTAAGGAGACAAGAAGCAAGAGTAAACAAATCATTGAATCACGTTTACAGCACCTCAATTAAGATTCTAGTAGGTTTCCCAAGGTTCCCAAAGATACCAAATACAGTATGTCATGCTGAATTTGATGGAAAGGTCTATACAATGATGCACATCTAGAGTCCTTTTGATGAATGGTGCAGCCATAAACATGGAATCTTGGATATAAATATTTCCCTCAGTATGCGAGTTATAGTGTGTGTTGTTCTTATGTCAAAGCTCCTGAAAGGCCCTGAAAAGACATCTTCTCAATCACCTTCTGACTATGAGTGATGGGGTCTCACATGAACACATTTCATGCCAAAGTTGTAACAGTTTTGGTTATTCAGATGAGAGCGATGCACAAGGTTAAATCCGATTTCTAATAGTTGATCTCATCTGTTTTTAGTGGACGAGTCAATAACCCCAGTCCCACCACCAAGGTCGATTAACAAAGCAGTCAAATCTGGACCTGCTCAGGTAACACTTAGTATTTTCTTTTAGCTTTTTTTTTTACTATAACTGACTTTCATGTTTAGACTCTATCGTAATTTTCAAAAAAATCTTTAAATTGTATTTTCACCTGGAGACAAAAACGGTCACATAATCTTTATTTACTGTATGCCAGCCAGGTAGTTACTATATGTTAAAATTTCATGTTTGTCTTGTCCAGGAAGAAGACACAATGACTAACACTGCAACAGAAATCACTAATAATACAGGTGGGTACCCGAAGACTGAGCCTTTCAGAGACAATAATACATTTGTAATATTTATTTAACTTCCGTCTTTTACACTGTGTGTGTCCGTGTGCAGAGTTGCAGAGTACAGCTGAGACCCAGCCTCCCAAAAAAGAAGAGGAAACAATGGTCAGTTCTGTGTTCCTCACTTAACTTTTTCTCCTCTCTACTTCTTTCCTTTAGCTTTGACTCTCACTCTCAGATCAAATCAAATGAACATCATTAACATAAGTGCAAGAAGAACCAAATCATATTTACTTTGACCTTGTTCAATTCATTATGAAGAAAGTATTTCCTTGATTTTAAATATTCACAGCTTGTGTTTTTCGATCCACCTAATCTTTTGACCCTCTTCTTTTACTTGTTTCTCCGATTCCCTCTTTCCTTTGATCTCCTTTCCCCTTTTTCCTCTGTTTTTTGGCTGTCTGTCATTGTCTTGTGTATGTTCATGTGTGATTGTGTGCGTGTGTTTGCATATATGCGTGTGTGTGATGGGGCTTGTGGTCAGTGTCTGCAGGACACCAGCCAGTATGTGCTGAGTGAGCTGGCGGCGTTGGAGACGGAGCAGAAGCACATCGACAGCAGAGCTGCTGTGGTGGAGAGACGACTGCGAAGCCTCATGGAAACAGGTGAGTCAAAGTTTTCAGGGGTCTGGTGTTAGTTAAGGTGTCCGAGACCCCATAAGTCCCGCTGTATTTAATACACATGGTGATGGTGTAGGTTTCCTCCAAAAACCCATCCACTTGTGTTGAAACTGTCCTTTCTTTTTCTGTTTGTACAGGAAGCGACCGTGATGAAGAGGAGAGACTGATCCAGGAGTGGTTCACTCTGGTGAACAAGAAGAACGCACTGATACGCCGACAGGACAACCTGGAACTACTGTAAAACAAACAGCAGACACATGTACATACACATACAGTATACTGCACACGTCTTTTGATTTGTCTAATTGTTGATTGTATCTACAGGCAAGAGGAGCAGGATCTGGAGAGGAGATTTGAGCTCCTGAACAGAGAACTTCGGGTCATGATGGCTATAGAAGGTTAGTGACCAACAGTGGTGGAAGAAGTGTTCAGATCATTTACTTAAGTAATAGTAGCAATACCACAGTGTAAAATACTCAATTACAATTGCATTGTAATGTTGTAGCTGGTTGAAGTGGAGATAATGTAAACTATTTCACATATTGTTAGGTAGTTTCATCAATAAAAATGCATCACATTTGTATGAAAAATGTATATTATAAGTGTCAAATATACCTATGTACTGGAGTAAAAAGTATAATATTTACCTCTGAAATCTAGTGGAGTAGATGTATAAAGTAGCATAAAATAGAAACATCTCAACTAAAGTACAAGCTAATCAACATTTGTATATCACCTTTCATACATGTTAGTGCATTCAAAGTGATTTACAGATGACTGAGAAGCTAATGAACACCATGAATCTTTAGTTATATTCCACCTCTGGTAACCAATTATCTTTCCTATCTGCTGTTCGCCACCAGCACCAGAAGAACATCTCAACGTTAAGTCACTTGCTGCACAACACTTTATTATTTAGTAAAGGTGAACGACAATGTAAACTTTCAGTTTATACAAGGCAAAATAGCAAATCCTTTTATAGTAGGTTTTCACCGACAGGTGAATTCAATCAAGACTGTTCTTTCCTTACTGTACATGGTTATATGAACCATTACCAAATTTTTCCCGCAGACTGGCAGAAGTCGTCCACTCAGCAGCAGAGGGAGCAGCTGCTCCTCCAAGAGCTGGTGTCTTTGGTCAACAAGAGGGACAAGATCATCAGAGACATCGACGCCAAGGAGAGAGGGTGAGTGTGTGTGGATATATAGTCCATGTTTCAAATTAAACTTTCATAATGCTTGTCATGATGACCTGCAAAAAGATAACTACATAAAACTAACTACATAAAAATGTAGTTACTTCAATATCTATTATTTTTATTCCTTATTTGTATGCAATTAATTGATACAGGTCTGGGTATAGATGGCCAAGAGTTAATGTCATATGCACTATATTGTAATATGTGTTTGTGTTTGCAGGGCGCTGGAGGAAGATGAGCGTCTGGAGCGCGGTCTAGAGATGAGGAGGAGAAAATACAGCAACAAAGACAAATGTGTCCTACAGTGAGAAGAGAGGACATACAAAAACAGCTTTTACTACTGACCCTCTGAAGTCCAGAGAGATGATTCTTTTTAAAAATTCTTGTTCATAATTTTTGCATACAAGATAAAAACAGGACTTGTGGGGCTCTGTATTTCCCTGTTTTTTAGTGCCTTTATTTTCCCGGAGAACTGTTCACACCCATTATGAGGAAACCTGATGGGCTGCTAACTGTGTCCTCTTTGAAAGTGTTTGCTTAAAAATGAAAATCTGTTCATGTCAAAATTTCATTATTTTCAGTTTGTCTATTACAGTGTTGTAATAGCATTATTTTGATTCTCTTCACGTATTTTTATTTATTTAAGTGATGTGTCAGATTGTTGCACATCTATTGCACACATGGTGTTTTGTGTGTTTGTGTGTTTATTTGTCTGTGAGTTTGTTCAATATTTGATCACACGCTTTTCCTCTTCATTTATTTTTATTTAAAGAATGGTTTCCCCTCGTCACAACAAGAGCTTGTCAAAAAACGATCAAGGCCGAAATGTGCCATGTCCTTGTAAGGTTTTTGGGAAATAGTTTACAGTTGCTTCTGATCTGCACACATCATTACGTTTGTTCTGTTTCTGGTGATATTCGTCTTTCTGTTTCAGACATTTCATACTTGGTTGTAGCATGCCAAGAAATTCCTAGATGTAAAAATAACATGTGACAAGTCATGAGCTGGACTCAAACCCACAATGTTGAGAGTACAACTGCAGGATGACACCCAACATCACATTTTGATAATCCCTGAAAGTATTTCCACTTATTGTAATGTTATACTTGATTGTTTAATTTTTTTAATATATTTTAGATGTGGAAAGGATTGTTCATATAAAGATTACCAAACCTTTTGTGCACACAAACGGTGCTCAAGGTGGTTTCCAGCTTAAAACATTTATTAAGTTAGACGCTGAATGCCTAAAATCCCTCATAATGTGTATGGTTGGGATGTTCATGCCTGCTTGATTCACTTAAATTAACCTTTCCTAATGTCTCTGTTCATTTGACTACTGTATGCATGCTTTTTGAGGTGTGCAGATAAAGTGGTACTCTACTTCACATCACTACTGTATACCTATAACACACTGTATACCTGATGTTGCTGTCTATATTTATGAGGTGAAGATATGATGAACGGTGAATAATATTGATAAATATGTTGAAGAAAAATAAATATTGATTGGTTGCTTACATCTTTGGATTTTGTATCTTTTTAGTTTCGGACACAACATGGACCTGTGAAATATAATGCAATCGAATACAATTCTCCGGCAGCAAACACATTGTGAATAATTGTAACCAACCTCTCAACCAAAAACAGCCTAAAAAGTTACTGTTATTTTGAGGCTGTTTTGGTCTTTTGGCACTGGATTGCAGTACAATTTGGAAAGTTCCTGTTATTGTGCTAGATAGTTAAAACATTAACATTTTTTTTATTAAATTATCAGTGTTTTTGAAAAACAAAAAAGTGAAGGTATGTTACAAGCCCACACCAAAACTTACTGGTATCCAGTGGAAATTGCTGAGAATCATTGATGACACAAATCAAGGGAAATGTGTAGCTACTTGCGCTATAAGTATTGTCAAAGAAACGTCTTCACAAAGAAGTTCGTCCATCCACCTATTATCTATACCCGCTTCTCCATGCGGGTTAGGGCACTTTTGTAGAAATGTCTAGTGCATAGGACATCATCATCATCACCACCAAAACTTTATTCAGGACACACATGGTCCAAAAAGACATACCAATACAAACACAGAACAAAACAGAGATAGATGTTAGATAGAAGTTTTAGTCACCGATTACCAGATCATTTTGTATTATCTGTACCTCTTTTATTTGATAGTCATAGGACCTCACTGGTGGTCTCGTGGTTAGGAGCGGTGCGGGTTTGATTCCCGGTCAAGAAAGGAGTATGCTGTTATTCTATAGATGTATATATGTCTATATAGACTACTCTCAGTGTTTCCACCTGCACAGACACATGCACTGGCTATGCATTTCCTGACATGTCTTCTCAGTGATCCAGAAAAGGATGGCTCAAAGGTAGAGAATGATAAGGTCACAAAAAAGACCACACATCGGAATCAACACCTCTCTGAAACAGTCCCAACAAAAGCTGAATATTACGAACGTTACAAAGTAAGCTATGGTGTTATAGGATGTAATTTACAGCAGGTCAGCTTATATCTGGGAAGAGAGTAATTACAGTCCGTGTGAGTTTGCGTGTGTGTGTGTGGGTTTACACGCACACCTGCGCATTTGTCCTCCCTGTAGAGTATTAGCGCTAATCAGCTTGCCTCTGCAGCACAGATCTCCACTTCATGGGGATCAACTAATCTGACATGACAGACAGAACCAAACCAATCCAAAGCATGATGAACCTCTGCTGATGTGTAGCTCACCTGAGGAACCTCCGGAAGCTCTGATAGCAAACCCTCAGTTCTGTCATGCTGGAACCAGAACATGGCTCTACAATGCATGTGGAACACGCGCATACAAGATGTCGGGTGTGTGTGCTGAGCTGCCTTCTGCTCGCCTGTTTGTACGTCAGCAGTTTGTATGTCTGGAGAAGCAGCTTACCAAGGTATTCACCTCACCAGCAGACCTGGGACAGTGCTGTTAGGACAGAATATTAAACTGTTGCTGTATGTATGTGTGTGTGTGTGTGTGCAGGGACCATCCCAGTGTGATAAAGCGTCGCTGTGCCAGTGTGCTGCTGGTCTCCGCACTGTCACCTGCAGTGCTGAAGGCATGGATACACTGGGCTGATGTCAGGGTGAGTACATGTGAACAAAACAGAAGCCATTGTTCACTGCAATAAAAAAATACCCTAACATACGACAGAGATTGGACTTCTTCCTGTTTAAACACTGATGATCTGAGGTGGTTTGTGCCACAGGTTTGTGTTCCAGGGTGAATCTATAGCAGGGGTGGAATGGAATGTACTGTAGCCTACTTAAGTACAAATTTGAGTCACTTTACTTTTTTTATACTATATGTTATACTCCACTATAATCAGAGGGACATATTGTACTTTTTACTACACTACATTTATTTGACAGCTTTAGTAAGTAGTTATTTTACAGATTATAATTTTAATTCCAAAACATATAATGCATGAGACCACCCAACAGTTACAAATAGCCTCGCCTCAACCAATCACAGCAGTAAAAATCTACTTATACGTTCATTCCTCAGTAACAATAATAATCACCCAATAATATAATATACCCTATAATAGTTTTTCTACCCTCATTATGCATGATGGTGCACAGCTTGCAGCAAGCTAAACTCACTGTGACTAGAGGGTGAAGATAGCAGATTGCTGACGTTTTTACTGGAAGAAACTGTGAAAACAATATTGGACAAGAAATAAAATGATAGTGTTTAAAAATCACAAAACAATAACATTCCATAAACAAGAAATGGAGCAATGGTATTGTAAAAAATAAAGAAAAACGGCAACAAGGAAGCTGGATTTACAAAACTACAGAATTGGTTACACAGTGCTTCATGCCAGGAAGAAACAAAATATCACAAGTCAAAGATCAACATTAAGTCCCCAAAGGAAGTACAACACAATAATTGATCTATTAAACGATGTAAAAGCAAACATTACACAAAAAATCTGCACCCTGTACCAATAATTTTCCATTGAATACGTCCACTCTTTTGCACAATACTGACAAGTGTCAGTAGTATTATTTTGTTCACCCAATTTGTTTATTTATCAATAACTTCAGGGCAGACTAAATAAGAGAAACACTGCGCATGAAGGTAGATTTATTGCAGGACTGTGGTATTAGACTGCATTAGTTTTAACTAGGCGTACCTAATAAACTGGTAACTGAGATCTAGGCTCAATCTACATCAAACGAATACAGCCAGCACCAGCACAGTAGAGCCAGAATCATTAAATGTAGTTCAGCACATTTCAGATATGCATGCTCACACCGTATGCACACACAGTCAAATGTGCTTTGTTCGAAAATAACCATCATCCATCCTCCAGTTAGGGAAAGTAACAGTTTGAACTATGAACATTCATTCCAGGTGGTCAGTGCCAGTCAAGCTGAGAGGGATTCTGTGTCTTTCTCAAAGGGCATTTCACAGAGGGGACTGAACCCTGACCGTCCAGGTGAAGGCCAGTGTCCTCACTCCTGGGGGCATCTTCACTATGCATAAGGTGTTTTGTGAGGTTAAGCCTGGGATCACATTGGCTTAACTTTATAATCACTTTAGGGTAAAAACTATGTTTGTAAAGCAGAGCTGCATTCTGCCTTTCCAGGTCAATGTGTCTGTGTGGGGTTTGATGGGAGTTCGTTTGGAAGGTCTGGTTCCTGCAGCCATACTGCCACTGCTACTAACCATGGTACGTCAGGGAGTCTCAACCCAGATTAAACTTTGAAGACAAATAGATAGAGATGCCACACCCAAAGAGTTTTTTGTAATTTAGCCACTCTTTTGATCCTGTTTCCCTTAGAACATGTTATTTATGCTGCAATAAGGTAGGGTTGACATTTAAGAGTTTCAATTTCCATTCCCAATACGATACAGTGAGGCTTTACAGCCTTCTGCATTTTGCAATGATATCCCATAAGCATCTTTAAACCACACATTGAAAAAATTTGCCCTGTAGTCTCTAGATCCTTCTCTTTAATCTTTTTAATATACAGTATATACTTCCACCATATGTTACAAACACTTGATTTTATTCTAAACATCAGGTATTTTATCTCGGTCCCATGTTTCATTCTGCGATGGACAACGCTGAAGGCTTCACTGGGAAACTGCAGTCTGCACTAGGTGAGTTCAAATTTGTGTCTACTAAATGTTATAATACATGTTAGGATTGGGGCTGGGGAGTTTTACATGTGTGCTTGCATGCATTTGATCCGTATGTCATCATAATGTCTTGACTTTATTTTGCCAGATGTTCAGTCATGGAGGTTGTGTGTGGGAGATGCTGTGTGGCTCAGGAACCAGGTGGTGGCACCAGTGACAGAGGAACTGGTGTTCAGAGGCGCCATGATGCCCATGCTGGTGCCCTGCACAGGACCCACAGCTGCCATCTTCATGGCTCCGCTGTTCTTCGGTGTTGGTAGGCAACCAGAATGTAAACAACTCATATTTCTGATCCCACACACTGGTCTTGCTCAGCATCAAGACTTCTTCTTTTCTCAAGACTGAAGTGATAATTTCCAAAGCACCTGCATCTGAGATAGTTGGATGTGTGAATATTTCCCTTGGGAAAAACTCTTTTACATTAAACATTATGACTACTGAACAGATTATTGAATGATAAAATACATCAGTTAACTTATTGCATTTTATACTTTGGGATATATAGCATGAAACCTTTTTGTTCTTTTTGCCTAAATACATGTTAGCAAGTGCTGCATTATTTTGAATGAAAACCTAAGTTTTCACCAAAATTCAGAGTTGTTTTATGGTGTAATTCTAGCCCATTTCCACCATATGATAGAGCAACGCCGCCTCCACAAGGACAGCATGAGTGTCATCCTTTTGGTGTCAGGTCAGTTGGATTACAAAACACTGCTCAAAGAAACCTAACTGTAACAATGCAAGCCAATTAATTCAAACAAAGTTAGATCATCAGTAACAATGTGTAATTCTAGGATTGATAGATGGTTTTTGGATCATGTAACAAATTCTATCAACAATATAAATAACCTTTTAGTACATCACTCTACTGAATGAATTCACTTTTCAAATCCTACATATGCACCAAAGTCATAGATCCAAAACCATAGTGATTTTAAAGAGAAAGGCATTTGACGTGTTTCATGGAAATTCTTTTTTCTTTATGCTGTTCTGTTGCAGGGACGCAGTTCTTGTACACAACTGTGTTTGGTGCCTTTACTGCCTTTATATTCATGAGAACTGGTGAGAAATGAAGAGGACAGCACATTGACTTTCTAACACCTACAGTTAACGCACTTCATTACGTAAATCTGTAATCTCTTTCTATAGGTCATGTTGTGGGTCCAGTTTTGTGCCATTCGTTCTGTAACAGTCAGGGCCTGCCTGACTTCAGTTCTGCCCTGCAACATCCTCAACGATCAGCTCTACTCTTATCGTATCTTATAGGGGTGCTGCTGTTTCTGGTGCTACTCTTCCCACTGACAGACCCTGTCTTTTATGGTGCTATTCCCATCTGCAGCCTGGCTCCCACTCCAGCATCTGTATGCTAGACTAAATGAAATGAAATATACCACTCTTAAAGCTACGTTGTTTTTTTTTTATGTGGATTTCATTTTGGGTTTGGTTTTCAAATAAAAAAGTACTTTTTTACAAAGAGTGTGTGTGCATTTACGTGTGTGTGTGTGTGTGTGCATGAGAAGAAAATGATTCTAGCACTTCAGACATTTCCTGCATGGTCGAAAATCTTTCCTACTGTATTGAAACACAACACCAGTACAACTTTCCCTGGCTGATGTGTGTGTGTGTGTGTGTGTGTGTGTGTGTGTGTGTGTGTGTGTGTGTGTGTGTGTGTGTGTGTGTGTGTGTGTGCGGCAGAGAAAAACAGATGAACTGTGAAAGCGAATGAGTGAAAAGGGAAGGAGGTGAAAGAGACAGCAGTAGAGAAAAACACATATGCAGACAGAGAGAGAGAGACAGACACAGAGGGCCAACAAACACAGAAAAGGAACCAAAGTGGAGAGAGAAAGCTATGTAAAGTCACATTGTTAGGACAAATAAGGCTATGAAAGTCAGGCTTGTGAGAAAAAACATTTACAGCCAGAAGCAACAAGAGCAATGCCAACAGACAAGAAGAGAAGATAGGAGAAGAGAAGAGAAAAATAAAGGAGAACAGAAAAGGAAAGATGGAAGAGAAGGATGGGGGGAAACGTTAGTGTGTCCTCAAGGAAATCTAGAATGTGGAATAGCAAAGGGGAGGAGAAGAGAGGAGATTTAGGGACATTGGAAACAGTGACGGTCTAGGACTGAGAGGTGAAAAGTTATGTCAGAAAATTGAGATTTATGAGACAGACTGATGAGCTGATCTCTGAAACTTTGTTTACAATCAAAATCAGGGAATTCACATATACTTCTGTAGATGTGCACAGCTCTAGGCTACAGTTATACAATATATGTATTGCATAATATATTTCATTTAAATTAATTTCCCTGCTTTTGAAACCATACATTTTATATTTTTTTATTACTGGTCTCGATATTTTTACACTTTGTCATTTTTTAAACTCAGGTCTGGAGAAAAACTCATTTTAATTTCAGCTGAATTTTGTATAGAAGGACTGAAATATTAAACGAATAGTTAGGCATTTTTGGAAATATTTGGGAAAATTGTCTTTCCGAGACATAGATGAGAAAATTGAAAACACTCTCATGTCTATATGGTAAATATGTAGCTGAATAGAATGGTAGAATACCAACTAACTTCTTGCCACAACTTCTGGCAGACTTGCAAAGGCTTCTAACTTCTGGGGTTTATATTCTTTTCAGCACTGTGAAATTTTGGGAAAGGTTAGGTTTAAAGGGATTAAGGAGGGTTTTTCAAAATATTTATTTATTTATAGAAAGACTGCAAATTTTTAATCATGCTCCCTGTCTGCTTCGCTTTCATACATTTCAACTCAGTCATACTTGGGATCTTTCCAGTAAAACAAAGACTTTAGCTGCTGGCCACTGAGAGTTTAACGATTTGGGTGACTTTGCTGCTCTGGATCAAACTTGACAGCAGTTTTTGCAAGAAGCAACTGTATTACCTGTTTACCTACCCAGTGTTTTCCCCTGAGGATTATACTGAGATCAAATCTAACAACCTGCAATTTGGCAGCCACCTTCTGAGAGTGCCAGGTACCTAGAGAGCAAAGATTCGACTTCCTTGCACGCAACTGGTCAGCAGAAGATTTTAGTATTGTGGTCAGGGAATGATTTACCACCTTATGCTGATGCTGAGTCAGGCAGTTTACTGTTTCTCTGCAACTTTTTTCAGAATAGCTGGTTTTTGAGAGAGACTAAGGGAAGACTGAGGTCAGGTCACATGAGGGATGTGAGTTAAAAAATGTGAAGTTCCAACAGGAGCGAAGACCTAAGAGAATAGGAGTCAATGGTGCAGAGAGAAGTCAGACGTATCGTGGGTTATCTCAAAGGTCCTGCACAGCAGACGCCTGTCTGTCTCTGTTGCTCTGTCGAGCATTTGTGTCGAGCATTTCTTGTGGAGTCGTCATCCTTTCTTCCCACAGCTAATGCATTTACCATTACACACACACAAAAACACACACGCGCAGACACACAAACAGTTCAGTCTCTGGAGAAATATGACTGTATCATGAAAGACACTACAAAGAAGTGTAAGATGTTTGCGTGCGTTTGTGTGTGTGTGTGTGTGTGTGTGTGCATGGCCATGTCTATGGAAAAGCTGAGCCTATCATCTGGTAAAGGAATAATCTGTCAGGAATTATCCTCTCCCAGTGCTCTCTCCTCTCTTTCTATCTCTCTGCAGTTCCTTAAACCTTAGCAGTTTTCTGGTGATTTTCTCACAGAGTTTCTGTTTGTCTGAGGTTTGTTTAGACATGCATGATTCTTTATGTGCAGCAAACTCCAAATGCAGCCCACCTCGTGCATTTGTGTCACCCGAGCCTTTGCAAGTCATGTTGCTTAGTTTTCTTCTTTCTCCAAAGAGAAAAAAATGTTTTTGGACAGGTAGAGCTTGGTCACCGCAGTTTCCATCAGAAGCCATGTTTGTTTTAAACTTGCCATATGACTTCTATCTGGAAATTCTGTAGCGGTTGTTCACACAATTTTCTTTTCTTTTTTTGCGAGTTTATGGAATGCTGTGCAAGATTACTTGTAAATGAGGAGGCCTTACATCTTGTTTTTCAGGAAAGTAAGTAAATGAAGATACACATTAGATTTTCCAAACCTTCCCCATGCCCAGTTGGTTGCCAGTTCACAATATGAAAATCTTAAATTGTTCCTCTGGAGCTAATCAGTGGCTTGGGAGACTGTGTTTGTGCTGAGCAGCTCTCAGGTGTGACCATGAGTGAAACTGAGCACGAAGGAATGAGGACATGGCTGAAAAGCATGCTCAGTAAACTATTTCATGGTTGGACAAAGGTTAATATAGGTCGCCTGGCATATGGACACTACTTAGACATCGCTCAGATGCAGGGTTTCCAACTAGCTTACAGCTAACTCTAAAAGTGTCCAGTTGATGGTCGAAGTAACTGTAGACTTCAACTGGCAGGAAATTATTCCTTCTGGAATCAACCGATCGACAGCGACCCCAGTCTGCTCAGATGTTTGTGGTGAAGATTTGTTGACAGTCTGGGTGTGGAAGGAGGGCATTCATGTCTGCTATGAAAGATGAAACATATGGACCTTGTGGAAGAAGTGGATAAAAGTATCGTCTTTTTCCTCCACTCCACAGAAATCACCAGGAATGCCTACAGTCCATTATTTAACCACAAGGCCGCAGCTAATTGCTTCAGTGTGTGTGCGTGTGTGTGTGCGTGTGTGTGACATAAGACACCAGCGGTTGGAAAAATTAACTGACGTGTCCTGCTGTATTTGATACGGTGCAAACGCTTCCATAGGCCTGAATGGTGAGAGTCTGTACTCCACTGACCCAAGACACAACAAGGAAATAACAATGCCGTGTGCTTGGCATCAGTGTGGAAGCTTGGTGAGCTCGGGACCAGGGCCAGTCTTATGAAAGTTAGGAAAAACATTTTACTTATCAAAGCAGAGGCAGGGAAAAGTATGACACTTTTAAAATGAATTCCTTTGCAGACTGCTGGTCCTGCACAGCCACATGAGTTAGGCTATTTACATCCACAAACTCTCATATAGAAACAAAGTGAAATATAGTATAATATTTTCCATATATATTGTAATAATTATGTTCACATACAGCAGATTTGGCAATGTATTTGTAATGTTTTGTGGAATATAAGAAATAACATACTGACAACAACTAAAGAATATTCCATGATTATTTTCTATATATTGCAAATGTATTGCCACATATTTTCCCACATTTGACACATTTATTTCAATAAAAGAATTGAAGATGGTTACATTAGTTGCACTTAGTAGCAAATTCTTGCACAACAATGACAATATGTACTCATGACACAATGCTAAGGAGCAAAAACATTTTAAAGATATATTATATATATTTAAAATATTTGTTCTACTTTTAATTATTCAGGGCAGTTTCACTCTTTTATTTCTATGTCCAATTCAAGTATTTAAAACTTAGTTTTAGGTCAATAGCCTTTCATTTGCCCTTCAACCAGGCAAATATTTGACAAAATGGGATCTTGATGGAGATGAACAAGTGAAACCTTGGCTTAACTGTGCAGAGTCTTTTCTTCCCAAAATGCTGGCATGTAAAGTATTAGCTACAGTATGTCGTCCCATATGTTCAAACGTGTTTTATACATTACCAAAGCGACTTACATATGAGGAATAATGTGGGATGGTAACATCGGTCTGTTGGTTGGCGACCCACCACATCAGTCGAGAATGAAATATCTCAACAACAATTAGATGGTTTGCATTGAAATATTGTACAGACATTCGTGGTCGTCAGATGGTGAAGCCTACCGACTTTGGTGATCCCTGACTTTTCATCTAACGCCATCGGCAGGTCAAGTTTACATTGTACTGATGGGCAGTTAGCTCCTGCCATCAGTGTATGAATGTGTGTGAACGGGATGAAGTTGATATGTAAAGTGTGAGGCTCTTTGAAAGCCTCTACCATGGTGGTAGACTCTTGGTCCTAATCTGGTTTTACCATTTTAAAGGGCTGTGTCTGATAATTTCTGTAACTTTCCAAATCAACCATTCACATTCACACCCACATTCATGCAAAAATTAGCCAGCTATCTAGTTCTCTTTTACTTACTCTTTACACAACCAATAACTATTTTGATTTCTGAAGTATGCTTGATCTTTTCTAGCATAACCCAGCCCTTAGTCTTGTTAAACAAATGTCACGTGTTCTTTCAGTGAAGGAAAAGTGCCTAAAGTCTATTATCAATCCAGATACCAAAGTAGCCACCAAAGAACATCAAATCAGGAACAGCTATTCAGCTGCTAAAAAAAGTAGAAATAGTGGAAGAAGTGAAATTGAGAGGCTTTGGAGCTGGAAGATACAGTTCAGCTGCTTGGAAGCCAGAAGCTCAGAATGTATCAGAGCCAGTAATGATATGTGGCAAGTGGCTAGGAGTCAAGGAGATAGAAAGTAGGCTGTGACCTAGGAGGCATGGGAATATAAAATCAATCCATTAGAGGTCTTTGGGTTGGCAGCTTGGATATAGTGTAAATACATCATGTGAAAGGGTTTAAATGGCAGTGCAGGACTATGGAAAGGAGAAGTTCTGCCTGTTCTATCAATTACATTTCTGGTATGTGTCTCGGGGGGGGCGTGGCTGTCTGAGAAGGGGGGGGGGGGGTCAAACAGCCTGATAGAATAAACAGAAAAGGCTTTGGTTCTGGAGGAGAGATTGCTGACTTTGGAGCCCAAATAATGAGACTAGGGGAGTAGGGAGTAGAGGAGTAGCGAGGAGAATACAAGGAAAGAGAGGAGAGCAAGAGGATGCAAGGAAAGGAAAGACAAAGGGGGCGGTGAAAGGAAGAGAGGAGATGGAGGAGATGGAGGAGAGAGGAGGATGGGGGTAGTCCAAGAATAGGACAATCAGAGGAAGACAGGAGGAGGATGAGGGATGTGGAGGAGGAGGAGAAGGAGGAGGGGACCAAGACCAAAAGGCTCTTTAGGTTCTCCAGGATCCTGAGGTTTTATGTTTGTTCTCCCTTTAGTTCCGATGGTTGTTACATAACTGGAAAAGACTGCTGAATAGTTAGACTGTATTTATTATGTCTGCCAAAAACAACAGACCTCACAGCCAGCCGACTCATCTGCTGTACACAGAGCGAACACAGGCTCGGACACACATCATGATGCGGCTAATAACTGATTCAGATACACATGCAGCGTGACTTTTCCATCTCATCATCCTGTGTTAAGAAGCTACAGCTGTTGAGACTTTGCTGTCAATTTTAAGTTTGATTTAAACACTTATTCCACACCAGACGTAGAGGAAGGTTGCAGTGTATGATAATGACATCAAGCTGCCTAAATTGTGTTGTGGCAGGTCACACTTTCCACAGAGAAAAACGTGATTAGCATTTATGTGAAGGACTATTGTTTGCCCAAGCACTTTTCCACTTATGCTGCTTATATTGTTCAACAATTCAGCTTGTTTGTATGTGGTAGACCTTTATTTACAGTCTCTTGCCCATTTGTTTGTCCCCAGCAGCTATAAATCTGTAACATTGCCATCAGGGCTTGAATCCTCAGAATCATAGTTATGGGCTTTAGTATTCTTTGGCTTTCCATAGCTACAAGGAAACAGAAAGTGATCTTGTTTTTCTTTGGAAAATCCAAACTCAGCCTTTGACTTTGCACCAGACGTACCATTCATGGTGGATGGATCATGTGACAGCAGTGGAGGTACCCCCAGTCTGCACTCCTGCTCCCCAGAGGTCAGGCTGATGCACATCTGGCATTTCCTGTTTCCTCTCCTCCAAATGCCCCCGAGTGGTAGCCACACACACACACACACACACACACACACAAACACACATTGAAGAACACTTATGCATATGCTTAGACATCTGTGCCCATGCAAAGTTATTGTATAACCGCATAAGAATGAATTCACACACACACACACACACACACACACACACACACACACACACGCACACACACGTGCATAGTCCAACAGGTATTCCTGTTCCATACTAAAATGTTTCCATTGGACAGTAAAAACTTCCAGCTGGTATGGACTTGGTAGAAAGACAGAAAAAGAGAATGGGGGAAGTGGTAGAAAAAGAGAAAATAAAGTGAATAGTGGTGGTAAAGACAGAGAAAGAAAGAATTAGATTAAGAAAAATAAATAAAAAGACACGAAAAACAATGACAGGCTGACAGAGAACAGGAGAAACGAACATAAATACGGAAGGTGGAAAGAGAAAAAGGAGAGGAGAAGAAGAAGGGGGAGACAATCTCTGCATCCCACAGAGCTGACAAACCCTTTCCACTGCTGTGGATTCTGTGCAGCATGCACTATTTGAAGCTGTGAGTTTGTGTGTCTGTGTGTGTGTGTGTGTGTGTGTGTGTATATAAGAGTGCATGTGTGTGTCTGAAGCCATAGGCAAGATGGGGGGATAGAATGGTTCCGTATGGTTTTCATAACTCTCTGAGGGTTTTCAATTCTGCTAGCCCCCCCCACCCCCCCAAACCCATCAACCCCTCCAGCCTTCTCTTACACACCCACACACTTTACCAGCCCCCTCTTCCAAAAACACACAATTCTTTTCCCTCTACGTAGCTGCCCCCCCCCCTCCCACCCTCCCCCATATTTCTCTCTTTCCGAGGTTCAGTCAGAAAGCCAACTTTGCAGAGGCAACAAAGCCCCAGCAGGATCAGAGTCACTGAAATTCATCAGATTCATATATGGACTCTATTTAACTCTTTTGGACTTAGCTGAAGGGCCGATTGCTCCATTCAACAATTTTGAACCCTGGACTCCACTGGTACTTCACTGGACTTTATTTTGGACTGTACTGGCCTCAACTTGACTTTCTAGGGGATTCCACTGGACTGCATTGGTTTATATTAGTTTTGTATAGGATTGGTGAACTCTGCTTTACTGTGGCAGCAGTGCTGACAGTTTGCTGATTGAATGGAGTTTGACCAATTCTCCACCGTAGGGGTATTTGTCTAAGGTCTTGGGCAATCCAAGGTAAATTAAGGTAATCCAATGTCAGTTTTGGATTTATCTGCCTCAGATTACTTCGAATAAAAGGTCAATTAGATCATATTAATAATTTAATTACACTAACAGGATAGAAAAAATACAACGGATCTGGTTTGGCAAGTTGTTAAATTAATGAAAGTGAGTGAATGTGAGTCAGGTTTGTTTGAATAGAAGCGCAGAAAAAATAGTTATTGTCTTATTAGGTTATTTATTTTGACAGTAAGGTTGGGGTACTCATTTGAATGTTGGTCTAGTTTAAATCTCATGTCTTGGTGGAGGATGAAAAAGACCATCAGGAGCAGTAGCAGCTGCAGCAGCATGAGTCTCCTGTGTATCCTGTGGTTTCTGATGGTCTGTCTGGCTCCTGGAAGCCGAGGCCAGATGAGGGAGTCGGAGGGGGAGCAGCCAGCAGCCGGGGCTCAGCTGGCAGCGAGAGACGCACTCTGCCACCAGGAGGGATGCTTCACTGTCTTCCTTCAGAAGAGAACCTTCAGAGAGGCTGGGCGGAGCTGCCGGGAGCGAGGTGGGACCCTGGCAACAATGCACACCGACAAGGCTGCGGGTGTGGTCCATGAGCTTCTGTCAGCCGTCGAGGCACAGGGGACCAGGTCAAGGCTTCGCCTCTGGATCGGCCTGCACAGACCCCCACGCCAGTGTTCATCCACCCGACCACTCAGAGGATTCGTCTGGGTCACAGGCAATGTTTCACCTTTTTGACATTTGACTTTCAGTGTTCCTAACATTGACCATCATCATCTTTTATTTGATTTTAATTTAAGTGAGCTGAGACAAAATTGCCCCCTAAATAGGGAAAGGTACATAATGGTACGTTTTTTCTTACATATAAGCATTTGACCATTCCCTCCCCCAGTCAACTATTTAAAGATCACTGCGCTCAAAGCTAATGTGAAAAATGCAACATGAAACGTTTTTGACTGTGATCTAATGGAAAATCTGTGGGTTGGTATAACTGACACTAAATCTGTTCAACACATCATTAGTTAGTCAATTACCTGCTTGACTAAAGTGGTTCTGGCAGTGTTTGTTGCCTAACATACACAAAACTAAATTAACCAATGCAAGATGTAAGCCTATTTTATTATATTATTGTATCACATCTCCACATGCGCTCAACTAAAATCTATAGACTTTCCTAGACTGTCCTTCAATCAGTTAGAATCAGTGTTTGAAGTGCCCTACTTCAATATTACTACTTCCACACACACACAAACACATATCATTGGTATCAAACACTTTTAAATGATTCTATTTTGCTGGCCTCCAACCCTAACCTCTCTGTCAGACTTTCGGGAACCTGGACCAGCCTCCAGAGCTCTGCACTGCACCTGGATGGTTATTACATTAACTACTTTTGTTTCACAGAGACGGAGCTGGCGCAACAGGGAAGGTTCATTCCCCTTTTGACCTCACTGCTACCCCTCAACCTGATTTAGTCATTACAGAAACCAGCAGCCTTCGTCTTCAGTTAGAAAAGACTGAACGATTACATTTTCAAGAGTTATGTGGCCAGCTTACTTGTTTTTTTTCCATCTGCCATTATTTAAATTGTTGGTTTACCCTATGTTTTCTCGCTTATTCCTAGTGGTATCGAGCAATGCTGATAGTTTAAGTTTTAAAAATTCAACAGCAGTGTGTCTTTCAATAAATAATACCCTGATTGCTCTGCATACTCAATTGTGGATGTGGCAACACCTTTGCAGCCTCGTGGTCCTCTCAAGTATGTTCATACAGACAATATTGATGCAGATCCTACAGCTCTAACAAACTCTTCACTTTGGGGGAATTTGCAGTGTCAGGTCCACCAAAATGTAAACAAAAAGGCAACTCATCTGTAAAACTACTACCCAGATATTCCTAAGGCAATTCTTAACATTTGAATACTACTGCAACAACAATGTGAGCAAGATAAATGAGGGCGTTTTCAAAGACCATGTGTAGAATTTGCTGACAAGCAAATATCTGACTTTGGCGACTCCTAGTGGTAGTATAAAAAAAGACACTGTGGCAGCCAGCAATGCAGGCTGCTACAACCTCCACCCCTCACAAATCCAACCCAGAAATAATGACAATGACTGGGGTGAAAGCAACACATAGACTGCACCATTGTTTTCCAGGAGTGTCTTGGTTTCTACAAAGAATCTGGTGCCATCAGAATAATTTGAAAGACAATAAATTCACATAAAAAAGTATACACATGGCAGCTTTAATCCTGATAATCTTAAGGATTCACACTTTAAATGTGTCATATAGATCTGAAAAAGCAAATTAAATACTAAGATAAATTGTATATAGTTAAAAAATAAAAGAAGGAAACTAAAAATAGTGGAATTTCTTATTTTTGCTAAACTGGTCCTTGTCTTTATTTTCCAACAGGAGACCAGGATGGCCAGTTCACCAACTGGCTCCGTGATGACACCCCTGGGACTTGTGCGGCCCCTCGCTGTGTGGCAATGACCGTCCACACTTCTGAGAGTGGACGAGAGAGCAGCGACAATTTCCGGTGGCTCGACGGCTCCTGCGCATTGCCATTGGACGGATACGTTTGCCAGTACAACTACAAGGGGATGTGTCCACCGCTGGAGGACGAGGGTAGGGGTCCAGCTGTTTACACCACCCCATTTCACCTTGTCAGCACCCTGCTGACTCATGTACCCTATGGGTCTGTAGCTGCTCTACCATGCCCTGCAGACAGCTCAGACCCAGATGTTCGTGCTGAGCAGACAGTACTGTGCATGGAGAGAGATGACTTAACAGTGGGCTGGTCCAGGGATGCCCCACTCTGCTCGTCCAGTGCAGCTCCACAGAGCCAGGACTGGTGTAGCGGGGACCATGGATGTGAGCAGTTCTGTCAGAACACAGACACAGACTATTACTGTTACTGCTCTGAGGGCTTTACGATAGATGAGGATGGGTACAGCTGCAAGCCTGACCCCCTGAGCCAAACTGACCCCCCTGAATTATCCTCTGACTCCGCCGGTCCCACTGACCAGCCCCACATCAAAGAGATCTGTGTCGAGATGGGGTGTGAGTACGACTGTGTGGAGACACCTCGGGGCATCCGCTGCACATGCCCCCCAGGCTACCAAATGGGTCCAGATGGCCGCAGATGTTCTGATGTAGACGAATGTCAACAGCAACCATGCCCGCAACTCTGTGTCAACATCCCAGGCACCTTCCACTGCACCTGCCATCCCGGGTACCAGCCAGATGACGAGGGCGAGTGCGTGGACATCGATGAGTGCCTCGATGAGGGAAGCTGTGAAGACACTTGTGAAAACACAGTGGGGTCCTTCACATGCCTGTGTGACCCAGGGTACAAGTCGGGCAGTGAAGGAGAGTGTCTAGATGTAGATGAGTGTGTTGGGGAGTCGCCCTGCCAACAGCAGTGTCTCAACTACATGGGAGGATACCAGTGTTACTGTGACAATGGCTTTGACCTGCAGCCAGATGGACTTACCTGCCAGCCTTCGCCTGATGATGAAGAATATTCCACCCTGACTCCTGACCCCAATGACTCCGCTCATATACCTGACCATGATATTTCCTGGTCCACCTTATTCACCCCGGACCCAAATTTTGATGCTGATACTAACTTTGACGTTGGCTGGCTGACAAAAGCCCCTGAAGCACTCTCCCCTGACATGGCTCATGGGTCAGATAATCACCTCAACCAATGGGATGCCCTATCACCAAAGCGATATCAGACAGCTCCAACACCGACGCAAACAGATAACACAGGCAATGAAATTGATAATGGGGCTGAAGCTAAGACAGGAGGTAAAGAAGCTAGTGGAGGGGTGGGAGCTGAGACTGCAAACGGGTCAGCCACCGGGACTAGGGAGGGGGAGGGATCTAAGATGGATAGTACAGAGGAAGTAGGGGCTGGATCTGATGCAGGTAAACGAAAGCATGACAAGAGCTGGCTACTGGTGGCCCTGCTGGTGCCTCTGTGTGTGTTCCTCGTAGTGATGCTGGCTCTGGGGATCGTCTACTGTACCAGCTGTGCTGTGGACAAGAGCCTTAGCTTCTCAAACTGCTATCGCTGGATACTCCCTACAACGCCTCCTGAGAGGAGGGATGGCAAAACCCAAGCATGAACCCTAAAATGAAGAAACACACACACAGATGTGTTGAACGCCTAGATGTCTCTTAACATTTCTCCTATGGTCACTGAAACTACCATTTCGATATAGTACAGCTGACTGGTTCTCCCATTCATCAAGGAAAACATAATACTTTCTGTTGCCACACCTTTGTAAATAATTCACTTTTCATGTTTTTAGAATTCAATAAAACCAATAAACTAATGAAATACTGTGTGGTTTGTAAGCCTATCGAGGTTATAACATAACATAATGTCTAACCAAGGGGATTATCAAATGAAAGTGTGTGTGGAAAGAATGTGTGGTTATGGTTTTATGGTTCCATGTCAAGTCAAGTCAATTTTATTTATATAGCCTAGACCAATATCACAAATCACATATTTGCTTCAGGGGGCTTTACAATCTAAACAGCATATGACACCCTGTATCCTTAGCCCCTCAATTCCGATAAGGGAAAACTTCCCCCAAAAGAACATAGATTTTGGTGATTTTCCTAAACCAAATTTTCACTTTCAAAAATAATAAAAATGGGGAGGGGAGGAAGGGGTGGGGGTATGAGGAGTAGACAGTTCAGGGGGTGAAATTGCCAGCTGCTGGCACACCACGGTTGCGGTCGAATGGTCTTTTTTTTGCTAAAGAAGGTTCCTAACTGAGTGAAATGACCCACACGCATCTAAATGGCAGCCATAATAAGCGCTGCTCGAATTCTCTAAATGCTAGGGAGAGGTGCTTCAGCGCTTTCTTTTCATATCCACTTTAGCACAGCATACACTGGACCATCCTCTACGAAAAGAAAAAGCTTTTTTTTTTTTATGCACTTAAAATCTTTTTATCTGCACTGTTTGTTCACTGGTTTGCACTTTATCTGCCATGTGCCTTGCGCTGCTTTTATTTAACCTTATTTTTATTTTATTTTATTTTTTATTATGTCTTTTTTTTATTTTTATATTCCCTTATTGTATAGTTTTAGCTTATATTTTATATTTGATCTAGATTTTAGGCTCTACTGTTAGTGTTATCTGTATGCACCAGGGGTCTGAGAGTAACGCAATTTCGATTCTCTGTATGTATGTACTGTACATGTGGAAGAATTGACAATAAAGCAGACTTGACTTGACTTGACTTGACTTGAGATAACGCCGCCCCACAGTTCCTTTGCGGCGGTAACATTAAAGCGACGCACCATTCGGCCGTTCCCGTAAAGCAGAGAGGGAGCGCGTGAACATGGACAGAAGTGCTGACGTGGTATAAAACCTCTCTTTGATCATGAAACCTGATGTTAGTCTTCTGTGGTTTATCAGTGCAGTGTATGAACTAGATTGCAGACTGGAGTCTCTGTTAACATAAAACAGAGAGATAGGTAATCCGATAATCTCTCTCCCCGTCCCGGTGCCGTCTGCCTCTTTCTCTATCTCCTTTAAGTTCTCATGCATTGGTCTGTGTTGTTCACTTTGTAGCTGCTTTGAGATAAGCTACTGACCTTCTCTCGGCCCCCCCCCCAACTGTGACCCACTTCCAGCGTCCCTGCCTGTATTCCTTTTTTACAATTTCACTCCAACCTTGTTAATGAAGTAATATTTCCCCCCCGGGTTGTCCACGCTGCATGAGCAACAGCCTGCATGAAACAACACGGTGAGAGTGCACAGGGCGAAGTAAGATGCGCCTTTTGTAGTCCATCTTCAGAACACTGTAGTTTCACCATGGCAGACCCACGTCAATAACATCCGCCGTCGCATAATTACGTCGCCTAGTGTAAGTGCAATCGGATTCTCTTAGCAACGTGGTTATCTTGTCCTAAGTCCTTGTGAATTCTCCTTCACATCTTTCCTTGATCTCATGACGTTTTACATTGAGGACAAGGAAAAGTGTTTAGAAGAAAAAGGGGCGTCTGTTCGACTACAGAGACCATGTTTCTCGGACTGTCACTTTGTCCCGTTGTGCGAACTTTTCCATTACTACCGCACGACGCCAAGGGTAGAGTAATGTTGAGAGGTTTTCGTTTGTGGAAAAGGAGTCCGACGAGGATGGGATTCGAACCCACGCGTGCAGAGCACAATGGATTAGCAGTCCATCGCCTTAACCACTCGGCCACCTCGTCCCGTGTTAGGCGTTTCCAGAGATATTGGTAATTATTCATACCTGTGTGAACGCTCTTGTACGATTTTGTGTACAGTGTGATAGTTTCTAGACGTTCAGAGGTCGTGTTTTTCACGCTTACTCTTTGTCAGAAAAATACGACGGGAGGTGCATGGAAAAGTCCGGCGCAGCTACTTTGATTGGTTAGTGCAACAGTATACAACCTGTGATTGGTTGATGGGCGGGTCTGACGTTGAATGAATACAGGAAGTGTAAAGCGTGAGACTGCAATTTGACGCTCACCGGAGCTATTGAAGAATATAAGGTAACACGCTGTTGATTTGGTATCCACCTTTATACCCCCCCGAAATGTACTAAGTAGCAGCTAATCATACATAGACATGGTTCGTATTGCATTTGCGATTTGATATTTTGCTTACAGAAGTCGAGGCAGTTTGTATAAACGCTCCAAGCACTCGTCTTAGCTTGCACGCTAGTAACGTTAGCTAACGTTAACATTGAGTTAGCAGTTTGCATTAGCCTGAAGACTAACTTAAACGTGTTTCCAGTGTTTACTTAAACATGCAGTTTGAGTGTTCGTAGGCTGCTAATTTTAACGGGGCATTTTTATACTTTTGGCATATAGTTCGCTTCACTTTAAGTTTCAGTTACTGTTTTTTAACGGAAAGTAAAAGAGAAAAGTCCTGATGGATCAAGGTTCACGAACAGCACCCAGCCTCAACTTTTATATTACCTTATTGTAACTTACTGTAATAATATATTTTATTACACTACAATCACTGCTCTTCCCACCCTTTGATTCTTTATCACAGCACAATGTGTATTATATTAATGATTTGAGTTACTTTGACCGAGGATGCTAGTGTGGCTGCTGCTGCTGGTGCTGGTGCTGGTGCTGATGCTGATGCTGATGCTGACATTTCATAGACTAAACAGTTGTATCAACAGATTTCTCTTTACAGAAAAATAAGTTTTAGTGGCAGCCCTATTCAATGTGTCACTACTGTAGTATCATGTAGATTATAGTCTTCATTCATAAATCATACGTAGCAAAAAACAGCTGAAGAAAACATTTAGTGTTTTACCAGTAACGTTACATCAGTATAACTGTTATAATGTTACGCTGTTATCGATGCTCTACTCATCACATTACTACCGCTGTTGTTTCATTTGTCTCTCTCTCGTTGCTTTGTCTCCCACCTTTCTCATCCCATTAACACTTCCTTTTCCCTACCTCATCTATTCCTCTCTTTCTCATTATTTTCTCTTTCCCCACTTCCCTTCCCCTCTCTTAATTCAGTTCCTTATCATCAGTGCTAAACCTCAGACTAAAGATGGTGGACTCCCAGTACTACCTCCCAAATGACATTGGTGTCTCTGCACTTGACTGTGGCGAGGCCTTCCGTTTGCTTTCACTTCAGGAGAAGATGTACGCCCACTACCTGTCACGTGCAGCTTGGTATGTTACTAATCTCAGGATGTAGCAAGTTCAAATTCAGCATTAATGAAATCAACAGAGATGCTAAATGGATTTAACACTGTGACAAGACTCTTTTAAACTCACCTGTTTAAAAGAATAAAAAGAACGGAAATCCTGCTCTTTTCCTTGCTGTGTTAGGTATGGTGGACTGGCAGTGCTGCTGCAGACTTCCCCAGAGTCGGCAAACATCTTTGTCTTGCTGCAGAAAATCTTCAGGAAGCAGACGCCTGCACAGCTGGAACAGGTCGCCACAGCAGCTGGACTCAGCTCTGAGGAGTACCAGGTACACATTCTTTGTGTCTTTGACTGTTTCTGGTACTGTCTTGACACACCCTTTCATCCTCAAACAAATGCATACATGTGTAATGGTGTTTATTGTGCCATACACCTGATGAAAATTATGTTTATAAGATTCTTCGTGTGTGTGTGATATCTAGGCCTTCTTGGTGTATGCAGCAGGTGTGTATGCCAACATGGGAAACTACAAGTCTTTCGGAGACACCAAGTTCATCCCAAATCTACCAAAGGTAAGAAAGCCTGGTTTGTCAGGTGTGAAATCCAGCTCGTCTGCTTTGTAAAAAGTTTTACAGGATGTGGACACAGTAAGGTGAACACCTGTACAATCTAATGCAATCTGATAGTGTATTATAAGGTGCCTATGAGCCGTAATGCTCCTTTACTGCTGCTGTGACATATTTTTTAAACTGTCTGCATCTGTGGTATTTCCACACAGGAGAAGCTGGAAGCTCTGGTGAGAGCCAGCCAGGCGTTTCAGGAGCAGCCCACTGAGATGGAGGCTTTGTGGGACAGCTTCTCGTATCTCCTCTACTCCCTGGAAGACAAGCAGAAACAGCTGGGGCTGGGCGACAAGGTGGGATCTTGTATCATTTTATGCAGAATTCAGGCCAGCTTTGACCCAAACTATTTTGTCTGGTAATATTTAATGACATGTCCATAGTGTTGTCTGGACTGGATAGATTTAACAAATGTTTAGAGGACATTCTTATTATTAAGTATTGGTTTAGGGCTGGGACTGGAACGTTTTGTTTTTTTTGGCAGGTGTTTCTGTTTTAATTCAAAAGCCTCCAGGAGTTGCTCTTCCTTTCTTCTCCCCCTTTTTACATTTTACTCATGTCAGATAAATTAAATATTTTCAAGTCGCAAGTCTTGCGCAAATGGTCTGCAGAGAGATAAGTGTCTTTGGATTAGCTGCCAACAAATGCCAATCGCACTTTAGGAAGCAGCTGAACCCCACACTTCCAGGGGTCACTACAGGTGACCCGGTATTGTGACCCCTATGAGAAAGTACATGGCTCAAATATTTTTCTTTTTCTTTTCTTCAGGGAATTACGACCTACTTCTCAGGAAACTGCTGCCTGGAGGATGCTGAGCTGGCTCAGAAGTTCCTTGACTCGAAAGTAAGCTGAATTCACTATTCTCTAAAATAAATGTTCTTATTTCCATCTGTCTTTCCCCAATCTCTTTTAATTACCTGTACTTTCTTCTCTTCTGTACTCCATTCTGACACCTCATTCTCTTCCTTGTTGCACTCAATTGACGTTTTTCTTAGTCTTCTCTCACCTCTTCCCTCTATTTTGACGGTTTGTCCTTTCTCTGTATCTTTTTTCGCTCCTCCATGTGTCTTTCATATTACTTATTCTTAGCTGTGTTCTTGTGGTTTGTCTCTAGAAACTGTCCGCTTACAACACCCGTCTGTTTAAGAGGGACAGTGGCGGTAAAGACTGCTACGAGGTGCGCTTGGCTTCGGCTGTGCAGAAAGGTCAGAACTACAGCTTTACATGAGAACCAGAAAAAGATTTATAAGCATTTACAACATTTACTAACCATATCACACTTGTGACAGAATTGGCATACAGAATTTAATATGTATCACATGTCATGTAGACTTTTGCTTAGGTAACTAACGTTGTTAACGATGCTCCACAGTCAGTGATTTAAAAAAAAAAAAAAAAAAAGTACACTAATGCTTCACAGACTGTGCAGTGGATGGGGAATGCGAGTCTTGCTGTGGCAGCTACACCTTTGAAGACAAAGAGTTCACTGTGAAGAGGGGAGACTATGCTCCTCTCATGGAGAAAGTCTGCTATTACCTCCAACAAGCACAGGTGAGAGCAAGGGATATGATGCGGAATATATGTTCAGTCTGTATTCTTTTAGCAGTTAGGAACCACAACAGGAAAAAAATCACCAAAATATGAAGTTGATTGCAGTTTTGCTGCAAAACAAAGAAGTGTGGTTGTTAAGTTGTTGGAGCTGATAAAATATCAGTACTGTAAAAGACGGCCAGCCACAATGACAAACCATGCCAATATTGTATCTTAAAATAAAAATATTGGCCTTTGGCAAAACAATAATAGGAAGAGGAGGTGAGAACACAAAGATAGAGCCATGTCTTTAGGAGGAGTGTAGGAGTGAATGAATGAGTTGATAACCTAAAAATAATCTTCCTGCCAGAGTTCCACTTTTTATATTCTTGTTCTGTTTCCGAAATCCTTAATACAGGCCTATGCTGCCAATGAGAACCAGAGAAAGATGCTCGAAGAGTACAGGCGCAGCTTCACCTTTGGCTCAGTTGAAGCCCATAAAGAGGGTTCGCGCTACTGGATCAAAGACAAGGGACCAATTGTGGAGAGGTGAGGCCACTGAACCACAGCATTATCAAATAAACAGGTTGTTCCATCACAAAGTACCTGCTTAATTCCAAACATATTTGAATGATATCCTCTTGCAATAATCTCTGAAACCTTTCTCTGTGTGCTCTTTACTCCTCATTACTCCTTCACCCGCTCCTCCCTCTCTCCTTCTCTCAGTTATATAGGTTTCATAGAGAGCTACAGAGACCCTTTTGGCTCCAGAGGAGAGTTTGAAGGTAACTAACATGGTGTTCAAGAACAGCGATATTAACACTTGGCATGCAAGCTGTGAACCCATGGGCCTCTCCAGGTTCTGTTGCTGTGGTACAGAGCTGAAGACTATTTTGGGAAAAATGAACGTTGTGATTGAACTACTTAAAACGGTTACCAAAGTAGACATATGCAGCATTTAACTCTAGCTGGTAATTTGGGAATAAGGTTTTATTTTAGCAGTGATCACAATGATTTTAGAGGGACACAAACTGTAACGGAGGTTGTTTAATTCTTGGAATGACACAATATTACTCTATTTATTAAGATGGTACTCTGTAGTGGTGCAACGGATCGTCATTGATCCGTGATCCGTTTGGATCAATATCTTCGGTTCGGCACAGACATGATCCGCGGATCCGCATGTTCAGTCCACACACAGCGTGATGATGTCGAGCAGAGGAACGGCGGAGCTCGAACGCCCCGCGTCATTTAAATCCCCTGTGTGGGAGCACTTTGGCTTCCCTGTGAAATATAGTGATGAAGGAAAGAGGTTAGTGGATAAAACCGTGACTGTGTGTAGGCACTGTGGCACAAGAAAGCCATATGACAGTGGAAACACATCAAGCATGGCCACGCATTTGAAGCGACATCACCTCGTTTCACTTTTTAATTTTTTTTTCTTTGCTGATCCGAAAAACGATCCGATCCATGATAATTTTGAGCCATTGCACCCCTGGCACTCTGCCATTAATCTAGCCTAAAGTCCACGGTCAACATGTTACTATCAATATGCTTTGCTTACCTTCAGAGAATTAGACGTGCGTGTGTGTGTGTGTGTGTGTGTGTGTGTGTGTGTGTGTGCGTGTGCGAGAAGAATTCAAATTACAGGAGGGTTTATATCACTGCCCTTCTTTCAACATTAGTCAGAAATTGTTTAAGTGTTTTCTGTCCTAACCTCGGGGTTGTGATATCACCTCTAGGTTTTGTTGCGGTTGTGAACAAGGCGATGAGTGAGCGTTTTGGCAAACTGGTGGGCTCAGCAGAAGTTTTGCTCCCTGAGCTGCCTTGGCCCAGGGAGTTTGAGAAGGACATTTTCCTTAAACCTGACTTCACCTCGTTGGATGTACTCACCTTTGCTGGGAGTGGAATACCAGCTGGCATCAACATCCCCAACTGTATGTACGCTGTTTTTAAACTACATGCTATGTCAAATAATGCAGTTCAGTTGGTTTAAGTTTAAAATCTGTCTCACGGTATTACACTACAAAACAACGTTTGTGTGTATCTGTGTGTAGATGATGACATCAGACAGTCAGAGGGCTTTAAAAACGTGTCACTAGGCAACGTGCTGGCTGTAGCCTATGCTACGCAAAAAGAAAAACTCACCTTCCTGGAGGAGGAAGACAAGGTAACGCGTGCTGCTCCCTGATTCTCTTACATGTCAGTTCTTGTCTCTCTCACACAGTGCCATAATTATATATTTTCCTGTTTGTGTGTGGACACTAGGATTTGTTTATCAAGTGGAAGGGACCATCATTCGAGGTGCAGGTTGGACTTCATGAGCTGTTGGGCCATGGAAGTGGCAAGCTGTTTGTCAAGGTCAGTCAAACATGCTGCTACCATGCAGTCATATCAGCACCAGAGACCTGTTAGCAATTAGCTGTGTGCAACCACAGTAATGTTGAGTTTGAAAATATTTGCAGTTAATCTGATATGATCTGTTTCCCTTTTACTTCCATTGGTATGTTAGTGAAACCAATTTAAACGGTTGATATTCAAGAATTTAGATTTTATTAAGTGAGGAAATAATTTTGTTTGGCTTCGTCTCTTCCTACAGGATGATAAGGGCAAGTTCAACTTTGACCAGAGTAAGGTGATCAACCCGGAGACGGGAGAACCGGTGGGTTTGTTTGTGTGACCGCCTGTGTTTGACTCTGTTTAGTTGGCAAAAAGAGACTGATGGTGTGACTGTATCTTTTAGGTGTCCAGCTGGTATCAGGGCAGCGAGACGTGGGATAGTAAATTCTCCACAATTGCTTCCTCTTACGAAGAATGCCGCGCTGAGTGTGTCGGACTCTATCTGTGTCTCAACAAGCAAGCGCTCAGGTATATCATGTTTTGCTTGTAACCTACACTCACTGTGTATGTCTCAGAATTTGACAAAGACTTACCTTGCATATATTCATATAATTTAAATGTCCTATGAAATGGCTTTTTGGGGGTACAACTGTGATTTTCTTCCATGGTTTGATGTTAGGTTGGCCAGTGACCCTTGAGGGTCTTGATTTCAGAGTTCAAAAGTAGGCGAAACACAGACTGCGAAATGGACACCTACATTAGCTGCTGAAGAACCCTTTCTTTTCCCATCACTCTGTTACAGAATGAGGACAAAGAAGAGGACATATTTCTTATCCCAGGCATCGTCAAGCAATTTATGTTTGAGCTTTTGCCAGCAGACAGCTGCTGATGCTCAATCTGTTTTTTTCAAAATAAAATTCAATTACACATCTGTGACCCATGTTAATGCTGCAAGTGATATCTGGCTCAGTAGATCTGAGTGTAATTTATGATTGGAGGATTTGGCTGGACTGCCTCAAAATGAACAAACTCCGTTCAAGTAATTTGTTATTTTTGAATTTTCTGAACGCACTTAATAGATATTAACTAGAAGAATGCAGTTTTTAAGACAGAAGTTTTCTTCAAGTAATTTTGAGGTTACTGTAAGATACACTCCCAGAATTTTTATAGTCCAAAAAGTTTTGTTATAGCCCCCCAGAATCCTCTAATCTCAAGATGTCTTTAGCTGGGAGAACATTTTATGACTTGGGGTCACAATTCAGAGCCATCCCAAACTCAGAAGTCTATATAAGTACGTCAGTTATTTAACTAAACAACGACCAACCCAAATAAAGTGCATGTTTTCAGTTTGTTTGGGAGCCGTATTGAGCGGTTTAGTTCGCTTATACCTCTGGCTGGCTCTGTACGGGGGATGCCGTTATTATTATTTGTGCCACATACACTCTCACACTTTATTGATGAAGCTTTGGGGAAAATAATGAATCTTCTGTAGTTGAGGCTGTTTTAATGACAATTACTGTAATCGAGTGGTTATTATTTCTGGTAAAGCCCACGTGATTTGTGGCTGATGGTTATGAGGGAGGCCAATATGTTAAGCTTTGCCTTTGACTGTGTGTTGCAGTATCTTTGGCCATGAGGGCCAGGATGCGGAGGATGTGGTGTACGTCAACTGGCTCAGCATGGTCAGAGCTGGACTGTTGGGCCTGGAGTTCTACACGCCTGAGAGCAAGAGCTGGAGACAGGTAATCTGTCTGCTCACTGACTTGCTTTTCTCTAGAACATGCTGTCTCTCTCACTCTTTACTTTGCAACATGTATTAATGAATCATAACTTTCATTTATATAGAACTTCAGAGATACATAGCGTTGGGTGAAAAGTGTTTACAAGACAAGTCAACATACAGACCATTAAGCATGTGTTCCATAAAACCTGACGGAGCCATGTCTGTGTTGTTTTTATAATATAGCTTATAGTACGTCTGTCTGTGTTTATATGAGTGTCAGGAGATGTATACAGTGTACATCACGTGTGTGTGTGTGTGTGTCTGTCTCAGGCTCACATGCAGGCTCGTTTCGTGATCCTGCGTGTTCTTCTGGAGGCTGGGGAGGGCCTGGTGGGCCTGGAGGAAGTGACGGGAGAGGACGGCAAGCCAGACGCTCGAATCACACTGGACCGAAGCAGGATCCACACTGTGGGCAAGAACGCCATCCACAGGTTCCTTTGTAAACTGCAGGTATATCCATACTATTGGCAGACAATATTGGTTTTGATGAAAACAATATACTGTAGATACAGGTCAGCTTAAAACACCACTGGCAGTTCCCTTTTATTAAAATGATGAAACAATTACTTGAAAGTGCCCTGTGGCGTTTTCTTGTAAACAAACAAAAGCTATGTTGCTATTCAGAGTTTCTCACCAAAACTCACTATGTGTATCCTTGGGGTCTTAATACATTCAATGAATCAATTTATAATGATCCTGTTGATTTAACCCACCTCCACACCCAACATGTTGCTAACCTGATTCCACCATTTTGTAGGTCTTCAAGTCAACAGCAGATGTGGAAGGAGGCAGGGCTCTCTATGACAGCTACTCCACTGTCAGCGACAGCGGTGCTCACAACTTCTTGCGTCTCCGGGAGACGGTACTGCTGAGGAAGGAAGCTCGTAAGATGTTTGTCCAGGCCAACTCCAGAGTCAGTGGTATGTACCTGTTAATGGAGGTTCACTCATGTTCGTTAACACAGGTGCACACGTACTTGCGCATCAGTATTTGTTCTGCCGTTTGGTTTAAACTGCCTGCAGCACCATTACTGTGGTTTACGCTGCCTGCAGCACAATCACTAATACATTGGAAATCCATTCGTCCTTTGTTTAACGTGGATCAAATGAATCAACGGATGATCAGGGCGCCGAAATACTCCATCAGATTTGTCGTATGGTCAAACAGCTTTGGAAACCCCCTTCCCCCACACCTTTCTGATATTGGAATTGAGGGGGCTGTGTCCGCCAATTTCTGCAACTTTCCGAAAGCAACAATCTGACATTCACACCCACTTCCCATAGTGATTTGTCCAGCTGTGGAGAGATGCCAAGGAGCCAGGGTTTGTAGCACTCTTTTTGCTCTCCTTGTTTCACAACTATTTGTCCCTTTTTTTGTGAACAACCGAATGCAACACTATGACTGGCTTCCAGGAGAGACTGAAAATGTTATGCCCTTATCTCGATATTCAAACAACATCTCACCCCCCCCCCCCCCCCCCCCCCCCTCCCCCCCCCCCCCCCCCCCCCCCCCCCCCCCTCTCCCCCCTCC